>OY979719.1:15674811-16272311 GCA_963855995.1 Muricea muricata
ATGTTAGTCAATAGCCAACCAATGTTCAATTCTTCAATGGGTTCAATGACCTACATTTTTACGCGTCATTCCAAGCATGTGAACAGCTTGAAACAATGTCTGTGGACGAAATGAAGAGCCAGTAGCACTGGTAATGTAGTTAGCTATTTCATGTAGCCGTATCTGAGTTGTTCGAAGAATACAATCCATTATGGATAGACTCTTCATGATCGAATAAACTCGCGCTTCCAGTAGGCCGACCAAGACGATATACGGCTTCACATCATCGCTATTCAAAAACGTAATCGTATAACCGGTACACAGTTTTTGGGCAAACAAATAACTGTGATGCTATTTCTTTATACCTCCTTTGATAAAATAGTCTTTGATAAACCATTCTCCAACGCAAATCATCCGCCGAATATGGTCTCGGCATTGTGTACAGGAAAAACTGCAAACAAGTTTTAATTTCCACGCTAATCGAACGCGCAATAACACGCATGATAAAATCTTCGTGTTGACGCATATATTACAGTAACCACGTGATCGATATATATATATTATATTATATTTCGCCTGGACAACCTTTTCGGGATTGACAGTATATGTGTATATATATATATATATATATATATATATATATATATATATATATATATATATATATATATATATATATATATATATATATATATATATATATATTATATATATATTGCGGTTTATATATTATATTATATATATTATATATATATTATATATATATTATATACATATTGCGGCCGAGTCCGCTTTTCAGGGCCTCAAAAAATCATCCTTCGGTATATATATATATATAAAGTGTTTAGTGAAAAATATACATTGGATTAGAGCCCATATACCACGAACCGATTTTGAAACAAATGGCCAACCATACATGGCACCGTAAAAGTTTGATTATATTCCAAACACAGAAGCTCGATATAACAATGCTTTATTCCTCAACAATCACCGATACAGCTGATGAAGTACTAAGTACTAAAAAATAACGTCACATCCTGTTTACACGGTTGCCTGGCAACCTAACCCTTCAGTTCTTCATCAGCTCACCGTATACAGTTGACTTTTCGCCGCTCGTAAAAAAATTGTTTAAAAAGGTTCGTTTGTCCCAATAATCTCGCTGGCAATGGCTGATTCTGCAGGCCCAGCTGGGGACACGGTTCAGGTGGCTCCTGAACGCTCTCCGCGAGATAGTTCGCGCGTAAAAACACCGGTGGAAGCACCGAGAAAAACTGTAAATGCTGCACGCCATTCGGTGGCTCAGCGAAAACATTCCAAAAAACGGAAGCGTTCTTCCAAAACCATAGGGGTAAGAATAAACGAACCAAGTTTTCTCGGCGGTACTCGTCGTCTTCGAGCGCGTCTGAGTTTTCCGAATCAAGTAGTTCGAGCTCGGACTCGGACAGTTCTGACGGAGGGTCGAGCAAAAACACTTCGACACAGCACTTAGTCAACGAGAGTGCCTTTGAGGAGTCCGAGTCTCCTTTAGACCCAAACATTGTCAACTTTGCGGCCGAGTCCGCTTTTCAGGGCCTCAAAAAATCTACCCGCAAAATCGTGTTAAAGGATTCGCCAGTTCCTTTCCATGCGGACCTTCGTCCAAAAAAAGTTGACTCGTTTGTCAAAAAATATTTGAAAAGAAGCGGCACAGCGTTTAATCTGGTCATGGACCGGCACCTCATGAACATAGCCGGCCTTATTTTAGTTCCTCTGGGCCTCCTCGCTCAGCTGTGGCAAGATGCACTTGCTGCCAAAGCGGGTAAGACAGGTTTAGAGCCTGCTTCAGTGATCGAGCTTGTTCGCCGAGCCATTGCCTTGACAGGAAATGCATCTTACTGTGCACTGGTTGATCGCAGGAAAGGCTTGTTGGCCAAGGTTTCGTCGGATTCCCTTGATTTAATTGACGATCCCGAGCTATTTCTGCCTGATTCATCCGATTTGTTCTGAAAAAAATTCAAGAAAGCTTCCTTGAAAGAACTCAAGCTCTCGAAGGAGCTTGATTCGTTGGTACGCGGGAAATACCATGGCAACGGCAACCCAACCAAGCAGAAGCCTTTTCGGCGTCAGCCCAGGCTCCAGTACCAAGACCCAGTACAACTACCGGCGCAACAGGTTCCCGTACGGTCAAGGGAAAGCCGGAAACCAGTTCTCGAGCCAAGGGAACAAAAACTAACCTCCTCTCACTTACGTAACAAGCTTACAGAAGGGCCAGAATCTGGAGAGTTGCAATTGCTCTGTGGCTCCAAGTCGTTTGAAAATAGATATTCTAATAGATATTTGCAGGTCGTTTGGCAAAATTTCTTCCAAATTGGAGTCGAGTAACCCACGACCAAGAAATCCTAGACATGGTTGTGGGCTACAAGCTCGAACTCACGGCTCCCCCCGTCCAACACAATGTCAAAGCACCTTTGCGCTTTTCGTTAACGGAGTCCAAGAAGATAGAGGCCGAAATTTCGGAACTCTTATAAAAGGGGGCCTTGACAAATGTAACTCCAGATTCCGACCAGTTTGTAAGCAATTTGTTTTTAGTTCCAAAAGGCGACGGGGGTTCCCGCCCGCTGATCAATTTGAAGGATCTAAACGAATACCTTCAGTACAACCACTTCAGGATGGAGGGAATCCATCTCCTGCGCGACTTAATGCGCCGCAACGATTGGTTGGGCAAAATCGATCTCAAGGACGCGTATTTCGTGGTCCCCATTTGGGAAAATCACAAGAAATATCTCCGATTTCTCTGGAAGGACTCTCTTCTCGAGTTTGCGTGCCTGCCCTTCGGCCTAGCGGTTGCACCCAGAGTATTCACAAAGATCATGAAACCGGTTGTTGCCCTCCTACGACGGACTGGCATTCGGCTGATTATTTACTTGGACGACCTTCTTTTTATGAACTCGTCCAAGGTAGGTCTTCAACAGGACATGACTACAGCTCGGTACTTGCTAGAGAATCTCGGCTTCGTAATAAACCTCGAGAAATCTTTCTTTCAACCGACACAACAGTTGGAGTTTCTCGGGTTTGTTGCGAATACTCTGGATATGACTCTGCTCCTGCCAGATTGCAAGGTGGAGGCGATCAAACCCGCTGTTCCAAGATATTATTGCATCACGAAGTTTCAGTACGGGAGCTCTTTAAGCTCATAGGCAAACTAACTGCGTCTGTTCAAGCTATTTTCCCAGCTCCCTTGCATTATCGGCACCTGCAGAATCTGAAACACAAAGCCTTAGCCCGATTCGGCCATTTCGATGCTACGACCCCTCTGTCCACGGAGGCCAAGGACGAACTTCAGTGGTGGCTAGCGCATTTGAATACTTGGAATGGGAGGGCACTTCTCCGCCCATCTCCCGATGTGATAATCGAAACACATGTAGACTCCTCTCGCTCTGGTTGGGGGGCGGTTTGTCAGGGAGTCACCACGGGGGGCTTATGGTCCAAAATGGAGAAAAAACTCCATATCAATTGCTTGGAACTTCTAGCGGGTTCCTTTGCTGTCAAGAGTTTTACAAAGGATCGTTTTTGTGTTCATGTGCGGTTGCGCATGGACAATGTCTCAGCGGTAGCTTATATCAACCGCCTAGGGGGGGGGGGTACTCATTCCCTGATTCTCTCCAATTTAGCACTAGCCCTTTGGGAATGCATGGGCTCTGAAATGCAACATATTTCTCAGTGCCGAACATCTATCGGGGGCTCTGAATGTGTCAGCGGACTGGGAGTCGCGCCATTTCGTCGACTCGAGCGATTGGAAGCTTTGCCCAGCGATATTCCGCTCGTTGATGCAGGTCAGAGGTCCTTGCGCGCTAGACCTGTTCGCGAATCATCTGAACGCCCAGTTAACCCAGTTTTACAGTTGGAGGCCGGATCCGATGACCCAAGCAACAGACGCCCTCTTGCAGAATTGGGCAGTAGGGAGACTATACGCATTTCCCCCCTTTTGTCTTATAATGCGCTGTCTGGCGAAGCTCAGAGAGGAGGGGGGCGAACTCATTCTGGTGCCTCCTGTGTGGCCAACACAGTGAATGGTATCCGAGTCTTCTGGAATTGTCGATCTCCCTTACGATTCTCTTACCTTGGGGTCCCAAGTTACTTCAGGGCCCGCAGGGTCAATCACACCCGTTGGTGATGAATCAAACCCTGCAACTAGCCGCTTGGCATGTGTGTAACGATCTTTGTAATCAAAGGGCATTTCTAGCAACGCTTCCAAGCTCATCTTGGCAGCTTGGAGGCCAGGTACAAACTCAGTTTATAATTCCGCCTGGAAAAATGGCATTGCTGGTGTATCGCAAAGAAAGTTGATCCACTTTGCCCCTCTTTGGCAGATATAACGGGGTTCTTAGCTACTCTTTTTATGAGGGTTTAGAATATAGGACAATTAATACCTATCGTTCTGCCTTGTCTGGTGTTTTACCTCTCATGGAAGGCTTTCCTGCAGAACAACATCCGCTTGTTGCTCGCTTACTTAAGGGCATTCTGAATCTTCGTCCGGCTATGCCTCGTTATCAGCAATCGTGGGATGTCAATGTTGCTTTGGACTATCTGCGTTCTTTACCAGGAAATTAACTTCTCCCGCTCAAGGTCTTAACCCAGAAGCTAGCTCTTTCGTTGGCTTTAACTGCTCCCAGACGTTCCTCTGAGCTGAAGCTCCTTGACTTGCGATTTATGCGTATACTCCCTGAAGGGGTGGTCTTTCAGTTGCCAGGCATGACCAAAACATCTTCGGAAATAATTCCTGTTTTCTTTGCTAAGTTCGACGATTGTGAGAGTATTTGCGTTCTGCGCTGTTTGCAGTCATACATTTCACGTACAAACATTTTTAGGCCTCTTGTGGACCCAGCAACTAACCAGCAATTGTTGATAAGTTACCACAGACCGCACAAACCTGTACAGTCCTGCACTATTGCTCGTTGGATTAAATCATTCTTGGGTAGTGCTGGTATTGACACTTCCATTTTTAAAGGGCATTCCACAAGATCGGCTTCTACCTCTAAGGCAAGAGCAGGAGGAATTTTCCTTGAGGACGTTTTAAAGATGGCAGACTGGACCGGTCCATCTTCTTTTTTACGTTTTTATTATCGTCCTTCGTTTACAGACGACTTTGCTAGAGCAGTCTTGCAATAATTCTGTATATTACATAGAACAGTTTCGTGTTTCGGCTTTAAACAAGCATTGTTATATCGAGCTTCTGTGTTTGAAATATAATTGAAGATTTTGCAAGGGCGCGCAGCGCCCGAAGTAAAGTCGAGATTATATGAAAACACAGAAGTGAGATATAACAATCCCACCCACCCGTCCCCCTGTTACTATGTTCTCTTTTATTCATTTGCTAGATATCCTTATGATAGTTATCGCAGTTTTGGTTAGAAGACCACAGTTAGACCAATGGTTGGACTCGCTTTGGAGCTTTCGTGTTGGCGGTGTTATCTGCGTTATAAAGAAGTTCATATAATTAGTAGTTTTGTTACTACCTAGTTATGGTAGCTGATTACGAACTGAAGGATTAGGTTGCCAGGCAACCGTGTAAACAGGATGTGACGTTATTTTTTAGTACTTAGTACTTCATCAGCTGTATCGGTGATTGTTGAGAAATAAAGCATTGTTATATCTCACTTCTGTGTTTTCATATAATCTCGACTTTACCTCGGGCGCTGCGCGCTCTTGCAAAATCTTCAATTGTTACGTTTGCCCACAAAAACCGTCAAAACGACCTTAAACAACTGCGAGGAAAATATTTAAATACAGATTTCTCCTGTTGTTAGCGTGGTTGCTAAGGAGGAAGTATTTGTATTTGTATTTGTATTTAATTATCTTTATACACGGTAACCTATCAATTTGCATTGATTTTCATAGGGCCGTGTAATATTTACAAATAAAAAGATTAATATAGAATTATAATATTTACAGTTTGTCATTGAGATGTTGATTCCAGGTCTTAGCCCCCATATAACTAAAACTTCTCTTCATGGAGTTCGTATTTGGTTTTGAAAGTCTTAAAAAATTGCCATTACTTCTTAAGTTATAATCATAATTGTTACACTTTTCAAAAAGGTTACCTATTATCTCTGGACAGTTGTTATTCACAATGTTACTCATATGTTTTTCCATGAGATTTTGTCGCCTTTCATCCAACGTTTTCCAACCTAACTTGAGTAATATTTGTTTTGATCAGACGTCATAATTATCACCCGTAATGACCCTTGCTGCCCTGTTTTGAAGTTTTTGTAAATTTAACTTCAATGTTTCTGAACAGTTACTCCAAACAAGGGAGCAGTAGTCAAAATGAGGTAAAATAAGTGCGTTATAAATCATTTTCAACGTGTCTTGAGAAACAAAAGACTTACAAAATCGTAACATTCCGATACCTTTCGAAGTTTTCTTACAGATACTAAGTATATTCTCCTTCCAGTTAAGTTTGTCATCTATAATGACTCCCAGACTTTTTGTTTGGTAGACACGTTTTATATTATTATTCCCAATTGTAATAGTTGGATCGGATTGAACTTTAGTAAGGTTGTGCTTAGATCCTATTATCATAAATTCTGTTTTAGTTGTATTTAGTGTTAATTTATTTGCAGTTAGCCATGCATGTATTTTTTGAATTTCAGTATTTAATTTCACACTAATTTGGTCGACAGTAGTAGCATTTACGGAAATATTTGTATCATCAGCAAAAATGCTTGGTACAGATTCATCAAGACAGTTTGGCAAATCATTAATATAAATCAAAAAAAGGAGTGGGCCAAGAGTTGATCCTTGAGGTATCCCACATCGAACATTCCGAATTGATGACTGAGTTTGATTAATTTTACAAAATTGTTTCCTATCTTTCAAGTAGGATTTAAACCATGATAAAGATTGTTTTTGAAAGCCATAAAGTTTTAATTTCTCAATAAGAATATCATGATTTACGGTATCAAACGCCTTTTTTAAATCAAGAAATAATACACCATTTATTAAGCCTTTATCTATGTTACATAACCATTCATTTGTGACGCTTAACAAAGCTGTCGAAGCGGAATAACCTTTTCTAAATCCCGATTGATATTTCGTAAATAATTTATTATCATTGAAATATTTGTTAATTTGTTTATATATAATTTTCTCGAATACTTTAGAAACAGTGGAAAGAACAGATATCGGCCTATAGTTGCCGAGTTCGGTCTTTAGGTCTGTTTTAAAGATTGGAGAAACTCTAGCGAGTGCCCATTCATCAGGGAGTTTTCCCGTTTTAAGAGATTGATTAAAAATATTCGTCAGTGTTGGTGCAATTACACAACTAGAGTCTTTCAGAAATTTTGGAGATATATTGTCTGGCCCAAAACCCTTATTGGCTTTTAGATTTTTTAACTCAGCTAGAACTTCATCCTCAAAAATTTCAACAAATTCAAATGTACATTCGTCGTGTTTTATGTAGTCGGCATATTTGATATTTGTAGAAGGAATTTCACTTGATAGTTTTTCTCCGATCTCAGAGAAATATTCATTAAATATATTGGCAATCTCTTCCTGATCATGAATAGAGGCACCGTTATGGTCTATGCTTATTATATCGGTTGTTTTTGATCTTTTTCCAATGAGCTGATTTATACAGCCCCACATTTCTCTAGGCTTGTTTTTAGCAGTTACTATTTTATTTCGGTAGTATTCAGATTTAGATTCTTTTATAATTTTATTGACCTTGTTTCTTTGTGTCTTAAATGCTTCGTGATAGTGTAAAGAATTGTGTTTAATCGCCATTTTCTTTAAATAATCACGATGGTACATGTTCTTTTTTATATTATTAGTCAGCCAGGGCGCATATTCGCTCCTGACCTCCTCGCTCAGATCTAATGGGGCCAAACTAAAGTCCCGGGTGTACGGCGATGAAAAAAATACCGTTTTTGTCAATTTTTGCTTGCTTTTATGATCATGATGCACACAGATATTGACTGTAATGGGAAAGCATGTTTTAACTTTCTGGTTTTTGTGATTTTAGGTGCAGTAAGCCTGATTTTTGTGTAAATATAAGAGTTTTTCAACCTTAGGTTCTCCCTGGCAACGCATAGCAACCAGTTTTGACTTGCTTCGAAAAATACTAATTAATATTTTTCTGCACAGATTGGATTATCGTACTGCTACTAAAGAGCAACGGGAATCGGAGAATCCTAAGTATGCTGTACCTGGTTCAGCTGAAGAGACAAATGAACCTACCTCGTATAAGTTTCCTAAAAATCCGAGGGTCCAACTGGTGGATGTCCCCGGAATCGGTTCAACAACCTACCCCGATCTCGACACTTACTGCCGCGAGGTTCCAATTGCGACTTACGATACGTTTTTAGTCGTAGTCGGTCAAAGGGTTACCCATCTTGACTGTCAACTGGCGAGAAAGATCAAGTTTGAGATGAAAAAACCTTTCTGCCTAATACGGACAAAAATTGACCAAGATGAAAATAATGAAAATAAAAAGGAAAATCCTGACATCGAAAAGCTGAGAGAAAAAATCCGAAAGTATTATCAAGACAAAATGAAAGAGCTTGAAATTCGTGACGAGCAAGTGTTTCTGATCAGTAACAACCACTGGCATAAACCGGAATTTGAAAGACTGATCGACACAATCGCGAAAAAGTTGCCTGAAGATCTCAAAGAGGCGCTAGTTATGTCGCTAGCAATTGTATCAAAAAATGTTATTAAAAAAAAAGTTGAAGTTTTTAAAGGTAAGGTCACATTGTTTTTATGAGAGGAAGATAATTCTAGACACAAAGGACAATGGAAGATTGACTTTGAAATCTAAAGCGAAGTAACAGCTCAATATATTTCCGTTTTTCGGCACAACCATCAGAGAATGAGACCATATATTGCAGAAATATAATTCTGTAATTGTAAAATAAAATCGTTTACGCTTTAAATGCTTACAATTTGATATACGGGTCTCGTGAAGTCGATTTAGATTGTTGATGTTTGATATGCTACATAACACACACTAAGTATGCTTTTTCATGCTTGCGTAAGGGGCAAGCGAGATGCTTGCATTACCTTTAATCATAAATAGCGTATGAAGTAGTTTCTGTTTTTAGACATACAGTTACCTAAAATAACTGTAGATGATATAGAGTATCTTGTAATTCAAAATAATAAAACATAGGCACGCACTCACACACATAACTTTCTTTATACACGGAAAATTATCATTATTAAATTGTTTACAAAATTATCAAACATAAAAATGAAGAGTTTAGCTTGTGAATCCCTTAGATTATAAACATTCTCTCTGGGAGAAAACATCTGTTGTAAAAATTAAAACATATTAAAAAATGAGGTTTGCTTTCTGCTTTAGACGCATAGTAGACAATGTATCCCAGTTCAGTTAGAAGACGTTCGGGTTATAGCACATGCCGCCCTGTTCTGTAGTTTTTGTAATTTTTCACTTAATGTTTTACCGATGCCATCCCAAACAGGGGCACAAGAGGAAAAATATGGTTGCACTAAACCTTGGTGAACTTGAATTGCTGTTTCTTTGGTAACATAATCTCTCATTTGCTTGAGAGCATCGATACCCAAAGCCATCTTTTTCGTAATAATAATTGCCAATGACTTAGTTTTCGAGACTTTATGGATCGGATCCTTATCGACTCGAACTTTCAGATCGTAATTATCAATGGTGGATAGTCTTTGCCGGAATCCAATGATCATAAATTCTGTCTTGGTGATATTTAGACGTAACCTGTTTGCCTCTAGTCATATTTTTGGATTAGCTAATTCATAAGCTTTTCTAGATCGGGAATGTTCGTAATTTTTGTGGTAATGTTTGTATCATCAGCAAACAAATACGTGTGTAATACCTCAAATTCAAATTGTCTACCAAGCAATGCTAATGCTGAAGTTCTTCGAAAGTTTACTTCTGATGCGAAGAAAGACATGTGCGTGATGTGAAAACAACGTATAGAAGCCTAGGATGCTTTAAATATCACTTCGCTCGTGAGTCGTTGCTGCAAAAGGTAAGACTACAACAACAGTATTATTCTTGTCGATTTCGTTCTGGAGACAACATGCTAGAACATGTAAGTCACTTAAGATCCTTGCATAACCAACTGAAAGAGATGGACGCGAACATTGATGATAAGGAACTAGCTATGACGCTTTTAGCAAGTTTATTCGAGCAGTTAAAAACACTAATAACAACCCTTGATGCCGTTGGTGATGAGAATATATCTTATGAAAAGGTGAAAAGCATGCTTCTAAATGACTTTGATCGTACCAATAATTCGAAATCTGTTGAAGATGTTTTTCTGCAAAAAGAGATTGGCATCGAGGAGAAAAACAAGACAAATCGAACAACAACAAGGGAAATAAAGTACCAGTTTGAGAGCAATTGCCACGATTGTCTGGAGAAGGGACATTGTACCCGTGACTGTCTAAAGCCAAAGACGAATACTGCAAAAAGTTAATCGAAAAGGGAAAAAATGGATCGGCCTGTTCTGCTGAAAAGGCTGATGATGCAATTACTGAATATCAAGCGCTGTTTACTTCTGATCTGCTTGATAAATCTGGTTGGATCATTCATTCAGGAGCCATACAACTCATGACATTTGAAAAGAGTCAATTGTCTGATCAGTGGCGTACTAGCCAGCCCAAGAATTTAGTCCCGCTATGCAAATTTCAAATCATTATAATTATTCATTTCTTTAGAAATTGTTGTTTTCACAGTCAGAAGAAATCTCTCCAAGATGTCTTGTATTTACTTGATCTAGAAAGGAAGTTAGTGTCTGTTCAAGCCATGTTTAAATTGGGGGCAACTGTCAAATTTTCCAATAATGATTGCATGATTACAAGGAATGCAACGCTACCAGTTTTGGACTAGACATGTAGTAAGCGGTGGATGGAAACATTGTTGATGGCATAAACACCACCAAAGATAACGTTGCTGAGACCTGTGAATCTTGTGTGATGATGTCGTATTGACTTTAATTAGCAAAGTTAAGATAATTAGCAAAATTATGAATGTGTTGTTGTTGATTGGGAATAAAGACAAATAACGAAAGTGGCGACGGGGATGGTAAAATCTACAATATAGCATGTGCAAGCAAAGAAAAGAGAAGATAGGGATATCGAAATAAAGGATTTACATTGTAGTTTAATAATGCTTGGTGATCCGGAAAACTAAGCGCTGGAAAGCCCCCAAACAGCGAGCAGTTGTAGACAACAATAAGCAGTATTAATACCCCGGAGTGGACAACCACCATTTCCCCCCTTTTGACCCGCTTTTAAACCCAGCTAACACAGGTCCTAGATTGCGAAAATGGCTTCATCGGTTTGAAAACTTATGAGCCTTCGTGAAACCGATTCTATCGTTAAACAGGCGACCAACAGGCCCATTCACAACAGGTCCATCAGCATAACCACCAGCAACAAGAGCGTCATCGTTATCAGAACAATGAATAGAAACGCCTTGACCGAAGAGATATCTGTGGTCTGTCAGAACAACAACCAAGCAACACAGATGGAAGAGTTCATCTACACAATAATACCCTCAAAGAAAACTTGTAAAATCACAGTCAAAGTTACAGAAGTACCAGTCCAAGTAATAATCGACACAGAATCTTCAGTCAACATTCTTAACAACGAACATTTCAAAAAAATCAAACAGCAAAATCCTCGTAGTTGCAGCCGACCAAAACAAAGGTATTTGCTTATAGAGCACAGCACCTCCTGCATCTCCTTGCTCAATTTAAAGCAGAACCACTGTAATATATTTATACATATAATTTATGCATGCCATTATGATTCTGCAGTATATAAGTAGACCGATAGTTAGATTTGATATACTAAAATACACAGAACACAACATGGTGTCAGGAGTGAGATTCTGGCCTGGAATGTGCAAAAAAATTGAGACGATGGTGGAGAAATGTTTAACGTGCCAAGAATATCGTAGCGCTCATCAGAAAGAGCCTTTTCGGCCACATGACTCATACCAGTGCGTCCATGGCAAATGGTTGCCACAGATTTGTTCGTCTGGAATGATACCAACTGTAATGTTCTTGTTCTTTATTTTGCTAAATCTATATGTTTGTACAAAGTGACAGCTTGCTTTCTCTTGTATACATGTGCTATTACTTATATGGTATTACTATTTAAAACATCTAACATCAAGTACTTGCCACTGACCTAAACATCTAACATCAAGTACTCGCTACTGATTTACTATACCAACTACGTGCTTGTGGTGGATTATTACAGCAACTATTTTGAGATCGCACAACTTGCAAGTACAAAATGTTTAACGGTGATTCAACATATCAAGTCAATATTTGCCAGACATGGTATACCCGTTCCACCTTTTTTCCACAACTTGGGGATTTGTACATAAAACATCGTCACCTACCTACCCGCAGTCAAACGGCTTCGCAGAACGCAACGTTTAAACCTTGAAAAGATTATTAACAAAGGCTAAAGCTAGCAATCAAAATCCATACTTAAGTTTATTGAGTTATAGGAACGCGCCTTTTCAACAGATCGGATCTCCAGCTAAACTCTTCATGAATCGCCGACTGAGAACAAACCTACCGAATCATCATGAAATGCACAGAACGCAACAACTCCAACATAATTTGACAAAAACAACAAGCACCTTAGAAATAGGAAATCTAAAGAATTGTGAAGTTAAATTGGAAATCAACCCAACAGTTACTCCTGTTACACAAAATAGTGGACGACTACCTCACAGTATACGAAAGAAAGTAAAGGAAGAGCTCAAAGAGATGGAAGAACAGGATATAATCGAAAAGATCGATGGAGTGACCCCATGGCTATCACCACATATACCCATTCCCCAGAAAGGAGGAGACCTTTGACTTGTCCTCGACATGAGAGTCCCCAACCAAGCGCTCGATGATATTTTACAAAAGATGAAAGGCTCAACAATTTTTACCGAAGTAGATCTTTCCCAAGGATATCTCCATATATCATTGACCAAAGAATCGCGTCCAATAACGGCAATCCAAATTCCAGAGGACGACCAGACCAGTTCAAATGCCTCATTATGGGTCCATCCCCATCAGGAGAATATTTCCATGAGATCATACACAACCTGATCAAACACACTCCCAATTGTCAGAATATATCCGACAACATCTGGCTATAGTCGAAAGACATCACCGACCATGCTAAACAACTCAACCTGCTCCTTCAAACAATTAAGGGCAGTGGTCTCACCTTAAAATTTCCAAAGTGTTAAACGCACTGGGCTTTACTAGTATGTCTGGAGGAGCGGCTCCTATACTTGCTTCAGTAATCGGAGTGTCGCCAAAAACATGGCGGATTTCGGCCTTTGCTGACGCCAGATCCACGCCATATGGTTCCTCAGCCTAAAGGTATTTGCCACTGACTGGGCTCAATTGTAAAGCAGGCTCATCTTTTACACCCCCCTTTTGTTTTTTTTTCAAAATTTTGTTTTGTCTTTTAGTTTTCGCTGTAAATTTTGGGGGTTTTAAAAGCTTTTTTCTCGTTTGCTGGACGCTTCATCAACTTTTGAAAAACATGCGCAAGTTTTACAAGTTATCGCGGCCAGGAAAGGACAAAAAACCTCGAAATATATTGGCAAAACCAATATTTCAAGGGACAATTGGGTTGGTATAAAACCGAAGAATTTTGCAGTTTATATTCACAAGGAAAAAACAAAATATTTCCAGTTAAAATTGTTAAGTAAAACGTATTTTTAGCAACGAGTGTTTGCAACGAGTATTTTTGTCTTTTAAGTCCGCTTTGTTGTACATCAGCATTTGTTATATGGCTATTTTTACTTGGTTTTTACAATTATGCTTTACTGTTTTTAAAATTGCTTACATGCCATCTTGTTTTGATGTGAACGTTTTATGAATCAAGGCTTTTTGTTTCTTAACTGTCTTGAACATTTATACTTAACTGTAAATGGTAGAAACGTCTTGCATTTTACAAAATGTTTTGCATTTTACATGCAAGTTTTTGTGTTTCCTAAAGTATTTTTTGCTAATGGTATTGTATATAAATATAATTTAGCTCACAAAGTTCATGCAAGCATAGTTCAAACACGCTTGCTTGAGACAAACTTTCTCTCATTTCCCCCTATGTTTAAGCTTATGCCTTTTTGAATAACAAGTATAAGTATATAATCTGACTATTATTCTTGTTTACCTCAGAATTATTCCACAACAATACAGCTGAAAGATGTATTATTTGTCTAAACTATTTAAATAAGTAAGATTAGATAAAAATTTTCGCTACATATACTGCAGAGAATAGAGATAAATATGGATGGTATGGAGTGAGGGAATTGACTGCATGCTGACAATAAAAGTACAGTATTAAAATGCCTAATCCCCAATTGGGTGGAAAGGATGAAGCTCACATTTCTCCATTATCCATCTTGTGCATTCCCCTCCTTTTCGCCTCGTGATTTCTACTGCTTTTGACCCTTTTGAACAACTTTTTCAAAAATGTATTTTTGCTAACAACAAAACCAATCCACAGTGATACACTTCATAGTTGTATTATTTAAATTGAAAAATTTCAAGATTTAGTAATTTTAACTAACAACGAGTCATTGAAGAAAAACACCAACCCCACATTTAGCAAGAGTAATCCTAGGATTACTCCACTTGAGGCTGAGCAATGTATGCTTCCTGTAGTGGGATGAGGATATTATATTATGCTGATACTATAATCTATAGTAAAAATGCTAAATCATCTGATGGTAGAGAGACTGACATGAATCTCCTATCTCTGCATTGGTGGTGCAGATGTTTTCTGAAATTACAATAATGCCTAAAACTACATTGTATACTATCATGATTATGACATAACTATCACTGTGTTGTCCAAATGGGCTTTGATTTCTGATCTCTTCTCAATTTTGATGTGGTATTGATAACAGATTATTAGTGCAACATTTGAAGAAAACAGTTATACTGCGCAAAATATTACACATATATATATGACAAATATCCATGTTGACTATACATATATAAGTTAGAGTGGGAGTGCTTTGCTCTAGTTCTTTGTACATCACATTAAAATCTGCAATAAAATGAGAAACAAATTTACCACCTTGTTTGTGTTCAGTTAATGCATAGAAACATGCAAGGCATTAATTAAAGCCACTGAGTGTCCAGCACTCCCCATGATGAATAATCATCAGGTGTGAGACAGCAAAATAATATGTCTTACCCAACACATTACTCAAAAAGGGAAAAAAACAGCACAATGTAAATTTTGTGGGGTTTATAGACCCAAAATGTTATCTTTTATGCACCACTGAGGCACTGACACTACAAGTTGCATTTCAAAAACAAGCTGAATTAATTGTCTGTTTATCTACACTTCAATCCACAATTACTATGCCAACAGAGGTCACAGAGGCATGGATGTTTTTATCAAGCACAGAGAGATTGTTCCACACTGTCAAGTGATATAATTAACTTCAGTATCAAACTGCAAATGGGCAAACATTAAATCATGGATACATGACTATAAGCATTCATCAAGGAAAACTTGTTGCCTATATAAGATTATAAATAACATAAAAACAGCTCTATTAAAGTAGAAGTCAGTGCCTGATGCTGAAGACAGAACTGTTTATACAAATGTACGCAATAAATAAACAGACTTTGCATCAGTATTTGACAAATTTTTTTTACGCATTTCTGTAAACTTTGGGAATCAAAATGCAAACTTAGCCAGTAAAACGATATAAAATTGAAAGTTTTGAGAGTTTTACCTGCTAGAAGAAACATTTCCACATTATTTTTACAAACCTTGCGTTCACGAGCGAAAAAAAAGCTATTTTATCTTTGATTTTTCCCCGAAAACAACCAAGCCATAAAATTTTTTTGCAAAAGCCAGGGGGGGCGAAGGTCTTTTTAAAAGCTCAGGATCGCGGTTGGTCAGTGGTAAATACCTGTAGGCTGAGGAACCATATGGCGTCAGCAAAGGCCAAAATCCGCTATGTTTTTGGCGACACTTTTTCATGCCGAGCCGCTCCTCCATATATATTAGTAAAGCTCAGTGGTTAAACGTATTCGGGCACAAGCAGAGAAATCTAGCCAGACAACAAGAAAGTCGAAGCGGTGACTAACGCATCAGCTTCCAAAACATCGGCAGAAGTACGCTCGTTCCTTGACCTCGTTAATTGTTACTCGCGCTTTGTAGAAGATTACAGCACGACTACATAACCGCTGCGACAGCTTTTAAAAGAGATAAAGCATTTCGAGCGTACATGAAACAACAAGGAATTTTAGACTAAACTACAGTGCCGTACTGCCTGCACAGAACAACTTACCGGAACAGATAAACAGGGCACTGATGGGGGCTGCTCATTCCATGATGTCACATTCCATAGTGCCTGCCGAATTCTAGGCCGAAGCTGTTAATTTAATACTGCTGCATATGTCTGTAATCGCAGTATAACCACTTCATTGAAAGGAATGACATTGTTATTATATGCGAATAAAGGTGAAAATGAAATCTCGAAAGTGTATATTTGTTGGAAACCCGAAGGAACGAAAGGTTTCAAATTGTATGACCTGTCAAAGAAATCCTTCAATCGAAGTCGAGATGTTATATTTGATGAAAAGAAATTCCTTAATTTCACTAGTGAATAGTCAACGAACAGAAATCGAAGGAGTATGAATGTGTTGAACTTCTGTACATTGTTCAGAACAATGATGAGAACGATGATGATGCCCCAGAGAATGCGATACCTGAAAAGTGTAACGAACCAGTGGGAGAAACCTACGAAGACAACTTTATGAGAGATTCAATCTTAGAAGACAGGGAAAACCTCATGTACGATTTGATGAAGAAGTGTATGTTGCTGATAATTTTACTGCAGATATTAATGAACCGAGAAATATTTTGGCAGCCTGGTCTTGTGAGTATAGTCAACAATGGAAAAATTCTGAGTACAAGTCAATGATCTTGTCCTTTCACTTGTTGGAAGAGAGATGAAGAGGGATGCGTACAGCGATTCAAAGCACGACTTGTGGCACAAGGATATTCGCAAACCGAAGGTGTAGATTAAAATGAAGTATTTTCTCCTGTTGTGGGAAACACTTCAATAAGATCTTTGTTAGCACTTGCAAACGCCCGCGATTGGGAAGTCCACCATGCAGATGTACAACCGGACAGTTATGCAAATTAACTATATCCAAATCACGTGTGCAAATTAAAGAAAAGTGTTTATGGTTTGAAGCAAGCTGAAACCCCGCAAATGATTGTTTCCGGAAGTCAGAAGGATACGAACAAGTTGGGTTAGATCCTTGCCTATATATCAAGTCTGTCGAACAACTAAATGGCAAGATCAACTTTGTTATTTTGTCTCTTCATCTTTCATGTTATTTTGTCTCTTCGTCTTTCATGATATCCTGTTGCTCTCGAATGAAATTGCTATGTTGAGTGGGGAAAAATAATCGTTGCGTATAAAGTTTGATGTTGAAGATCTTGGTGAAGTTAATTATGTTCTAGGAATGTTGGTCAAACGTAATCGAAAGTCAAAAACACTAACCATGAGTCAAACAAAATACCTTGAAGGAATCCTGAAAAGTTTCAACGTGGTACACTGTAAACCTGTGTCCACACCTATGGAACAAGGACGTCAATTTCATGAGTTACCTTAGATTGAAATTCCTTTAGACGTTCAAGAGTATCAAAAAATATTATTGAATGTTTAACGTATGTAACTACTGCTACCAGACCCGATCTTTCATCCGTAGGTAATATATTATTGAAATTCATGTCAAGACCTGGTAAAGATCACTGGCAACGTGTTAAAGGCTCTGCATTTTCAGGGTCAGAAAAATTTGTTGATTTTTCCTAGTATTACAAACTTTTTTATTGCATTCCACCACGATTTCTGATCACTGCTTCTTATAGGTCTAATTTTCTTTTCATAGAATGATTTCTTTTCTTTCTTTATCTCATTAGATACTTTGTTGCGTAATGATCTGAATTCGTGTTTGCTAACTTTGAGAAAAGCTCACTTTCGCTGAATAATTGGGTTTTAATCTTTATCAGATCGTTGGCTATGTGGCGAGGGTACCCATTCCATAAGGCAAACTTGGCAATTCTTTTTAGTTCCCTTGTCAAAAGGAAGCTGGAGGGCGAAGTAAGTCTCTGGCTCTTGTACATACATGTAGAGTTTATCTCAACGATGAAACTCGTCTAATAAGTACTCAGGTGCCATTTAAGCATTTCTGTACCAATAGGTACACTGCGACTCACGATATTAGTTTTATAAGATATTTATGCCGTACGTATTCAAAATGAGCTTTACTATTCATTAAAACTTACGAACATCAAAACAAAGTTGTGAGAAGATCTTTACGATGTTGATATTTGATGTTAGTCACATGACTGAAAATATATGATGCTGTTCCATATTTCAGGTGGACCACCCTATTAGTTTTAAAAATATGATAACACGATAAGACGTCGTTTTTAACTTAATTGGAAGTGGAAACGACATTCTTTAACCAAAAACAGCATAGGTAACAACAAGAGAATGTTTTAGTTAGAAAATAAACGAACTTGTTGTCATAGTTAAGGATTTTTCAAAGAATACATGGACCGGCGGTAAAGAGGGATTCTGGACTTCTAAAATAGATAAGAATGGGAGGTATTAGGCGTTTGAAGAAGAACTGTTCGTAAATTATCATGATCAACGTCTATCAACATTTTGAGAAAGTTTGCTTTGCCATATATCTTCAAAACTAGCAATGATGGATTCCTGATAGTCAATAATAATTCTAAAAGTACCTCCACTGGTGTCGTGGAATGAACTTTTGGAACTGGATTGAGGCTAAAAGTGCTTGAGAGCACAACGGAAGTTTGTCCTTTTGACGGGCAGACGAAATCAGCACGATAAAGCTTGGAAAATACATGCATGGGCTAGATTATTGATATTCTAGACTAGTTCTATTCTATGGACTAGTGGTAAAGTAAACGAGTTCTGCTGGTAACAGCGGAAATAGGAATCAGAGGTCTCTTTTGCACATTTATAGGCACATATGAAGACATGTTGGTTGCTAATAATACGGATCTACATGATCGTTCTACCACTTCTTTGGCAGGTACCTAAAACCTTTCATCAGAAGTTCTTTTTCCCAGCATTAGGGCAGTATCATGTTGATCTCGACTTGTCTGTCTTGCCTGTCTCGACTTGTGCTCTCAAGCACTTTTTTGCCTCAATCCAGTTCCAAACGTTCATTCCACGACACCAGTGGAGGTACTTTTAGAATTATTATTGCTTACCAGGAATCCATCATTGCTAGTTTTGAAGATATATGGCAAAGCAAACTTTCTCAAAATGTTCATAGACGTTGATCATGATAATTTACGAACAGTTCTCCTTCAAACGCCTAATACCTCCTATTCTTTTCCATTTTAGAAGTCCAGAATCCCTCTTTTCCGCCGTTCCACGTATTCTTTGAAAAATCCTTAACTATGACAACAAGTTCGTTTATTTTCTAACTAAAGCATTCTCTTGTTGTTACCTATGCTGTTTTTGGTTAAAAAGTGTCGTTTCCACTTCCAATTAAGTTAAAAACGACGTCTTATCGTGTTATCATATTTTTAAAACTAATAGCGTGGTCCGCCTGAAATATGGAACAGCGCCATATATTTTCAGTCACGTGACTAACGTTGAATATCAACATCGTAAAGATCTTCTCACAACTTTGTTTTGATGTTCGTAAGTTTCAATGAATAGTAATGCTCATTTTGAATACGTAGGGCATAAATATCTTATACAACTAATATCGTGAGTCGCAGTGTATGAATGGTAAACTCGTCGAAATTTTAATGATTGCAAACCGAAAATGTGAATCAGGCTTGTGGTGGTATTTTCATCGAAAAATCTCAACCTGAAGCGAAGATATTTTAATTTTTAATTCGGGGTCTAAAGCGACCCTGGCGCATGGAACCTGTTGGGAAAGAGTTGTAATCAACGAAGTGAAATTCTCAAAGCGAGGTTAGCATTGAGGAGACTCGTAAGAATGTGCTTGGCTTAGGAAGGCAGACTATGGCTCAGGGCTTTCACGTCCGGTTTACTACCGTCGAAGTAAATGTTTTATTACATTCGACTTCAATAGAACTTTCACTAAAGCATATATTTTGTCAAATACCTTTCTCAAAATTTTCAAGCAATACTTTTACGTTTACTAAAAGTATAACAAAAGTAACGAAGTGAAAAAGTGTAAATATTAAACAAAAATCATACTTCGCCAAGAAGCCCAATTTTGTTTGTCACTCAGGCATTGCCTTTATTATAGGTATAATAATGTCTATAGTAATATTCCATATATAAATTGCAGGTCGAATCTGGCATGAAGCTTTTTTTTTTGTTATACCATTCCCAGTTGATTTGGTATTACAAGGAACTGTTTCACGTCATATGGAGGAGTGGCGATCGGAAACGAAAGCGAAATTTTACCTAAGTGAGCTGGGGCTACCTACAGACGAAAAATCAGATGAATATAAAGCAATGAAGTCAGAATTTGGAGAAAGGCTGAAGAAAATATACGATCTGGAAAACTATAGAAACAACCGTGAGGAAGAGGCACCCTTGTGTTTTCCTATTACTGGTAGACATTACTACCGTTCTATGAAGGATGCCTTAGAAAAAATTTTAGATGACATGGGAAAACTGGCAACAGATTTTTTTGATAAAGGTGCCAAGGATGCCATGAAGAAAAAACAGAAACCATCTGAAAATTAATAAGGTCATAGTGTATAAAACTATAGAAACTGTTTCATACAGTTACACACTGAAAAACATCACCATTAGTCTCTGTTAGTAGGTCTAATTTTGTGCTAGATTTAGGCTTTGTGACATGCACATATATGTATTCTAAAACAATTTTGTTTTACCTAAATTAAACATTATTTGACATTCGAACATTTAATTTTCATATCTGGTAGCAAACTATATAATAACTATTTTATAATGAAACTATCTCTATAAGCCTCATTTTAACATCGTGGTGAAAATTAACCAGACACCAGTCAACAAATTCCGCATATATTGCTTGAAAATGGAGTTATACGAGGTACCGTAGAGTCTCAAAAGGTAAACGCCCCTTGAGGCGACTAATTTTAAAAGCCGAAGCAGGGCGCTTATTTTTTGGACTCTACGGTATCAAGTGAGAAGTTTTACGAATTAGGTCTGTGGTTGTTTAGCAGACGACAGTTCCACTCGAACGACAGTTCAGACACAAAACAACAAACCAATTTAATGAAGAAAAGGATTAGATTCATATGAATACAGCGATAGCCTGTACCCCACTAATCAAATCTCTGAAAAACAACAACCCAGTCTTTTAGCTCGTCCATCAACTTAATTATTATAACAATGGCAAATTTTCCGCTCTTCTGGACAGTGGTGATGTAGTGGCAAAGAGACTCTCTAAACTACAATATGTATACCTATATACTCTTCAATTTGTTTGTCTGAAGTTTGTACTATAACTAGCAACCATGAAGTATGCTGCTCGTGCATCAGTTGATGAAATGTTCTCTATGCAGTCTGGGTAATTTTCTCTACGCAATATGGTTAATGATTATTCTTCATTGTATAAGCTTCACATATTCGCACATAATTTAGCACTACTGTTAGGAAGTAACCTATTGTTTTGTAACTTCAAAGTAAATTAAGTATGTAACCAATGCGCATATATAACCTGAGAAATAAACATAACCTTGCATATGCGTGTACTTTTGGATCGCAATCGAATTAATATTTTCATACGGGAAGCCGCGTTTAGAGCGAGACACAGATATTATCTCTAAACGTGCAAAGGTAAATGATAGATAGATTCGTTTATTCTGTAAAACACTTTGCAGTCGTAGACTGAACTATGTGAATATTTACATTTTACAACAATTTCAAAAAAATTAGGATTAGTCAGATATTCGCCCAGATTAGTTATTGTTAAAGTTTAAATATGTAAGCGATGACTATAATAATAAAGAATTTTTTAAAACGGTCCGTTTTAGAAACAGGTACATTAAACCTTCGCTCGCTCCTTAAATCGTTATGATGGCGTGTTAGCATTGGAGGTAGTTCATTGAGCTTGTGGTCCGCATTATTAACAATGTCTCGAAAAAGATGACTTGATAGTTGGGCTCGTCTATCGAAGAGAGTAGAAATGCCAGCATCTTTTAGCTCATCAGCATATTTTAAGTCTGGGAAGACAATTCGCATAGCGCGTCTTTGGATATTCCCACAGATAGTCAGGAACACTCCGATGAAACAACTGGCATGAATATTCCAGGAGCGATCTGATGGCACTACAGTAAAAAGTGATAAGATCACTGCAGCAGATCCTTGCTCTTTTTAATTGTGTCAAGAGATACAGTCGCTTTGCAGTTTTAACGGTGACAATACTAATGTGGTCGTTCCACTTAAAATCATCTCGAATTGTAACGCCAAGGATTTTCGCCACACTAATTCTTTCTAACTGGAAATCATTTAGTTCTATTAAAGAAAATGATGGAGGGTTTCTTTTGAAACATGACCGTATTTCTTTGCACTTGGTTGGTTTCAGTTGTAAACGATTTTCTTTAGACCAGGCGTAGATATGGTTAACGTTTTGCTGAAGAGAACATAAATGGTGGTATCACTTCAGAGATTGTGCAATCGTGGGTGAATTTCCACATAAGTAAGGAATCGTGGAGTAGTTTGAGATCCTTGATACTAAAAACAACCAAGGACCAAGACAAGTTCCTTGGGGGACACCTGCCGGGGCGTCAAGCCAGTCCGAAATGATGTTGTTTAGTTTGACTCTTTGTTTCCTGTGTCTTAGGAAATCTATTATCCAATTAACCGCTGTAGGTTTTACTCCTATACTAAACAGTTTGGCGACTGCAATGTTATGGTCCACCAAGTCAAAAGCTTTGCGGAAATCCAAACGTACGGTTCTTACAGAAGCTGTGGTGCCGTAGGTGCAAATTTCGAAACCGTAGACGGTCGAACTTATGCATCATTGATGGTCGAACACATCATTTAACTCGTTCCCAAACCTATGTGTCTGATAAAAACCACGACCAGCCGACAATTTAACAAAATATAAAAAGAAACAAATTCCGAAAAATGTCATCTTGTCTTTCAAGATATGAATAAAAACAAGACGAACAATCGAAACTGTAAATTTTCGACTTGATTTCAAAGACATCGTCAGACAGAATAAAACATAACACTTTACATACACAGAGCAAACACTGCGTCACCGGAAGCGAGGGATTACCTGAGACTGTTAGGCTATATTTACATGATCTATATTTATATTTTTATTTACAAATAGACAAGCACTGACCCAATTGGTGGAAAGTGGAATGTAGACGAAGCGTCATTATGTGAAGAGTTGCACTTTGTGCACCTATTGCACTTGTCGTGAGTTGTGTTGCATGCTCTTTTAAACGCACTTATAAACATCTTTTTGTCATACCTATATAACTTTTGCCACGACCTGAACACACCTCGTAAACAAGATTCCTGCGCGATAGAGGAGGAAGTTTGTCTTTGTTAGAAACGAAAAACGAAATTCGTTTAGTGTCATAAATAACAATAAATTGTTAGAAATCTTTGAATTTTTTACGTGCAGGATTTTTTATATTCTCGCCGCGGTTTCCGAGATAAGGTATTCTGGTCTAAATTTTCGTTATGTTTTCATCAGTCTGAGAATCGGCATTGCTAGTAGGTGTGGAGTTGTTTTCATATTTGGTTTTATGTTTTCGAATTAGAAAATTTCTGATGCTGATAGGATTACCGTTCCAAGACATGAAAGATTTAATCATTTCTATATGATTATTGAAAAACGTTTTGGTGCTGCAAATCATAAATGCGCGATGAAAAAGTGATTTGACCCATGCAGTTTTATGAGAAAAAGGTTCAAAGCTGGAAAAATTTGTGTATTATTTGGTATGAGTTTCTTTGCGGTAAATATCAGTGCCATCAACCGAAACTTTTATGTATAAAAAGTGTATCAAGCCATCCAGGAATGTATCAACAGTGAATTTAAGATTACGATCCAGTTAGAGCCAGTTTTGGCTAATATTATTTTGACAGAGTTTAAACGCGTTATAGTATCGGAATTGATAAATGACGGTGTTATAAAATACTACAAAGGCGTAGTCATGCGGGCCCCTTTGGGGTCGGAAGTAATTAGTATGCAGGAGGACGTCATTATTTAACGTGAGATGCAGGATGACGTCATTATAATGAACGTGAGATCTAACGTGAGATCTAACGAATAGTGTGAACAGGAAGAATTAGGATCGGCCATGGAATAGGGCGCTTCCTCCCCCTTGTCTATCGGGTGATTGGGTAGTCATCGATGTGGTCACTGGAAAAAGACCGGTCCATAACTTAGGTCACGCGATTATTCAAAAGGGCGAAAAAAGGGGTATGGCGAATGCGAAATCGTACTGATTTTGGAGCAAAATATTGTATGCGAGGTTTGTTTGCATAAATGAATACGGACACAGATTAACGTTTGGAATATTTTATTATGTAAAGTATTACGATAGAATAGAAATACAGTGTGGAGCCTTCTTTCATACACTAATTGAATACATAAACTGTATTTGAGTAAAGTTTGTTCAATTCGACTTTCTTCGTTTCTGCCGTATGTTGATTAGGCTCGGATGCTGCAGTGCGTACTGGAGCGTTTGTCATCTTTTCTTCTCGCTTTGGTGAACCATTTTCCTCTGGATAAAGCCGGTTTGGTTACCATAGATGCTGTTACTTTCCCCGCGGGCTTTGTTGGCTTCAGTACAGAACAGGTTTTCTTGCGAACACATCTCATTTCTTTTAGAGTATGCGACGGGCGTCCAGTTAGTGAGCCAGAGCAATGTTTGTGTGAAATTGTGAACCTGGCCCTTCCTAGCCACTTTTTCCTTTCATCATGCACCGTATAAATGGTGTACTTGACGTAAATGATCACTCATATACAGAAGACAGGACAGTCTCTTTTGTGCTTATAGGGCATCTTGACACTTGGAATGTTTAATCATAAATGGCCGAGAATGAAGTGTTTGGAGCCATTAATCGTTACTAGAATACTTAATCATATTATAAGGACTAAAGAACTTTTTGCGGGACATTTTTCAGCTTTGCGCTACCTTGTTGCATTTACCGGGACAAATTGTGCAACGTCAAGAACTTTTTTCTTACAGGGACATATGCATGCGTCCCGTTGGAAGGGACTTCCTCATGCGGGACACTTTTAAGAGGTTGCAGTTAGTCGACAAACGCAGTTGGTAGCATGCCACGAAGGCGTAAAGATTGTTCCATTTGCGGAAAAAGGAATTTCGTGAAGTTATCGAACCATTTAGCAGACATTCGTCAACTCTCGGCAGAAGAAAGGAAATATTATGTATCTGGATTCTGGAGCAAGTGATCCAGAAAAACCAGGAGACATGTCGAGTCGAAAAAGAATGCGGAGTGACTCGGAAGACGACATGTCAACAGTAGCACGTGATGAGGGCTCTGAAGAAGAAATGTCGAGTCCTAAAAGGATACGAAGTGAATACGACGATGAAACGTCAACAGTTTCGAACAAAGATATTTTCAGTTCATCGGACGACGACAAAAGTTCCGAAGAGACTGACAACGCTAGTAATTAACGCGAAAGTTCCGAAGAGACGGACGACGCTAGTAATGAAGGCGAAAGCTCCGAACAGACGAACGACTCTGACGAGGAGGCCGATCTCTGGAGAGTATTAATAGACAAAGCAGCGGCGGAACTTCATACAAAGCACAGTGAACTTGCGCAAAGTTTTGAAAATGAAGGATTTAGTAAAATTGACGCGAACAAACAAGCCTTTGCGGCCATTTTACCAGAGCTTCGAAAGGAATTGGGAAATGTTTATGTGTATCGCCTGCAATGGATGTCGCAACTGAAAAGCGATCTTATGCATAGAAAAATAATGAAAACCAGAGATGCGTTCGTTGCCGATGATGAGTTTGATCCTGACGAAGCACTGGCTGCAGCTGTTAAAAAGAGAAAATTTCTCTTGGAACGTATGTTAGAAGACAGGCAACACTTCCCCGACGAAGATGATGATGATGGCGATGATGAAGATGGAGACAACGCTTGCGTGCCTTGTGGATTGAGAAATAAACTACATTATCGTTAATTAGTACTATATATGTTCAAATAAAACAGTTGAAACAGACGTATTGTTTGATCAGTGTTTCAGTTTACTTGCCACCCCATGCACCACTCCCTTCGTGCTGGAGACCAAATTCAGGCAAAAGATTGTTTAAAACGGGACATCGGGACGCAAAAAATGTCCCGTTAGAGAGTCCCGTTGAGCATAAAAGTGTCTGGCAATAAAGTCCCTGCGTCCCTGAATTGGAAAAGTTGCCGACACTGCAAAATTAGAAAATTGACGCAAGGGACACAGGGAAGCAAAAAAGTGTCCCGTTAGAGAGTCCCGTTGAGCGGGACACATAAAAATGTCCCGCAATAATGTCCCTGCATCCCTCAATTGGAAAAGTTGCCGACATTGCAAAATTAGAAAATTGACGCAAGGGACACAGGGACGCAAAAAGTGTCCCGCTAGAGAGTCCCGTTGAGCGGGACACATAAAAATGTCCCGCAATAAAGTCCCTGCGTCCCCTAAGGAAAAGTAACGGGAAAAAATTAGCAAATTGACGCAAGGGACACAGGGACGCAAAAAGGCGTCTCGCCAGAGAGCCCCTGTGTCCCGTAAGAAAACTTTGATTATAAAGGTCAACGTATATACAAACTTGGGTTATTTGCGAGAGCAGTCATGCCGAGACGATTTCGCCGAACCTGCCCGCTTTGCGGATGACCTGATTTAAAAAATATCATTACACATCTTTACCAAGTACATGGCTTATCTTCCAAAGAGAGAAAATCCTATCTTAAGCAAGCCAGAGTTTCGTCATGGCATCCATACACTGACCAACCTCAGCCTTCTGGAGGTGAACAAGAAGCCAAGAAAATAAAAATGGCCACCACATTCGGTGCGGAAAAGAAGCGGAACGATTTAACAAAGCGAGAAGAAAAGATGACAAACGCTCCCGTACGCACTGCAGCATCCGAGCCTAATCAACATACGGCAGAAACGAAGAAAGTCGAATTGAACAAACTTTACTCAAATACAGTTTATGTATTTAATTAGTGTATGAAAGAAAGCTCCACACTGTATTTCTATTCTATCGTAATACTTTACATAATAAAATATTCCAAACGTTAATCTGTGTCCGTATTCATTTATGCAAACAAACCTCGCATACAATATTTTGCTCCAAAATCAGTACGATTTCGCATTCGCCATACCCCTTTTTTCGCCCTTTTGAATAATCACGTGAGCAAAGTTATGGACCGGTCTTTTTCCAGTGACCACATCGATGACTCCACAATCCCCGATAGGCAAGGAGGAAGAAGGGGGAGGGCGCGCCCTATTCCATGGCCGATCCTTCTTCCTGTTCACACTATTCGTTAGATCTCACGTTAGATCTCAAGTTAGATCTCACGTCAGATCTCACGTTAGATCTCACGGGAGATCTCACGTTCATTATAATGACGTCATCCTACATCTCACGTTAAATAATGACGTCATCATGCATACTAATTACTTCCAACCCAAAGGGGCCCGCATGACTACTCAAAGGTTATGTAGACGATACCCTTGTTTTAATTAAACCTTCCAATATTTCTGCCAGTTTAGCAATACTTGATAGTTTTCAGTGGCGGATCTAGCGTAAGTCAAAATAAATTACCACAGCTCATTCTAGGATATATTTACATTTTACAATACCTTCAAAGCAACTTCATCGGTTAGATTTAATTCTTTTGAAATTCATAACCTATGACATTGTTATAAAGTTATTTTGAATTTAAAATTGAGCTGCTATAATTTATTTTGACTTACCCTGGATCCGCCACTGGTTTGATCGTAATCTAAAATTCACTGTTGATACAGTTTCCCGATGGCTTGACACATTTTTTAGACATAAAACTGTGTCACAAACCAAACTGGACTTGAGAAATTAACAGAGACACGTGTCAGAATACGGAAAGTCTGATTGGCTTACGCATGGCGATATTGCGTTCTAATTGCACTTTTTGTGCTTTCTGATTAAAATTCGAAATCATTGGAAATAGCCTTTTAATAAGCTTGTTAACGCCTAATGGATCGCGTCCTGCCTCCTCCGCAGGCTCTTAATAATAAGGCCAATATGTTATTTGATGCGCATACAGTAGATATAGAGATCAGCGCTGGCGAAGATAAACTATTGAGATTCAACTACTTTGAGCTATATACATAACTGTGTTAAACTTAAAAGTACTTTAAAAAGTACTAAAATAAAAAGCGACAGTGGACGAGGCAGGATCGCGTCCATATAATAGGCCCACAACGAAATTTCGTTGTACAAAAATTTAGTGGAGCAGATGTACACATAAAATGCGCCACATTGACTTAAATTAATAAGATCTTTGAAGAAAAATGCTTCTGTAAATAGATCGTACAAAGAAACGAATTCTCAATAAGCCGTAAAAATCCTGTTAATATAATATGCAGCGTTCGGATCAGGAGTTTTAAAATCGCTTTGAACTATTGCCACCCAAAATAGTTTGATCGAATCGTGCATGCATCAATCCGAGCTCTAATTCTAGGCTTCACAAAGACGATTGCATAACCTTACCTGTTCGCTGTAAAAGTTTGACAGCCGAGTTACAGGTGGGTATACGGACCTAAATAGGGCAGCTGGCCTTGAAAATATAAAAAAAGAATATTATGTGCTAGCTCCAAATTTCGTCCTTTCGAGCGAAATGACTTCGCTTGAATTTTTTCAAATATTCACGCAATTACACCTTTTCAAAACGCAACAACGTCTTACATAATCACATTGAATCTTAAGATGTTCCTCGCTCTATTGTTGCAAATTTGTAAATACACAGTTTCCTCGCCGACAAGGGAGAAATATATACTAAGTTTTAAAAAAGAAAAATACCACAAATATCATAAAATGAACATGGAATTGATTTTTTCAACACAAAAACAAAACCTTGTCTTGTTATTAATAAGTGAATGAAAGAAAGGAGCTTGATTTTTTTGGGGAAATTACGGAGCAAAAAATATGCTTCCGCAATCCTTCACTCCAATATTCTTATGCTAATGATTTCAAAGAATGTCACACATCAGGAGATGCCACGTCTTCTCGCGTCTACAGTTTAAGGGGCACACTTGCACGAAGCTTAAGTTTTTAAGACAGTGCGATTAAATTCAGTATGGGTGCAAACCAATCCAAAGACGACGTCCTTGAGGATCCAAAGTATCAAGAAATGCAAAAGCTTATCGAAGAGAAAGGCATCAAAGCAACACGAGAGAAAATAAACAAAGATCTAGATGCATGGAAAGAGAAAGAAATTAAAATTTGTGTCACCGGATCTGGGGGAGTTGGAAAATCACACTTTATCAATGCCATTCGAGGGTATGTGAGCAGTTGTGGAATCATTTTAATTAATTAATCAGTTATTTTAAATTTATGATGCAAGTTCATATGATACAGTTGGGAAGTCAATATATCGTAGCTTTGGTTTGCATGAATACATACTCTGACCTAGCCGCATTTAATTTAGTTGCTCTTCTGCCTTCTCAGAAGAATATGTCATTTTAAAATGTACAAAGTATTTTAAAGTCTTTCATCTCACAGACCCAAGCCTCTTTAGTGTTAATTTGTTTGTACGGTATATATTTATATAGTCTTGTATAGTATTTCAAATTATGCAGTTTCGCTTTCGATATGAAAACAAAGGTTGTATAATTTCATTTCATTTCATTTCAAGCCGAAATTATTTAAATACCTTACCTTTAATCATGCAACAGATGCGTCCTGTTGTGAGGATTATAGCGAGATTTTGAACTTTGAGCACCCTCATCCCAGGCCTTATTGGCTGCCTGTGTTGTCATCACTGGTTGCCATAACAACATGTTCTCTTCCCTCCGATTTATAATAATTATAAATTGTGCATCGTCGCTTGACGAACGTGGCGCGGAGGTGAGCTTTATTTTTTTTGTTTTATTTTAACTAATTGTTGCTGCCGAGCGCAGCGAGGCAGCACACTATTCTTGACGCCATTCTTACCAGTCCCTTGCCCGAATATAATGCCAAAAAAATCTCGATTTTCAATCGATTCGGATGGATGTTAGTTGGATTGCGCAATAATTACAAACGTCCGTTGCGCATATTCAAATCTTCAACGTCCGCATCAAACTACTGTCACAAAATAAATATTTTTTGCTATTTTGTGCCACTGTGGCCTGTTAAAAGAAGACTTGCCATACAGCTGCTTTCAGGTGAGTTTATCAATGCTTTGTTGACGTTTTTCGAGTGTTTTACTGATGAATCGAAGGTCGATTTTCGTATTGTTATTCGAGATCTGACATAATGACACTGCTTTTAATTCTTTATTTATAGGCTTTTCTGGTCCAGAAATTTGGTAAATTATTAAATATGTCCCAATCAGTTAGGTATGTACAGTGTATGTAGTTTTTTTTATCTAATACTGCGTCTTGTCAATTATTTAGATTTCTCCCAGGACAAAATTGATCATTCTATACAGACTATATGCAGTATATAAATATATATACAGATTTTGTTGAATACAATGTTTTAATATTGATCGATTATTTCATTCTGCTAGTGTACATCAAGGCAATGACCTTTTTAGTGTGTATTCTCGAGGCTGTCAATGTGCTTTCATGTTTTATCAGTGCTTCTTGAATACAGTGCAAAATAACCCAGTGGTCGTGTGGTCAAAAACCACATTAGATGATGTCGTGTTACAAGGGAAAAGCATGTATTTAGCTTTAAATAATGACTTAATAGTACCAGACCAGGGGTAGACCTTTTGTTTTTAAATAACTTACTATCAGTTGTTTATTTTACATGTTACACCAACATAACCGATAACTTTTCTTACGAGATATGTCAATCTGTGATGGACACATTTATCGATCCAACTGGAGACGAAACGCCCACTGAGGCACAAACTTTTATTGATCCAACCATAGTGGTGGAGCTGATTGAGGCACAAACTATGGTGGTATGTGTGGTGTTGTGGTGACCACTGTGGAGGCCAGGGCTCAAGCCCAGGTTGGACCTCTATTCAAGGTCTTAAATTAATTGATCTTATTTATACTAGAGATGGATGCATCATTAGTCTGATAGACCATCCATCTTAGTATAAACACATGTCAAACTGTCCAGATGAACTATGTTAATCTCCTTGGAACTTGTACTTGTTCCTTCCATATTGCATTCTTTCAAATTCTTTTAAAAACTCTGAACAGACGAACTATATTGAAAGTTCGTCTTGACTGATTTCTATTTATTTAACTCGCATGCCAGAGACTTACATGGCATGCCTGATCTTAATGGCACTGCTGTTCTCATGAAATTTAAAAATATTCTAAACTTAGAACAATATTTGTATTCTGTTTCAGCTTGCAATTCTGACCAATGTGAAAAGTGCAATATTAACTGCTGGATGAAACCAAATGGTTGTTACAGTCAAAATAACATCTGGATATATCAAATTGTATGTAATGGGATGTATTGCTATTGAAACGATAATTGTGATTTTCAGCAACATATTGTATAATGCCAAGATATTTCACATCTGTATATGTACAGTACCCTAACAACTTGTTGGAGAACTAGACATTGATCTTCAATCTACCATATGGATGTTATGAAGATACCTTATTAGCAAGATACTGCATAGCCGTATATGTACAGTACCCTAACAAGTCATATTATTGGTCAATGATGTACACTACAGACTAAATGAATTTTTACCATCAGTTGTTTATTGTTACATGTTATACCAACATAACCGATATATGTCATCCAAGGTAATTTAGTAGTGATGTTAAACAATTTAGTCCAAGGTAATTTAGTAGTGATGTAAAATAATTTAGTAGTGATGTAAAACAATTTAATAGTGATACAAAACTTATATCTACAGTGTGTTCACTTCATGATCATAGGAAGGCGGAAACAGACATCCGTCAAACTAGGGTGCCTTCCTTTAACATCGCAATAAGTATTTAAAGTTGGGACAAGTTGATATTACAATGTAGTATACTATGTCTAAGTATTTAAAGGAATGTTTATAGATTGTTTTTATATTATTCTTGACCGATAACAGTCAATATTTTTTGAAAACTATGAATTTTATGTTGATGTCCAGTGTACTGGACATTGTGCATTTATGGAATCAATATTTTGTGTAATTTGATACTTTAGTACAGTCTATAATTTTAGTGAAAACAAAAAGTCAAATGGTATATTTCTTGCTATGTTTTCTCAGTGTTATGCTCTTAGTATACCATTTTATGTATTTAGGTTATATTGTAGGTCTAACAAACGCTCAAAGTTGCAGATTTCTGCCATATGTAGAGGTTGTGGTCTGAAGTGAGGCTCTACCAGACATTACCACAATTTTGGCAAATGCCATGGCAGTGAACATTCCCGATTAGCCTGTATTTTATAAATGTGATCATTGGCTTACGTTACAGTCAGTTATTGTAGCTAAAAAGGTGGGCATGTGGAAAACCATGTTCATATGCATTTTGATTATTTCTTTCCTGTTTTGCACATTGTCCAGTTTACTGGGCAAAATTTTCACAACCCCCCCTGGAAGATATTTTTTACATTTTTTTACATATTCTTAAAACATGATAGCAAATGAGCATTTTTACTAAATTTCACTAAATTTAATACACTGGAATGTTCCTGGTGCACTAAGGGATAAGGTTTAATTAGCCAAAGTTGACCAAACCTAGCTTGACTTGTATACAACCAAATCAGAATTTGAGGATACTGCCCATCGTGCCATTTGTAGTGGAGACAATTGAACCACTAATTGATTAATAGTAATTTTTTCATTGGATGCAATTTCCATTCCATCCAATGAGGCAAGAAAAGGTAATTATGAATTACGGTAATAAGTGTCAAGGTTTTATTGTCTTCCACAAAAGATTGCTGTACAGCGTCGGTCAGTTCGGTTAATCTTTCATGTTTCAAGTCACGAATGTACCGTCACCTGAACACGAATTTAGAACTGAGACCAAAGAACCGAAAATTCGAGCGCGTAACACTATGGTAACATGGAATAATAACTCTTGGTTTGTTAAAACATCGGCAGCATTTTCCTTGCGATAGTAACTCCTAGTTATTAAAACTATTCTCACTCACTGGGACTGTATCTACTTCACCAAATTTAGCTAAAGCGCGAGCCCGAAGGGCGAGTAAGCAATTTTTTAACCAGTGATGTTGCTTCGTTAATATATAAGTATGGCTCTAAAATTTACAATTATTATAAATTGAAGGACGATGCACAATTTACAATTATTATAAATCGGAGGGAAGAGAACATGCTGGCCATAAGCTCTGGGACAAATCGAACCGGAACACCACAAATCTTGGTGTTTACCGCAAGCAAACGTGCAGCGACAGGAGCCTAGAAATGCTGAGGTGTGGAGAAGATACAAATTTAGTATTTATGTCCGCTTTGTTGTTATGTTGTGAAATATATATTGTTAGGAAACAGCAATAGGTGGATATTCGCATTCTTTACCCCATTTTAAACTGGGATCATATTATGTAAGTCATACCTATATAGTGTTTCATATTACAAACAGCGATATCGATGATATTCGAAATCGGCTTTCTGAATCAATAGAAGAACTTAACAATGTTGGCCCGAATTTGAAGGCAAAGCAACTCGAAGCTTTGCCTTTTGTATAGTCTGCCAAATTATTTTGGAAAAAACGTTTCAGTGACATACTCCTTTGCGAATTTGGGTAAGTATGAAGTCCTTGCCCAACAGTCCAACACAAATAATATTGTACTGAGAAGTAGTCAGAAGTTTGGGCTTTGTCGTGAGGATGTCGCGGTCAAAGTATAACAAGGCAAGGCAACCTCATTTCATGTAAAATGAGCTTTTAATAGGCTGCCCCACTATATATGACAGTCCAGCAAGTTGAATTTACACGTGCTTATACAAGAGAATTTTCCCCTGTTTGTTGTACAATTCAGTTATAACACTTAAAACATTTTGCAGCACTTTCTCCTTTAGGAAAAGTTCTCATCCTGTCTACTTTGTAAAAAATGGTCTCACCTCTCTGGTGATAATTCCATGTGCTACATTCCACAATGCAGAAAATTAGATCAATTAATCCAACCCCTAAACCCAATCATGTCCTTACCCCTAAAGTAAACCAATCAAGATATGTAATATGGGTCATAGAGGTAGGAAGTGCATTTCTGGTTTAGCACAAGATTTAATTTGGTGTGTTGTAGAGCACAGAATGATTATCAAACACAAGACTAAACAGGCTTCCTTCACTGCCACGAGGCAGTTTGATCACTAGGGACATATATATGCAGACAACTTTGTTTGAGGGTGTTTACATACAGGTTTTTGATTAACTGACAGCATCAATTCAGCTAATAATTTTCATTGGGCAATTTTCAATCAATGTACCTAACAACAATTCTCGCTCCCCCCCCCCCACACACACATACAAATTCTGTTAGGTTTGAGAAGGAAGGGGGTCACCCACCCACCTATTTGGTATATTCCTGTTAATCACATAGAAGAAGGCCTTAAATGCACAAGAGAATGTTTATGCTGCTACAACTTGACTCAACTAGCTCAATTTTCCTTTTCCCATTAATAGCAATTAAGTTGTATTGTGTTTAGTTGTCATATCTAATGCACTTAAAACACACTATAACAACACACTTACCTATGATTTATCTAATTTATCATTTTTAATTTGTATACAACACTAGTGTTAAAGAGCTCAATTTTATTTAGTGTGACTGAAAGCTTTGATAAATTTAACAATAATCATTCATACTTGAAACTTGAAACTTTATTAAATTCGCCATACAAAAATACAATTACAATAAAACACAAACAAAATAATAGATGGCGAGGAGACCTCAAGAAACCACTGGGCTTATCTAGTGAGGTCACCTCAAGAAACGAACAATATATGTATATGCATTAGTCAATTAGTCTAAATGCAATATTTCACTCAAAAGCTGGCATATGTGCACGACATATAAAAATTATCTTAACAGTAATTCTATCATATGTTTTTTAAAGGAGGAAAGACTAGACAAATCCTTTATATGTAATGGCAAAGCATTCCAAATTTTAGGACCTTGAAAAAGTATAGTAAATTGTTTTAAATTGGTTCGACAAGCGTGAGGACGATAATTCCCAGCAGTTCTTGTATTGTAGTTGTGGACCTCGTTGTTAGTAATAAATAAGTTCAGAAGAATTGGCGGTAACATTAAGTTTTTATAACAAAACATAAACCTAGCAACATTAAGTGAATTAACTTTAAAAATATCTAGTATACCTAATTGAGTAAATAGTGGGTCAGAATGAGCACGGAATCCTGCATTAGTAATAATACGCACTGCATGCTTTTGTAAGTAAAATATTCTATTTAGGTTAGTTACATATGTTGATGACCAGGCTAAGTTACAATAAATTATGTATGGATATATTAGAGTATAGTATAAAGATAATTTGGTTTTAGATGATAAATTGAAGCGCGACCTGTGCATTATACCAACCGACTTTGAAATCTTTTTACTGATATAGCTTATGTGATCTTTCCACGCTAAATGTTCATCTATATATACTCCTAAAAATTTTATAGTTTTCTTCTGCTCAAGTAGTTTATTACCAAAGCAGAGAGAAAAGTTAGTAGCAACAGTCTTCCTATTAGATTTAAAAATAATATAATTTGTTTTCTCAATATTAACAGAAAGTTTGTTACTTTTCATCCAGACATCAACCTTTGTTAATTCTTCATTCAGTACAGACTCTAAATGTTTTGAATCTGAGTGTGACTAGAAAATGCTAGTGTCATCTGCAAAAATCAAAGTTTCCGTCATTTTAGAGGCATTTGGAAGATCATTTATATAAAGAATAAAGAACAAAGGACCTAAAATAGATCCTTGCGGGACACCGCATTTAATTGTTTGCTCAGAAGAGCAAGTTTGGTTAAATTGAACAAATTGCTTGCGTTCAAAAAAATAGCTTTTGATCCAGGTCAGAGCTATGCCCATTGACATATATACATCTGGACTGCCAGCTCGGCTTTGAAAAGCGCTATCAAAGATGGCCGAAATATGAGAGTGTTTGCTCATGAAGTTGACTGCTGACCAGTATTTTTAAGAGCCAGCGATGTTCAATCACTCTCATATTCGTCATTTTTCGTCAGTATTCGTCAGCCTTCGTGATTTTCAACTGATAACGCAAAATTCAAGCGAAAATATTACGAGCAGGCAGTCCAGATGTATTTATGTCAATGGCTATGCCACTAATGCCGTAATGTTCCAGCTTGTCGAACAGGATATCATGGTCAATGGTGTCAAACGCTTTAGATAGATCCAAAAAGACCCCTGCAGTTGTTTCCTTACGATCAATGGCCGATGTTATTTTGTTGACTAAATGAATTAAAGCCATTGAAGTCGAATGGTTTTTCCGAAATCCAAACTGGTAACAATATAGAATTTCATATTGTTCAACAAAAGTAATTAGGCGTTTATACATAACTCTTTCAAAAATTTTGAAGAAGAATTTCCTCAAGTTCATGGGCATTAGTCTCATTTAGGATAATTGAGCAATTTTCATTATCTGTTAAAAAGGAGCGAAAAGAGAAATTTGTGCTAGGTATTCTACTCGCTAATGAGGGGCCAATGTCAGTAAAGTATTTGCAGAATCTGTTAGCAATTTCAAAATGGTCCGTAATCATTTTGCCTTAAGACATAAATGCTGAGGGCAAAGATTGCTTAGTCTTTCGTTTATTAATTATCTCGTTCACTAGTCTCCATGTTAATTTCATGCCATTTTTTGCAATTTCAAATCTATTTTCATAATACGTCCGCTTAGCGTTTCTAATTACATGAGTAAGCTTGTTTTTGTAAATTTTATACCGTAATTCACGCTGCTTATTTGGGGAGTTTATTAATTGCTTATAAAGCCTTTTTTTTTTCTGATGGATTTTAAAAGTCCTTTTGTAATCCAAGGAGAATTGCTGTTTTGTAGAGTTCTACATTTTATCCTTTCCATGGGAAAACAAGCGTCAAATATCTTAATATATTCATTTATGAATATATCATAAGAATTATTAGCGTCTAAGCCATTAAATCTATTAGTTCAGTTTATCTCAGAGAGGAATTCGCGAAACGTATTGATATTATATTCACTAAAGGACCGTCTAAATGCCTTTTGCTGACAATGTGGATTAACGTCTTTATAAAAACATGCAAAGATTGGTAAGTGGTCAGAAAGGTCATTTAGAACGATTCCATTAAAAACGTTATCAGAAAGTTGGTTAGAGAATATGTTATTAATCAGGGTAGCTGTGTGAGAGGTAATACGCGTTGGATTAGAAATGAGTGGATAAAAGGAATACGAAAATAGGCGATCAATAAATTCTTGAGTGGGAACGTTATCATTTATATTTATATTTGGCCAGAGCAGCAGTAAAAGCAATTAATTTGACTGCATGTGTAAACAGGATTTGCTATATGTATTTGTATACTTCAACAGTTGAACATTGGTTTTGCTACACTATGCATATCAAATATGTCTCAAGCAGTATGTTCTTTTTGCTGAGGATACACATAAGATAGGAAACTAAGTTACACCATAGTGGTATGCTATCCTTTTGCAATACCTATAAGCACTGAAAGTTGGAAATAATTATGTTATATTCTACAGGGTGTATAAAAAAAGTAGACAAAAGTGAAATCGCTCTGTCTTTTGCCAAGCGTCTCAATGTACGATGTTTTTTTATTAAAATAGATTGTTTTGGTACTTATAATTTAGAATAAAACAGAAAAGTGAGAAATTTAAAACGTCAATACCCGGGGGGGGGGGGGGTTGTGTCATTTACGGCAAGTTAAATATGCCTTGGCGCAAAACTTAAATGCTTCAAAGTAGTTAGAAAATTTGTCGGGTGTTGTATTGCTGTACAAAATTTCAGAAAATTTGCACGAGTCTAAGCCGTTCAAAACGTCGCGCGAACTTCAATATTTTATTATCTTATACTCAATATTAAATTTAATTAGAATATTCAATATTAGCTTTGTGCATGTTTAATTTATATATTTACCTAATTTGCACACAACTCCCAAAAGACATTTAATTAAAATTCGAACATTTCTTCAGAAAAACGATTCTTATTGGGAAAAATATACGTTCGCACGACGTTTTGAATGGCTTAAACTCATGCAATCACATTTTTTGAAATTTTGAACAGCAATAAAACACCTAACATATTTTCTAATTACCAACTCAAAATTACTTTTAAGCATTTAAATTTCGTGCGCAAGCCATTTTTAATGTGTTTCAAAATACGCACATCCCTGGGTTTGAAACATTTGAATTTCATAATATTTTTATTTATTCTACACCGTAAGTACCCAAGCAATGTATATTAATAAAAAAACGTCGTACTTCAAGCCGCTTCGCGAGGTTGAGAGCCGTTTCAAAATGGTCTACTTTTTTTATACACCCTGTATAATCATATAATATATATTCTTAGTTAATACAATACAATACAATACAATACAATACAATACAATACAATACAATACAATACAATACAATACAATACAATACAATACAATACAATACAATACAATACAATACAATACAATACAATTACATGTTTTCTTTAAATATCTGTTTTATACAGTTTTATACATGTATTGTGATCCAATTCACAATAAAAATAGTTTCAGTGCAAGTTTAGTGCAATAGTCGACTTAATTATACTGATGTATAAAGTATACAGAACTTTCATTTGAAACTCACATTTCTTGTACAGTGATAATTTAAATTTAACGTCGCTGAATTATACGTTCAATATAAACAGTATAACTGTTATCAAGTTTTTCAGTTTTTTTTTCTTTTCTGACTGACCAAACTTTCAGGACGATGCAAAAGTCATCGAACATCCAGCTGATTCGAGACGAAAAAGTATTATCTGATAGTGAGCTTGTTTCAACATTAAGCACATTTTTTACCTCGGTAAATGCCGATATCCCAACCTTGAACTCTTCCTCACTTTCTGCACATCTCCATTCACACGACGATCCACCTACTATTTTCTCACATCAGGTTTGTAAAAACCTATTGAACCTGAATCCTAATAAATCAAGTGGTCCTGATCACATCCCAGCCTGAATAGTCAAGGAATTTGCCTGCGAGTTTGCTGACCCTCTTACTGATATATTTAATAAGTCCTTGTCGACAGGAGTTTTCCCGGCAATTTGGAAAGACTCGTACATAACACCTGTTAAAAAGATTCCAAATCCCGAAGGCGAAAATGACCTATCTCTTTAACCTCTGTTCTATCTAAAATTCTCGAGGACTTTGTGGTGTGCTGGATGATTGAGGATGTCAGGAATGATATTGACCCACAACAATTTGGCAGCCTTAGAGGCAGTTCAACAACTTACTGCCTGTTGGACATGATTGATTCATAACTGGCTTACCAATCTAGAAAATCCTGGATGTTATCTGAGAGCATGCGTTCTTGATTTTAGCAAAGCATTTGATAGGATAAACCACAATATCGTAATTGAAAAGCTTATCAGTATGAAAGTAAGACGGTCCATTATACCCTGGACCTCTAGTTTTTTAACAGGTTATCGAGCACATTACATCTAAAGCTTCTAAACGGCTCCATATTTTGAGGGTTCTTGAACATAATGGCGTACATGTTACCCAGATTTTAACTGTATATATGGCTCTTGTGCGCTCAGTACTGGAGTATGGTGCTCCGTTGTGGCACACCTTAATTCCTGCTTTCTTGTCAGATGAAGTCGAAAAAGTTCAGAAACGCGCTTTCCGAATTATCTATCCACAAAATCATTATAGTGAAGCTCTGGTATTATCTGGTTTCCCGTTACTGAGCGAACGCCGCTCTTCCTTATGCAGAACGACCTTTCAAAAGATAAGCTAACCAACGTCACGCTTGAATTACCTAGTTCCAAAAGTCAGAGCAAACGTACATAACTATGAACTACGTAACAATCAAACTTTTACGGTGCCAAGACGTAGAACTGAGCGTTTCAAAAGGCGTTTTATCCCTAGTATGTGTAATAATAGACTAGACGAAACTTGAATTTATGATAGTTTATCTACTGTATAGTTTTATATCTTAGTATATTTTTAATATAAGAATTTCGCAATTCGCCTTTTGGCGCCATGGTATTTTAATAAAAATGAAATGAAGTGAAATGACCAATGTCCAGCATTCTGATATAAGTAATATAGCAGTAGCACGAATGATAAATCCACATCGCAAATTCGGTTTGTTTGTATCTTGTTTTTTCAAGCCATGTGGGTCACCACGCTTCGGATTTATCCAACACAACGTTAACTTCACACTTTCTAATGTGTTGTAAGTATGTAACCAAATTGGAATATTGATCGACACACATTAATTCGCAATCATAAACTCTTTCACTCCTCGAACAATCGGCCATCTTTAATGCGTGCACAGCCAGTTAATCGCTAACTTTCCTACATTCTAGTGCATTTGAACGACCAATCGAATTACTTCAGCTATCGTTTTGTCCCAGGGCTTATGGCAACCATAGAAATAAATACAATAATAGATATAGAATGCGTGCTTGGTAACCTAGCCGGTACCCAAATTTAACAAAAAAGTTGCCCTTATAAATCCGCCATATTGAATTTGTCCGGGGAGCGGTCTATGCGAAATACAATGGCACGAGTTTAATTTTGCCCTTATAAGTCAGCCATTTTGAATTTTAATGTCGCGTCACTTGTTTAACTGAAAATAGATAGGAGAACGCATTCTATATCTATTATTTCTATGATGGCAACGCAGGTAGTATAAATATTCATAATAGAAAAGACCGTTCTGATCAACGCAGGGGTGGAGTGTGTGCATTTACTTGAATCACACCTGAATGCAACTGCTCTTTAATGACTCTATCATACTCATGCAAAATTTTGGGTGATGACTTTAATCTTCTAACTTAGGAACCAAGTCGGTGATGGGCAGTTGTGTAGTTAACAGGAATTACAGGGTGATCTTGTGTCAGTGGGAGGGGTACCTCATATCGGGACTCATTTTGTTTGGTATGGTTTTCACATGATTATCATACATATCACATTCACCGTCCTTAACACCTAAAGATTCATAGTTCCAAAACTTTGACAGCTCTTCTTTCAAAAGAAGATCAGATGATGAAACTTTGGTAAGGGTAACACATTCAGTTTTCATTGTATGTGTTACACTTAGATTAGACGAGGCATTCGTTGGTTTCACCAGGGACGCCGGAACGAAGGTAGGGCAAAGGGTGGCAATGCAGACGGCAAGGGCAACTTTGGTCTTATGATAAACCAAGAAATTCTTATAATGCGGAAATCAAAAGTCTATATGCAGTAGTAACGATTTCACTACAAATAGTTGACAATAAATGGTTTACAACGCTCAGATGATACGGTTCCGTCCACATATATACATTTGTAAAGTATACTTTATAAAAGGGCACTTTTGCCCCCCCCTGCCCCCCCTTGAGAAAGGGCAAGGGGGCGAGGCCCCCCCTGCGCCCCCCTTTCCGGCGTCCCTGCGTTTCACGTTCAGGGGCCCACTTAAGATATAACCCAACCGTGTAGATAATGCAACAGGACCACTACCAAACTCCCCCCGTACCACAGTATTCTATATAAGTGACCTATAGTAATCTGCCCCAATCATTAAACCTACTGCGACATGTTCACCGTCTCTTTCAGAGGTGGGAGAGACATCAGCTAATTCGAGATCTTGAAGGTGTGGGTGATTATGCGCAGCTACAGCTATGGACTGGTTTTATAGAGGGCTAAATATAAAGTCGATCTCATAAGCTTTGATACATACTTTCAGATTATCAGCACACTCTATTGCAAGCTGCACAACATCACATTTCTTCATAGACGGTTGTTCATTCCCGATTGTTTTTATCATGACTGTTTCTGAGCCAATTGGTTGTAAATTTAACTTGTTCCTTAGACTGGACGTGACATAGGACTTTTGGGACCATCAATCAAACAGGATTCTACTTCGCTGTGACAAACTATTATCATGTGGGGAATAATGAACTTTGGCTCTTACTGTTTGCAGCAGAATATGTTATTACTCATATTTCTAGTAAAATATAAATTTGTAGCTACTTACAGCCTGACTGTTTTGGGGTGTCTCTTCTTGTCTTGGGCGTGACGACTGTTTCCGGAATTGGCTGTACAGATCTAAGTGTCATGTTTACCTCCACAACAGTAGCATTTTCTTTCACTTGTACAGTTATGACTAATGTGTCCAGTTTGTAAACAGTTAAAACACTCCCCTTTCTTCGAAGAATACTACGTCTTCATCTACATCAGGTTCAGTAACAACTCCACAACCTGCAGACTTGTGATTCACCTTGCAAAATGGGCACCAAAAATCAAACTTTGCATAATCCTTTCCAAACTTGCCAGAATTAGTAAGAAATGTTGCAGTAGTTGCTGGCGGTGGTCTTGCAAGCTTTAATATTTCCCTCGCCTTTGACTGAATTTATCTTAAGGTGCCCCAATTTTTTTTTCGCTTCGCATCTTGTGAACAAACTTGCCAAGTGGAAAATAAGTTATAGTCTTATTCATGAGACCTTGGCCGAAATGTTTTACATTATGTATTTACAGCATACAAATGTAAGAGTTATTGCTTAATGCAAGCAAGTTTGGTGATATATATTTTCAGAACTGCAGTGTTGTTTATCACTATACTTCATCAAGAGGACATATAAACTACCTGTATGTTGCACAATTATCTCATTAAATTCTCACTATTATGCTTGGATGTAAAAAAATAGGTGTCACATTGAAAAATGAAGCATTTTAATAATATTAACTGCATTTTTGTCCTCATTTTCAAGCAAATTTGGGAGTTTGGGCTATTTCAGATATGCTAGAGCACATTTATGTCAACTGCTGTATAGCTTTAAACGCTAATGCATATTTCCCAGTCTATTAAAGATCCTTAAAAATTAATCATCAGCTTTTCTAAATTCAAAACAAATATAGAATCAGAAATTGCACAATGCTCCCTTACTTTTCATGTTGCTAAAAGGTTTAAATATTGTAGTTAATTTTTTTGGTCATTTTAGCCTTTTCAATTTCCGATCTTGAAGATTATAAATATTACATGAATTAATGTAAAACGTGCGAGAATTTTGTAAGGCCTTGAGAGCGAGCTACACTACCGTTTTGAGACTATTTTCCGAAAAAGAATTGTTCCTTTTCCTTTGTAAAATATATAATAAACACTACGGTACAAGCAGTATCGGGTAGACACAACACGTGATTCTAAGAACGTCCTGAACGAGTACGATTTGTTTACCATAGTTATTTCTCATACTATTTCTCTATTGTTTTCAGAAAACATAATATAAAGTAGGACACCATTCAAAAGGATATAATTATGTTAACATAGCGAAGTATTTCAGGCAAGGAAACACTCGAACTCACCAAGAGACCATTTCACATGAACTTTTACTGTCTTTCAAAGAAAACGTGATCGAATGATTTCTATTAGAGTCTGTAGTCTTTTGTCCTCTTGTTCCACCACGTTGGATTTCTCTTGTTGGCTCCACCTACGCTATGCCTATGGAGTATGGATTCACCGCTCCTAGCAAAAGCTTCGCAAAGGAATTTGTCAAAATTTGTTGTTATAAAACATTTTGCATGAGAATCTTTGTACGTGGAACCTTCTTGTGGTTTAAAATTGTATTGCATGTTTTATTAGCATATATTGTGACGTGTTCAGATGAGCTCACACAGCCTTGCAAGCAGTGTCACCTATGACAGGCAGCGCAACTTTCGACACCGAACCCCCCCCCGAAAAACAAAGCGCGGCGAATTTGTAACTCCGCCACACCCTACGGGTATAGGCGGAGCATAAATCATGATTTAAAGTTTGCTAGTATGACTAAATTGTCGGGCTAGCGTTACCACTACTTACCATAGACTTGCTTCGAAAAATACTAATTAATATTTTTCTGCACAGATTAGATTATGGTACTGCTACTGAAGAGCAACGGAAATCGAATAATGACAAGTATGCTGTACCTGGTTCACTTGAAGCAACAAATAAACCTACTTCGTATAAGTTTCCTACAAATTCGAGGATCCAACTAGTAGAAGTCCCCGGAGTCGGTACACCCACGTACCCCGATCTTGACACTTACTGCCGCGACGTTCCAATTGCAACTTACGATACCTTTTTAGTCGTAATCGGTCAAAAGGTTACCCATCTGGAACTTCAACTGGTGAGAAAGATCAAGTTTGAGATGAAGAAACCTTTCTACATAATACGGACAAAATTTGACATAGATGAAGAAAATGAAAGAAGATCGAGTAATCCTGACATCGAAAAGCTGACAGAAAAAATCCGAAAGTATTATCAAGACAAAATGAAAGAGTTGGGCATTCGTGACGAGCAAGTGTTTCTGATCAGTAACAACCACTGGGATAAATGGGATTTTGAAAGACTGATCGACGCAATCGCGAATTTCCCGGAAGATCTCAATGAGGAGTTAATTATTTCGCTGGCAACTTTATCAAAAATTGTTATTGAAAGAAAAGTTGAAGTTTTTAAAGGTAGGCTCACATTGTTTTTATGAGAGGAAGATAATTCTAGACCCAATGGACAATCGAAGATTGACTTTGAAATCTAAAGCGAAGTAACACCTCAATATGTTTCCGTTTTTCAGCACAACCATCAGAGAATGAGACCATATATCGCAGAAATATAATTCTGTAATTGTAAAATGAAATCGCTTGCGGTTTACGTTTTTAATGCTTACAATTTGATACAGGTCTCGTGAAACCGATTTAGATTGTTGATATGCTACATAACGCACACTAGGTATGCTTTGTCATGCTGTCGTAAGGGGCAAGCGGGATGCTTGCATAAGTTTGATCCATAAATAATATATGAAGTAATTTCTGATTTTAGACACACAGTTTCCTAAATAACTGTAGATGATATAAATATACAGTTACTGTTCAAAAGTTTGAATGCACCTGCTGATCTGCTTAGTCAACTATGGCTATTCATTTTCTTGATTTTGAGGTTATATGCATGTTCTACTAGTACTATTTTAATTGCAAGTGTGCAAGTCAGAATTTTTAACAATGAAAGAATGACTAACCAAAAAAGCTATAGTTACCACTTTACCGATACATGAAACTACATTTCACACTTGTATTCAAACTTTTGAGCAGTAACTGTATATAAATATTAATATATATATGATGATTTTCAATTAATGTTTTACCGATGCGATCCCAAACAGAGGCACAAGAGGAAAAATATGCACATGGTTCCACTAAATCTTGGTAAACTTGAATTGCTGTTTCTTTGGTAACATAATCTCTCATTCGCTTGAGAGCACCGATACTTTAACTTCCAGATCGTAATTATCGATGGTGGATAGTCTTTGTCGGGATCTAATGATCATGAATTCTGTCTTGGTAATATGGTTGCCTCTAGCCATATTTTTAGATTAGCTAATTCAGAATTCATAAACTTTTCTACCGTAGATCGGGAATGTTGGCACTTTTTGTGCTAATGTTTGTATCGTCAGCAAACAAATAAGTATATATTGCCTCAAATTGAAATTGTCCAATAAAAAAACTCGGGACAATGGGATTTTTCGTGGTATCGCATGCCCAGTAACCGGTTTTCGAGCTGAAAAGCTGACGTTTAATTTCAATAACCTCAATCCTAGAAGACAGAGAAAACCTCATGTAAGATTTGATGAAGAAGTATATATTGCTGATGACCTTACTGCAGATATTAACGAACCGAGAAATATTTTGGGAGCCTGGTCTTGTGATTATTGTCAACAATGGAAAAATTCTGATTGCAAGTCAATGATCTTGTCCTTTCAATTGCTGGAAGAGAGATGAAGAGGGATGCGCACAGCGATTCAAAGCACGACTTGTAGCACAAGGATATTCGCAAACCGAAGGTGTAGATTGTAAAATGAAGTATTTTCTCCTGTTGTGCGAAACACTTCAATAAGATCTTTGTTAGCACTTGCAAACGCCCGCGATTGGGAAGTCCACCATGCAGATGGATGTGAAAACCGCCTTTCTACAAGGGAATCTCGACGACGAAATTTGCATGAAGGAACCGGGCTGTTATCTAAATTGTCAAAACATGGTGCCATTTTGAGAATAACAACTTTATTCCACACAGGTCCCCAAGTACATATTGTTACATCTTCCCTTTTAACAAACGTATGATGTCGTAAATGTAAAAGTTCTAACTTTCAACACAACAAAGGTAATTGTCATAAGTAGGAATAAGTTAACGGTAATAAGTATAAATTATTGTTCGACTAAATTGGCTTATGGGCAGTCAAGTTCGACTCAACAGTGATAGTCTTTTAAGTAAGATGGCGGTTTTCTGAGACGTTGCGGTCGGTTTGGAAGGGCTTGCTGATCTCGGAAATTAAGTTCAGGGTTTTCAGTTTTTTGTCGTCGGTGTCATCACTCGATGTTGCGTCGTATGGGGGTTCATCGTCTGCCCTGAACGGCCCTTGAGACTTTTTCAAATGGACTCGATTTCGTCTATACGCCCCGCCATCTTCTGTCTCTACGAGGTACGATCTGTCGTTAGGACAAGATCTCACGATTGCTTTTCTCCATTCGCGTTGGCCAAGGCGTGTTGGTTTGATGCGCACCACATCGCCTGTGCTGAGTTGGCTGAGGTCTTTTGCTGCTCGATTGTAGTACTTTGCCTGGGTCTTCTGCTTCTTAACTAGCTTACTCTGCTGTGGCTGTGCTTCTCATGGCGCGATACAAGGCTCTAGAAGGTTGGTGGTTGTAGGGAGGAGGGTTCTTGATCGTCTGTTCATAAACCGTTGTTGTGGGCTTAGATTCATGCCTTGGGAAGGGGTGTTTCTGGGAATTGTGAACACTTGACACAAAAAATATGGGGGATTGGTTGTAATATAAACTGTCTAGTAATTTGTATGATGAAGCTTTACAGTTTTTAGCCATATGAGCAAATTAAGCCTTGAGCAACAAACTGTCATAAATTCGGTCACAAATGGTCATAATGTCTATCTCGTAGGGATTGGCGATTGTGGAAAGACATTTGTCGAGAATTGACATTAACATTTATAATAGTAAGATTTTAGCACAGCACTATAGGAAATAAGGATAATTAGCACATTATACTTGATTGGACGCTTATATTAACGGATCATATGACACACAACCGCATGCTTTCATGTATGTAATTCTACACTAATTAAAACTATTATCTATCTGTCTTACAAGACGTAACTTTGTATCATACATGCACTGTTACTTTATGATTATATTAATCAGAATGCTATAACCTAAATGTGTCGGTGTAAATCATTCATGTCGAACCTACGCTAAAGTTCTCTGCTATCGTCGTCGTATCCTTCACTAAACACAACGCAATTACACTCGAAGTATTATAAAAACGAAACCCGCAATTCCAATCAGTTATCAAGACGGTCGAGACAACATTGTACCAACCATATATTACAGTTACAGAAAAAGGAAAACAGAAAATTTGCATGGACATACACAACTGGTATTGCATGCACACTGTAGAGAGAATTTGGTGCACGAACAATACATTCATTTGCCGGAATTAGACAATGTAGAGGATCAAAGGAAAGATTGCCGAAAAATGTTTTGTCCAATCAAGATTGTATAAAGAGGTGGAGAGAAACAGAAGTGCTGTTTATTGATGAGGTTTCAATGTTAAGCCAGAGAACATATGAAATTATTAATTGCAGCACAGAGTATTAGGAACTCAGACTATGCATTTGGGGGGATTCAGGTTGTGGCTTTTGGAGATTTCTTGCAGCTTCCTCCAGTACCAAGTTCTGTGGGCAGAGGAAAGTATGCATTTCAGAGTGCATTATGAAACATTATTTTTCCTCACCAAATTGTTTTGGGACATAATTTAAAAGCTAAGGACGACCAGAAACTAGCTAATCTTGTGATAATAATTGCAAATATTTTTTTTCTAAAATATTGATTTGAATTAAAGTAGCGAAGATATAAAATTTTATCTGAGAAACATACTGTACTTATATAAGCTATATCAAATTTACATAATTTATCAGTAAATATATCTATTCGGCTAGTATTGGGTACGGATTATATCAAATATATGTTTAATTTAGACAAGGCAGAAAAACCGTTTTTATAGGGGTTTAAATTATAATGTTCAGTTATATTCGAACGTCTTACCAATTTGAAACAATAACATTTTTTTCTCTGTTGTAGAAATTGGGGGGTTTTTTAGATTTTTGGTTTATTTCTAATTGCGACGCGTGCCGTTTTAGAATAGTATCCATTTTACACAGAGCATTACACTGATATACAGTAATGTTTGAATTTCCCTCGACACCTGTTGTTTTGATTAGGAAAAAACAGAATATAATTAGCAACGGAATTAAATGGCATTACTTCCTGCACGTCACTTCCGTCACTAGTTGTTGCGGTGCATATGCAAGCATAGAGATTATAAATAACACTAGAGATGGCATCGTAATCTTTTTCATTGAAACAAAAGGGAGCGCGTTTTTTGGGGGGGCAAGTTCAAGTCCCAGATGCAGGGCCAGGCGCTTATTGGCTGAGCTAATGCTTCCTTAGCAACCACCTTAGACCTTAGCAACAGCAGAAATCTGTATGAATGTTTTCCTTATCGTTGTTGAGGTCGTTTTGTGGGCAAAATAGTAATTTTTCAATAGACCTTACCCATAATGACGTCATTTAGTAGTTAAGCGAGTAAAACTATTTAAATATGGCAATATTGTGAAATTTTTTCAGGTCCTTGTTTGTCCAGAACATTAAATGAAACAAATAATTTAACATATTTATTTCACAAATAATCTTTTTGTTACTTAAACCATTCAATTATATTGACATATTCAAATAGTTTTACATGCATAACTACTGAATGACGTCATTATGGGTATGGTCTATTGTTTTTAATATTTTAGACAATCTGGAATAATATTTTCAATATTTTTACGAGGAAAAAATTTTAAAAAAGCAGAAAAACTTGTCTAAAACGACTTTTTTGCCTGGGACATCGTGAATGAGTGGACATCCGGGACTTGAATTTGCCCCCCAATAGCCCGCTCCCTTTTTTTGCCTTCGATGGCCACTCTAGTGTTATTTATAATCTCTATGCATGCAAGGATGAAATGTTGGAAGTTTCTTCCCTTTCTCTATTTTCTTTCGTCCCCTCCACGGGTGCACATCGTTTCCGAAGCAAACTTCGTTCGCGGTTCGGGCAATGCAAGCCTGCAGTGTACTGGGCTGCGGTTAAACACTAGTTTTAAAACGAAAGTTTTCGAGTTTGAAAATACATAAATAAATAAATACATGTGTGATGTATCATATACAAGATTTTATAATGTTAAAAGATGATGTTTAGATAACAAAGTAAGACGTTCGATTGTTTATCATATTACATCATTTATTAATGATATTGCTTGTTTTGTCCTGCAAAAATATATTTTTTAAATAAACAAGGCCAGCTCCTCTGCCCCCTGTGTCTATATGGGCGAAAATGGACAGACTGTTGAGGTACATGGTGTATGGTTGCTACTTCGTAGGTGGCAGTACAAGGTCTAGAAACATTGTCTATAAAGCGCCTGGCTCCTTCGCGATGAAATCTACTAAAGTTTGTCGTTTTAAAAACATTCGGAATTTGCATTTAAAAGCTAAATCAAAGTCAATTACTGTCCTACTGACGACGTCTTAGAGATTTACGTCACTTTCTTTACTGCGTTTCTTTGTGGACTATCTTAGTTGGCTATTGGACTGGTATACCGGAAATTTAGTTAATTATTAAAAATGTCACTTATATACTTTAATAAAGTTACACTAAAACGTTATTATAGCATACACCAGAGGACTGTTCTCGAATCTCTCTGTCGTGTACTTAAAATTATAGAACATATCTACATTGGATCTAGTCTCTCTTTGCCTTATTTCTCCAAGTCGTTCTGGAAGTAAACGGTGCTCCGGTGGATATAATTTTGTTATTAATTCAACACAATGTTTCACATAGTTCTCAAAGGCCGAAAATCAATTATGGAGCATTACTAATAGTGCTATTACTGGTGACGAGCCTAGAATTCCACCAAACTGTCCATGGAATCTTCCAACATCCATTCTAAAAATACTTGTTATTGCTGTTGGTCTTATATTCTTTGTTACAGTGTAGGGATTAGTTTTGGGAATTGGACAGGTATGATATGCTTTGCAGATATTTCCAAAACGTTTCTCTCGGAATGAGGTGTTCATGATATCAGTGAGATAAATAGAGGCAAACCTTTTTATGATTTTTTTGTGGCGGATCAAAAAGGCCTGAGATGATTTATTCACATTAATTTGTTGGAGTTTCCTTATGACGTAAATTCTTGATAGGGTAGGGAGCTCCAAATCTTGAGCTTCAAAGTATTATTATTTTCTTCAGCAGCATTTTCAGGTTTTAAAGGCTCTACATTTTCAGGGTCAGAAAAATTTGTTGATTTTTCCTAGTATTACATTCCACCACGATTTCTGATCACTGCTTCTGATAGGTATAATTTTCTTTTCATAGAATGATTTCTTTCTTTATCTCATTGGATACTTTGTTGCGTAATGATCTAAATTCGTGTTTGTTAACTTTGAGAAAAGCTCACTTTCGCTGAATAATTGGGTTTTAATCTTTATCAGATCGTTGGCTGTGTGGCGAGGGTACCCATTCCATAAGGCAAACTCGGCAATTCTTTTTAGCTCCCTTGTCAAAAGGAAGCTGGAGGGCGAAGTAAGTCTCTGGCTCTTATACATACATGTAGAGTTTATCTGAACGATGAAACTCGTCTAATAGGTACTCAGGTGCCATTTAAGCATTTCTGTACCAATAGGTTTAAATGGTAAACTCGTCGAAATTTTGATGGTTGCAAACCGAAAATGAGAATCAGGCTTGGTTGGTTTACCCTTGTGATCTGCCGCACTTTTTTGTAGTTTGTCCAAATACTGTTGATTTTGCTTGCCACAATTTTCCCATATTGCACAACAGTAGTCAAATAATAGCAGTATCATTGCGCTGTACAGTACAACCAGTGTTCAGCATTAAGTAAAAGTGAAAAGTAACACGTCAATTTTCAACTAAGTAGAAGTCAAAGTAAAAGCGTAGCCTGAAAAGTTTAAGTAAACGTAAAAGTATTGCTTGAAAAGTAGAATGTAATAAAACATTTATTTCGGCGGTAGTAAACCGGAGGTGAGAGCCCTGAGCCATAGTCTGCCTTCCTAAGCCAAGCACACTCTCACGAGTCTTCTCAAGCTAACCTCGCTTTGAGAATAACTTTAAACGTTTCTACTTCGTTAAAGTATAACAAAAGTAACGAAGTGAAAAAGTGTAAATATTAAACAAAAATCGTACTTCGACAAGAAGCCCAATTTTGTTTGTCACTCATTGCCTTTATTATAGTTATAATAATGTCTATAGTAATATTCTATGTATAAATTGCAGGTCGAATGTGGCATGAAGCTTTTTATTTTGTTCTACCACTCCCAGTTGATTTGGCATTACAAGGAGTTGGTTCACGTAATATGGAGGCGTGGCGATCGGAAACGAAAACGAAATTTTACCTAAGTCAGCTGGGGCTACCTACAGACGAAGAATCAGAGGAATATAAAGCAATTGAGTCAGAATTTGGAGAAAGGCTGAAAAAATTATACAATGTGGATAACTATAGAAACGACCGTGAGGAAGAGACACCCGTTAGTTTTCCTATTACTGGTAGACATTACTACCGTTCTATGAAGGATGCCTTAGAAAAAATGTTAGATGACATGGGAAAACTGGCAACAGATTTTGTTGATAAAGGTGCCAATGATGCCATGGAGAAAAAAAAGAAACCATTTGAAAATTAATAAGGTCATAGTGTATAAAACTATAGCAACTGTTTCATACAGTTACACACTGAAAAACATCACCATTAGTCTCTGTTAGGAGGTATAATTTTGTGATAGATTAGGCTTTGTGACATGCACATATATGTATTCTAAAACAATTTTGTTTTACCTAAATTAAACACTATTTGACATTCGAACATTTAATTTTCATGTCTAGTAGCAAACTATATACTAATTATTGTATAATGAAACTATCTCAGTAAGCCTCATCTTAACATCGTGGTAGCATACTAGGTAACGTAGAGTCTCAAAAGGTAAACGCCCCTTGAGGCGACTAATTTTAAAAGCCGAAGCAGGGCGCTTATTTTTTGGACTCCACGGTACCTAAGTGAAAATTCTTACTTAGGTCTGGCAAAGAGACTCTCTAAAGTACAATATGCATACCTATATATTCTTCAATTTGTTTGTCTGAAGTTTGTAGGAACCATGAAGTATGCTGTTCATGCACCAGTTGATAAAATATTCTTTACTAAGCAATACAGTCTGGGTAATTCTCTCTACACAATATGTAATGGTTAATGATTATTCCTCATATATTGTATGAGCTTCACATATTCGCACATAATTAGTTTAACTAGGGTTAGGAAGTAACCTATTGTTTTGTAACTTCAAAGTAAATTAAGTATGTAACCAATACGCATATATAACCTGAGAAATAAATATAACCTTGCATGTAATTTTGGATGGCAATCGAATTTATATTTTCATACGGGAGGCCGCGTTTAGAGCGAGACGCAGAAAGGACGCAGATATGATCTCTAAACGTACAAAGGTAAATGAGACGATAATTACACGCTGTTTTTGAGACTTAAGAACATTAGACTATTACTCTTTTCTCAGATACAAGCCCTGCGTTTTGCAATTCATGGGGAAAATTAAAGTGAAACGAACGCGACCATAAAATTTCATTTATGGGCGCACTGAATACTTAATCCTTTCTAATCCTTTTTTCCCTTCAGTTTCATCCTTTTTATTTTCCTTTTACATTTTCGGCAATTATATCAGCTGATGTTGTGTGTTGATTCTTGTTCGTTTTTTATTAGTCAATATTGCAAAGAACATAACGTCATGTATATGCGTTATTTCGACAAGTGTCATTCTTCATGCCATTCTGAGGCCAACGAATAATAATGAATTTGCGCATTTGGAAATAGCGGATGTAATCAACATTCAAATAACTGTATAAATCTAATACAGTAGTCCCCCGCTAACTCGAACTCCGAAGGGGGACGAAAAATTGTTCGAGTTAGCGAGGGTTCTAATCAGGGTTGCCAGATCACTGCATTTTTGAGGCCAAATCTTCAACAATGCTCTTTGTTTTTCTTTGTACTTGGCTTTTGTTTTCTTTGTTTACTTGACTACACTAATGACGATTTGGCCTCAAAAATGCAGTGATCTGGCAACCCTGGTTCGAATTAACCCAAGTTGGTGTCAGATTTCGTTTGTTATGCTAATATTAATAACTATAGTAAGGTATTTTATTTTTTCCCGGTCAGGTTTCCCACTGAATCCTGCAATCTGATTGGCTGACGAGCGGTCCGGTTTTTCCCTATGCGGATCGCTCAAACCAGACCGCTAACGGTTTTCCGCAACTATTGTTTGTTGTATTTAGATATGGATTGTTTCAAATCTCGCGTGTGCAAAATTGAATTGCCTGTACAAATAAAATAATTCTAATTTAAAAATGTTTTCAATAAAAAATTGAAATGGCAAAGCCGCATTCCTTGGAGTTTTATTTTTTTGAGTGAAAAAATAAATCTGTTATTTACCGGCAGCGTCGGTCCGGATGGGGAAAAACTGTGCCCTTGCTCTTGAAACTTTCAAGGGCTCGGGCACAGTTTCTTCCCATCCGGACCTCCTATCCGGTAAATAACATATATGAAGTCCCATTATGATGTGTGGCAAGAAGTGAATTGCAAGAAGTTTAATTGTGAATACCCAACAAAAGTTCTATCTTTGATCGTTGATCAAGGTGTTTACACGTTTATTCGCTTAAAAGAAAGAAACTTGCTTTACATAAACGGTGAAATAAATCAGTACCCATACATATTTTACAAAAGAATGATTCATACTTCCTCTGCTTTTTTTAACATTCGCTCCGCTAGCAAGGTAAGTGATCGAGCAATAAGATGGCGAACTGCGTGACGTAGAGGCATTCAAATTCCGCGCAAACTAGGACTTATTGGACAAGAAAAAAATATGTTGAGATTTAACAAAAGAGAAATTAAACTAGTGTAGTATTTTTTTTTAAAAATATATCTAATATGCATGTATGCTCCGATTAAGTTATTTTCTAAATAGAAGTTTACGCTTCCGGTTGTCAAAATATGATGTTTTCTGAGGTTTTTTACCTATCTACTTCTCCAAAAAAAGAATTGTTCCAGAAAAATTGTTCGAGTTAAGCGGAGCAAGTTAGTATAAAAACCAAATTCAAGTCAAATTCAAGGGGAATTGGATTTAGTTTGGGTTAGCGAGGAGTTCGAGTTAAGCGAGTTCGAGTTAGCGGGGGTACCACTGTCTATCGTATATGCATGTTATCGCAGTCTTTCAGTGTTTCAGAATTCGTATTTCCCCCGAGCACATTTTTGTGAAAATATCCAAAAGCAGTGTGTTCTAGGTGACTTTTCGTGTTAAAATTACAAGTGGTTGTCATTTAGGCCACCGTTGAAGTGGTTTAAAGACCAGCGTCCGGTTGTATAAAAAAGTGATTAAAGTTAACTATGATTAGTGGAAATGTCGATCAACCAATCAGAACAACGTATTTTGTACTTATATTAATCACTATTTAACTACAAAACAGTGATTAAAAAAGTGATTTAGATTTTTATACAACCGGCTCCAGAATGTTGCAAGACATGCTTATGAATGTGCAATTATTTTGTTTGGAAATTCTGTAAAATACCGTGCAGGTCTCACCCCTCCATGACACGCAATAACACGGTCACGAAATAGTTGATTGGTCGTCCTCAAAAGATGGACGAATTTTATTAGTAGTTCTTATTTCGTGACTATTATGCGTGTCATGGAATTGTAACCCTGCGCGCAGATGTTCTGTAGCGTACCATATATATAGGCCAGAATCTAAGCGTAAACAAGGCGTAGAGACATTTGTCATTTTGTAGTCGAATCTGGGGATGTAAATCTAGGAACAACTTTTTGAACTAGCATTGTGTAAAAAGGCATAAACAGGCAATGTACGAATTTAAAGAATTAAATTTGAACAAGAAGCCTGCTAAGGCGTTCACTCATTGGGGGTGCGGTATATTCACTTATTTCTGTTCTGCTCAACGAATTCTTTTTTAAATCGTTTATTATTAGGGTACCTTCCAAGGCATCTTAAGACATTGTTAGCACATCTTATGTATAATCACTAAGATAACCAAAAATCAATGTCTGAGTGACTTGCCAGGCACTCTGCCCAGAGTCCTAGTAAGATTGCATTTTTTAGAATTTAATTTAAAGACTTTCATACTACATATATTAAACAAGATTCTTTTGTCATAATACCACCAAGTCACCAACATATGACTGTTTTGTTTTTCGGTAGTCGCAAGTAAACAAATGTCTTCTAAAAGTGTATACAATACATAAATATATTAACCTGATAGCATCGTTCAAATAAATTCTGTAGCACACTGTCTGAAGTCTCCATGATATAATTTGTTGGGAACTTTAGACTAACATAAGTATTTCTGGAATCGGAATGTTAAATGTCTCTTACCTTTTATAAATGTATGAGATCCCACAAGCAAATAAATCATCTTGCATGAAATATCAGCATCGATCTCAATATAGGTAGAAATAGAAAACCAAGGAAAGAAATCACAACGAATACTTCGTGATTAGAATTAGGAACACATTTCCTTTGACTCACTCCTTGATCATGGAATGATGGAGTCTGTCAAAATTTGCCGTTTCCTTTCCCTTTTTGTTCACTATTACAAGTTGAAAATTTTGTTTTGTATATTGATATTTCAGTAGAATTTGCCTTTTATTCTTGTGTAAAAATTTCTAAATTTCTTCAAAGTGGAAACACAACAGAAAATGACGGAAACACGCTCTCAAAACTTCACCGCGATACATCGCTCCTCGGTAAAGTTTCGCGGTGGAATTTGTCGTCTTAAAACATTTTGCATGAGAATCTTTGCACGTAAAACCTTCTTGCGGTTTAGATTTTCTAGCATACATGTTAAAATGCGTGTTTTGTTGACATATTCCGCTAGAAATTGAGTTTAAACGCCGTGTTTAGGTCGGCTCACGCGGCTTGTGCCCAGCGGTATCACCCATGGGCGCTGCACCAGCAGCTGGGAAATTTGTCTGAGCATGCGCCAGATAAGCCTGCGTGAACGCGTGGAAATTGCGTGATTTACGCGTGATATTTAAAAATTATATAACAAACATGGATCACAAGCATTTTCAGTGGACTAAGCGACCTTTTAGCGTAATTTTTAAGAGCACGCTAACAAATCAGGTGAGTAGATATAAACATGAAGGCCAAGTTCGAGCTAAAATCATGTTGGAGCAAAAGGCTGATTTTTTAAAATTCGACTCAAACTAGTCAACGCTCGTACTCGAACAACAATACAAAAATGTCACTGAAATCGATCGACTAAACGCATTAGTCAATTGAAAAATATCTTTACCATTTTTGCGAAAACATTTATACAGTATCAAAGACATCATTGCACTGGCGGCCCACGTGATTGTGGATGTTTTATCACTTTCCCGACCATTTCAACAACAACCGTAATTTAAAGTACTTTTCCGGTAACGAGTTTCACAGCAAACTATTGGCCATGAGCGGAATTTATAAAACAAAAAAATTGGTTTCGAAAGGAACATAAACATATTGGAAGTAACAGGAAACAAATATCTTTTTGGAGCGAAAGCTAAATTTTTCAGTATTAAGTCAAACATAAATTCAACATCGTGCTTAATTCTAGGCGACCCACTCACATGTCAAAGTTTGGAAATTTGCTTCAACAGACGATGTCATCAATTCAAAATATGATTAACTGACAGCTATATCAGTCCTTTACTGAAATCAATGAAAAATTGTGAACAAAATTATAACTGGCTCGTCAAAGAAACTAAATTCCGAGCACCTGAAACCAATCTGTATTTCGCAAATAATATGCTAATTACATTTTGTGTTCAGCCGCCAACAATATTTTTGCACAGCGGTGGCAAATTTCCCAGCTGCTCGCTGCACCAACTTGTGACCATAGAGATTATAAATATTGAAATTCTTAGCTGCCGCGTCAAAAACCTATCGTCGAAGCTAAAAAAGGTCTAAAAGCGGTCATGAAAGCTCGCTTCCTGGTGTGTGCCTAGCTTGTTTTGGGAAGAAACGCTCACGATTCAGACTAGCAAGGTAGAATCAATCGGCGGTAAACCGTCACATAGATTCCGGTCACGAGGGAAAGCACGTCGTGAGTATAAATGATCCGAAAGCAAGAGATCTAGATGCAGAAAAGGCGCTCGAAGCCTCAGAAGAAAGAGAAAACCTGTACGTTCCTTAACATTCACTTAATCAAGTCACTTACATGGTTAATTACTGGTGAGAAATTAAGCCAAATTCTTGTCTTTTTTTTCCGTTAATAGGTCTAGGAAAAATGACAGAAAATGCGGCTTGGAGGTGGAAAAGACTTTTCAGGCCGACGAACCACCCGAAAAATTGCCCCGCCTTGACATATCTGAAGTAGGTAACCTGGAACAACGTGACGTTTTTCATCCGAGGAAAGACCACCTAGAACTCGAAAATTGTAATACGCCTCCAACATCCTCCACGATTCCACCAATCAGTTCCCAAGTGCCGCAATCCATAACAACTTTCACGAGTGGTAGAGATGTTTCAAACAGATCACACCCAAATAACGAACCCGCAATCGAAGAAATTTCTAAAAAACTGGACAAAGTTCTTGCCATAGTGTCCCCTAGAGTTAGAGAGAAAACAGCGTCGTTTGACGGTCGCCGAAACTCCGAACAAAACGGTCCTAACCCAAGACACCAAGATGCAAAAAATCTGCAGGACTTTGTAGATGTAATGCCCTGACATTGAAATTTTAAGCATCAGCCATAAGACTGGGAAAGAAATAAAATGCAAAATTTGTGACGAGTATCATTACACTGCAAACCTGGTATTTCAAAGCTACTGCCTCCCAACCGGGAAGGATGCTGGCTGTCTACCAACTGGCTTAAAGATCGATGACTTCCAGTGTCAGTGCTTTACAGAAGGCATTAATAAAAAATGATATAGATTTAAGAAGACACTCGTTGATCATCTTTCGGGAACTGACAGCAAGACCCACTCTGATGCTACTGTATTTCTCATGGAAATCGGACCAACAAAACAGCGAGGAAGAATGGTGGTGAAAAACCAGCTGAGAGCTATCATCAATGTTGTAAAGTCAAAAGCAGCGGCTCTTCACTCAACCCTCGTAATTCAACTATTTTCGCCTCGGCAAATAATTGCCGAAGACTTTCGATAATTTTCGATTTTGCCTCGGCAATTATGACGGAAACCGGCAACATACAGGGAGTGAATTCGCCGAAGTGAGAAATTTTACTTGCCTACAATTATTTTCTGATATTGTAGCTATAGGCCATGCGCACATGCTAATTTTAACCTACAGATGTGAAGTTCACGTTATTAAAGTGGTTTATGTAAGGCAAAAATAGCGCTGTAGTTTGTAAATTTAAGATATAACGGATGGAATTGCCTCGGTATTTTTTTGCCGAGGCAAACTATGAAAATCGAGGGCTGTCACTACGAAGATCATATGGCAGAATTATGTGCTGCTGGTGCAGATGTAGGAGACTTTATCCATAGCCGAAAAATGTTCGTGCCTATGATCAAAGCGATTGATGCTTATATCGATAACCGCGTTTCTACATTCCTGGCTATTACCACTCGCCAACACAGGGCTACCCCCTCACTACTATGTCGCTGCCGACAAATCGACGAATCACCGAATAACGAACCAAGCAACTCTAATCTGTCCAATGGTAAATGGAGAAAGACAAGCCATTTTTTTAGATGCCCAACCTGTTTACAAGGACTCCTATGGGACCAGTAGCACAGGCGATGAGCTCGCCGAAAAAGATTCTGAAAGATCTAAAACGTCACGCTGGCGTTGAAGGTGAGCGGATCCTTTTCATGGCGGGAAAAGTGACAGATGGCCAATATATTAACGAAGGGTTTGTGGAAAGAATGAACAACGCTCTGTGGGAACATCTTCCTCCTGAAGTCCAAGATGAATTGTGGTGGCCATTACAGTGGGATCCTGCCCACTGTCTAGATAAAGTCTTCGATACATTTATGGATTCACAATTTGTTTCACGTCTTTTGATGAAAACTTAACTTTTCCATACTTTATTTAGTTACGGGAAAATGCATTCGGTTGCCAAAGCCACTGCTGAGGAGCATGATCTACCCTTTCGCACCACGATCTCTTTTGCGAAACAGCGTTTTTTGAACTCGAGCAACCAACAATTTGTTCGACTCGAAGACAGCTTCGCTGGCTATGTTGAAACATGCGGAGATCATGACAACAAAAAGATTAACGAGTACAAATTAGCTGGACAGGATTTTGTTTTTTATCTACTCGGCCTGATTGATCTCCTTCGCCCTATTGTCCTTCTCATGCTTCGAGGCCAGTTGTTGTGGTGCCCAGGATGGAAACTAGTTCCCTGGTTGAACCAAGCAGTCAAGCAGTTGCAATTTTTCTCTGACGAAATTTGTCAAGCTAAACCATCAAGCTTGGCGCTCCGAACATTCACCGCCACGTGGAAGACATCTGTGCCATGAATTTAAAGATGTTGATCTAGTGGATGGGTGGCTTGGGGAAGACGACACGCGTGGCAAACCAACAGAGTGGAAAATGAGAGAGCTGGACGAGAGCTGTCGGTCTGACTTAAAGTGCCTATGAAACGAAATTTTCTCCGACAATTTTCTTATTGCATTGGAAAGATCAGCTAAAATCACTGTATAACTTCTTTGATAGAATTTTTGTAACTGCCTTACTTTTCGAGATATTCAATTTACAAAAATTCTATCAAAGAAGTTATACAGTGATTTTAACTGATCTTTCTAAGGCAGAAAATTGTCGGAGAAAATTTCGTTTCATAGGCACTTTAAAAACTGGCTGTGGAGATGAACGAAGAAATAAAGCGTAGAAGAGTTGAGGGGTTGCCCAAGTTGTTGGAATTGTTGTCTGATTGTTTGAACTTCGGAGAGCTCTTTCGTTGTTTGGTTGGTAGAAGAGTAAACATGGATCGTTTTGAAATCGATAAACCACTGCTTGCTCGTTATGGAAGGGATCATATGGAAGGACTTCCCTATGTGAAGGAGGTTGTGGATACATGTGAGCTAGAGTTGGATAAAGATTGCAGTGAGTTGATCTTTTGGAAGTTGAAGGACACTTTACTCAAGACCATTTGGGGAGAACTATTTCAAACTTATCTCCCACGCTTCTTCGCCAAATTAGAAAAAGGGAATGTCCAAGTTCCAATTCAACTAAAAAGTGAGCAACGTATTTCGTCATTCGCAGCAAACAGCAGCGGGAACTATGACTTGCTTGACAAATTTGAAATCTGTTTGACTGGTGGGGAGGAATTTACTGCTGTACTGAAGCAAGACTGCATCATCAAGTCTCGTTATAACGATCCCGAGTTCTGTGAATCAGTTGGCCGTGAGTATTGCTTGATTTTCGACATTATGTACTCGAAGGCAGGAACCGAAGCTATTGCCGAATCAATCTATCGAGTCATGGAGACTCAAAAAATGGATGGCGGATAAAGACATGATGTTCTTTCTTTGAGAACTAAAGTCGATTGGTCTCTACCTTCTGTGTTGCAGTGCGAAGCAGCACTTGATAGTATGATGGACCACTATCTAAAAGGTGACAAAGAGAAGGGTCTATAAAACGACATTATCTTCCTGTCTACAAGGGCAAAAGATCCATAAGGAAAAGCGGTGAGCTGTCCAAAGTCTTGTTACGTCGTGCTGAGAAGAAAACAAGGCTTCCCTTTCTTCTTTGATGTTCATCAAGTAAAGTTTTAAACCGAACCTTATAATCTCATACGAAATATTGAGCTTTTTGTACAGATTACATTAAAATATATTATAGAGATTGATATTTCGTTTCATAATGTTGGAGAATGTACCGTGTATGGTCTGATGATGATCGCCAGTGTTGACTGTTGAGTGTTGTTGCAGATGTCACCTATGCAACCTTACATATGTTTTCAAATGATTCCTGTGAGGGAAAATATCGACATGAAATGACGTGTAAAAAGTAGATGTAGACATATATAGTGCTCTGAGCCTCTGGTATAACAAACAAAAATAAAGTTATATTTGAGTGGATTTTAAGTGCTGTGGAACATCATGACATAGGTGCGAAATAGCAAGCGTGTGGGTGCGCATTTTTTTTGAACGAGTGTTCTTCCGTGCGCATTTTGTGACCTCTGGGATGGGATGTGACCAGGCTGTGACCAGTGTTGTTCATGACTCATGACCATAGATGCTCATGACACAGAGTATAGTGCTCATGAGTTCCGAATTTCTTCGAATATCACCGGAAATCACGTGCGAAGCTCCAGGGTTTCGGTGGATTTCCGGTTGAAATTTCCGTATTTGACAACGTCTTGCGCGTATTTGCCTGAACAAGAAAGGATATTTTGCTTCATTTCTTGGATAAAAATCCTTTTCCCAAGGACATAAGTTAAACACTTGAAACCATAAGAAACTCTACCAGAACAAGTTTTGAGCAGAAGTTCTCCAACAGGTGTAAATGGTATTTTGTGTGGAAGGTCATTTTAACTACGTAAGTACATCGTCGATATATTTTGATTTTATCACCTTATCTGCATTTATTCAAAGTAGTTTTATAGCGGAAAGCTCATATTGTCATGACATCTGGTAAAAGATTATTTTCGTATTTTTATATGCGATTTTGGGGGCCTATCAGGTCATATTTGCGTGAAGTGTTGAAATTTTGTTAAATGTATGAACTGCTGTTTATATCGAGTTAAGGGTTAACCCATCTGTGTCATAGACTCAATTAGGGGTTAACATTGATGCTCTTGAATGTTGATTAACCATTAGTGAGCTGTAATTACCCCCATTTACTTGTTAAAGCGAAGCTTGTGCAATTATTTTAGTCGAAATTATAGCAAAGCACATACAATTTTGAAGATTACAAGGACGTGGTTGATAGTCGATACATCTGGCAGTCGTATTTGCTTTGTTTAATGTCTATAATGGTGTACGAGTTTAATATTTATTAATAACAGAAAGACATTTCTATTGTCATTTACGACTTACAGCAAGCATTTTTGTAAAATATATAAGTCCTGAATGTTTGAAATGATTTATCAAAAGGATTTAAAATGCTGTCTAATTGTTGATTTCACCTAACTTTTCACTGTAAGATCTCGTTGTTGCAAAGTTGAAAAGTTTATTTTAGAATTTGCAAGCTGGTTTGTAAACTTAGCATTGGTTCTGTTGAGTTCAGGTGCCAATCACAGTCTTTGAATTCTGAAATGAGCTTCTGAACTTCGAAACGAATTTCCGAACATTGCGACAAAGTTGGGATCATTTTCAATTGGTAAAATGTTATGTGAAATTGACAATAAGACACTGTATGGCCCCAGATACTTTATCATTAATGATAAATAATAGCTTGATGAAATAGCTCAATTTCTTTTTTGACTGAAATTTGATTTGACTGAGTCCACAGTGAACTGTTGTTAGCATCAGTTTGTAACTGTAAATTTGTTATAACTACAAGTGATAATCAGAAATTTCACTACACTTCACACACACAGAAGTACCTGCTCCTGTGGTATAGAGTGTTTCTTGGTCACAAGTGTTTGCATTTTTTTTGCTGGTATGTTCCCTTTGAAATATGCTCTTATTCCATTTCCTTTATTGCAACAAGCTTTTGACTGTGCAAAATTCCTTGTCACAGAAAATGAGGATGAGCAAAAGTCTCCTCTAAAATCTTCCATTTTATGTTTACTGAGAAAAAGATAACAGCAGTATGCATTCTATGTCTAATATGAGGCTTTGAACCTGCATGTGTGGTGTGTTGTTGTCACCTCTCTTGTGTTCCAAGCTATAAGGCCTGGGTCCAAGCCTTAGTTAGACCTCCACTCAAGGTCTTAAAATAATTGTGGAAAAAGGACTGCCTTTACGTCATCACCTAAATCGTAGCTACCTTGGATTCTCTATTAATTATGCAATGTTGGGAAAATCTGCTCACCCATAATACATAAATGCTACCATTAGCCGCCAACCTAACTAGCATGTGAAATACTATTGATGCTGTAATACCATTACAATAAAATTTGGTAGATGACACGTAATTTTATTATCTCCTAGGAAATTTTCAGATAGTGCATCCCAACTATATTACTGTCATGGTTGATCATAAATTCTAGCAAGACCTTAATAACATTAAGTAATGTCTTTGAGGCAAGACAGAAGTCTTCACGATGCCTGCGCAAAAGGCCAGATCCGGAAGGTACGGCAAATCTTGGAAAGTAACACAGACATCGCCAGCAGGCTCGATCAACGTATTGGTTTCCTGGGCTACACTCCATTACACGAAGCCGCATGTCAGGGTCGCGACGATATCTTGCAACTGTTGCTTATCTACGGCGGCAATGTCGATGCGATAGCCAATGGAAATTATACACCCTTGCACATTGCTGCATCTATGAACTATGTCAAGTGCATAAAGGTTTGTTTAGGGCTATTGCTAAGAATGTAATAATATAATAATGAATATAATATAATAATGATTAAGAATTTAACCTTTGAGTATTTTTACACAAGTGAACATAAGAAATCCGACATTGTGATTGGTCCAATATGATATGACATTCCTTTATATTCACCCTTGTGACATTCCTTATATTCACACTTGTGTAAAAATACTAAAACAATTATTCGTCTCAGGCTCGGTGATTATCAGGGAATATTCACCTCGACTTCGTCTCGATGAATATTCCCTGATAATCACCTCGCCTTTGGTGAATAATTGTTAAATAATTAATATAGCATTAAGTTCCTTGTATATTTGCATGGTGAATATCAAAATAAAATATAACTTTGTAGAAACACCATGTAAGTTTTTTATTGCAAAGCTTTCGGATGAAGATCAGAGCTTACGGATCGAAAGCTTTGCGATAATAAACTTACGTGGTGTTTCCACAACATTATATTTTAATTTAATGTAGCATTATTTTGTAAATTCTGATTGCTCATTGGCTAAGAGCTCGGTTAATATAACTCAATGTCCACAGGAATTTTTTCTGCCATTGTCAGGGACACTGGAAAAGGAGGACACTTGCCCCCCCCCCCCCCCCTCCTACTTGACCGGTACCCTATTGCAAATAATAAAATATAGTATTGTGATTCTGTAGGTTTTGTTGAAGAATGGTGCCAACATCAAGGCTGTGGATGACTTCAGCCACACTCCATATCAAACTGCGACGCAACATAGGCGCAAGGAATCTGCTAAATGTTTGAAAAGTGCAGGTATTTGAAATAATGTTGAATGTACATGCTTTGGGAGATGGTGTGTTTTGCCCATCTCTCTGATACCATTTTCATTTACTGTTGAAATTTATGTTTCTAGTTTCAACAAAGTGGCATATGGCGCTCAATGATTAGGGGCTCATATTCATTAGCCGATATATTTACAGTATGTTCACATACTATACAAGGCATCAATAGTTTTACAAAAATAATTGTGCTGGACAGAAATATATGAATATGCCCCTTCTCAATTACTAGCACCAAATTTACAATCGTGTAGAATCATACTACCAGGGGTGGAAAAAATAATTTTCTTCCTGCGAGCTCAGTAAGAAGATCATAAATTTCCTGCAAACCTGCAGTGTGTAGATTATGACCATGTCAAATATAGCGCTATAAATTGTAGCTACCTATATAAAGCACACGTGATTGGTGATTATGGTTTTAACTAAGGTATGATCATTCTTTGCACTTTTTGCAGTTGGCACATACATATCTAACAACAAGTGCCGCATACATGTCGGCAACAGGTGTTTTATTTTGTGGGCAGGCTCACAGCAAACGCATGTTATCACTTCTCAATTATCCAGAAAAAGTTGCATAATTATTGAAATAGACTAAAAAGAGTAATATTTTTGTGGTGTATATAGAATCTATTGATAAAGTCGAAGTGAACTACTGTAATAACTCACATAATACTGAGTAGGCTAGCTTAAATCATACAATTGCATCAACAGTTCGACTGCTTAATGCTTACGTTTAACCAAATAGAAATTTTACATAGTACAATGAAGTACACATTTGCTTATATCCATTGTATCCATTGCTAAAAATTGACGTATCGGAAAGCGAAATTCAACCGGACCCTATCGCGATATTTGCCGATAAAGTGGTAATCGCTACAGAAAAATAGAACAAATTACAGAAATACAAAACAAAGTTACAGAAGTGGAAGTGGGAAGGTTTTTGTATTTGACTGTAAAACGTAAAAACTCTTTAAGTGCTCCAAACAAACGTTAAAGTTTCGCATGAACATTAAACATCTTTTGAAACATTGTTGAGGCGAGAGATACTGTACAATAACTAAATCCGTAGGCGTAGCTGAAAAATTAAAGCTATCAGTCAAAAATCTGTTAAAGCTATCTGCCAGCGAATTTCTATAGGCAAATCAAGCTCCTAGTGAGACGCGTGTGATGGGTCTTTCTTCAAAACTTCAAATTACAAATCTTACAACACGTAGCCCGAGTACAAATTTCCTGCGACTGGTGAAAACTTTCCTGCGGCGCCTATTTTTTCCACCCCTGCATACTACTATACCATACTATTGCAAATGTTTTTATTTGATTAACTACTCTATTCGCTACCTATTTAACAAAAAGATAACATCTCTTTAGTTAGCCAGAATTTTCTAAGAACAAAAAAATGGCCCATGAGCCGCATAGGCGAGTGGGTCACTGATGTTCTTACCATCTATAACTGAACAGACAATGCCATATTGTTATCTATTTGTTTTATATAACAAAAAAATTGCCAAAATAAACTTTTAGTAGTGCTAAGAAACGACTTTTGCGCACTATTTGACGTGATCATGACTTTTCAAAACGAAGCCTGCTGTTGGCTGTGGAAAATTCCATAATGGTTGTGATTGGCTTGACACTGAAATGACGTCAGCCGTGTGTGCGTCTGTCGTCTAATAGATCACGGTTCCCGACCAATGAATAACCAAAATGAACTCTGATTATTATACAATCTTCGATTATATAGCGTGTGGCTGAACAATAAATTTTTCTGGTCTATTTTTTGCATTTAAAGACATTTTTGTAGTATTTTTAAACAAAATTTCTTAAAGGAAAACGGCAATATATTTTTTTATCGGCTTATTACAGCTGTGGCAATTCAAGTGTTCCTAAAATATTGCATTAATTCATCTGCTCACTAGAACAAATTGATTTGACAGTTGGTGGAACTGTTTACAAACTTCACAAATCTGACCATCTCTGGTCACTTCCTGCTTCGTTGTGATTGGCCGCTTGTGCCAAAGCCAATGGTGATTGGAGCATTCAACAGGAAGTTGATCAATTATTTAGGAAATTGTAAAATTTTTAAATGTTTTATCAAATGAATTCGTTCATGTTGGCAAGTGAATTGATACAATATTTTAGGAACACTTCAATTGCCACGGCTGTAATGAGAACCTTAGAAGTAAAATGTAACATCTGTCGTTAATTTTTTGGTATTATACTTAGTTTCTGAAATATTGGAGGACAAATGACATTAGCCATTCGCCTTCTTGTTTTATAGTCAGGTCTATTTTACTGGACGTCGCAACCTGGGTAGACTGTAGAAAACTTGCTGTGAATTAGTTAAATCTTAATGACATTTTCTTCAACACTTCGCAATTTACGTAAAAAGTATATACATACAAATTTAGTTGGATCTCAACATTGAAGTTTCTTGTTAATCGTTTCTTTAAGAGAAAAAAAACAATTGCCAGCTAGGTTGTAACGTCATATGAGTTTTGAATATCCAAGATGGCGGATGAGTAGTATCGTTGTCTTTCTGTGTCCTTCAGTATCTCAGAAACTAAGCATGTTATCAAAAGATTAACAGCATATGATACGGTTACTTTAGAGGTTCTTAACAATAAGCCTATAAAAAATATATTGTTGTTTCCCTTTAAAAATATAAACTAGAAGAAAAATTCGATTTTTTCATCGAACAGGTTTGTTTTAAGCACTGTTTCTAACTTATGATGCTTCTATCACAAAACACACAACATTATCCGTCTCCACCTGACTAGAATAAGATGTCACGGTAATCTCGTAGTGTGGCGAAAGCTACACTATTTCAACTGTTTATTTTTTCCTGAAGAGATTATCAGAGCAGCAGCGAAAGACGAACAGGAACTGAAAGGTCTTCTACACGATACTAAAAGGAGCGACATCACCGAAACGTGTTTTGACGAAGCGTTGATAGAGGCTTGTCTCAGAGGAAACTTTAACGCCGCGTGCATGCTGTTGGTCGCTGGAGCACAGAAGATAGAAGAGAGCATATGCATATCCGTTAGAAACGGCTATTATAAAATCTCGACGTTGTTGTTGGTTTGTTTTGCGACCTTGAAAGGAGATGTGACCGTCTTGGAGATGCTGTTAGACAAGCCAAGTTTAGAGCGATACGAGTGGTTGCAGGAGTTTGTTGACGAGAGCGTTCCAATTGGGCTTGTGGTTGAGAGCATTAGGCAAGTTATACCGAACAGCTTTTCACAAGGTCCTGAAGCAGGGGAGGAAAGCGGGGGGGGGGGGGGGGGAGGTCTATTCTCAGTTTAAATTTTGACTACATCCCATTGACATATATACATCTGGACTGCCAGCTCGGCTTTGAAAAGCGTTATCAAAGATGGCCGAAATATGAGAGTGTTTTCTCATGACTGCTGACCAGTATTTTTTGTATTATTTAAGAGCCAGCGATGTTCAATCACTCTCATATTCGTCATTTTTCGTCAGTATTCGTCAGCCTGCGTGATTTTCTACTGATAACGCAAAATTCAAGCAAAAATATTGCGAGCAGGCAGTCCAGATGTATTTATGTCAATGCTACATCCCCTTGTCCAAGTGCACTAATTCGTATAGTCCTAGTGCCGGCTGTCTTGCTCTCTAATCTTTATCCCATCCCCATTTTCTATTTTTTGGCTAATGAATTCCTCGAGGAATCCCATTTCCCTAACAAAAAAAAATAGGAACTCCCCAGCTCCCAATGAACCTTTAACCTTTTAGACGAAATTTTGAAAAAATTCGAAATAGGAAAAAATATTACCACAGCTCGAAAGAGCATCCTAAACTTGGTAAAAAGTGAAAATTGGGTTGTAAAATGTTGTAAACTATAGAAAATATAGCCTTGCGAAGTCGGCAAATTTTCTGTAGTTTTGTATTATTCGTGACAAATGAATACCCGAGAGTATCAGCCGCGACTCCCCCCCCCCCCCTCCCCCCCCCCCTTTGTTGCTACAAAGTTCGGCAATCTAGCTGATCTAACCGTGAGTAAAAGGCCTAGAACTAGCTGCCAAATCGAAATCCATTTTGCTGTTGTTAATCACTTATATCTTTTGTTTTCCTTTGTGAATCTTGTTGAAGCTTAGTAACTGTCTTTAAAAGAGAACATTATAAGTCTACAAGAAATTTGCAAACAAAGTGTATTGTATTTCTTGAGAAATTTGATAATTTGGATCGAAAAATGGATTTCTATTTGACAACTAGTGCCAGTGCGTTTCCGTGTTTTCAGATCAACCGTGAGAACGACGTGGAAATGTCGTGGGCATTTCCATAGTGTAGATGGACATTCAAGCCATTTTTATCTTGTCATTGACACCGATATAACTATACAACTATGCCTAATTCAGACTCCTAGACTATCTTAATTATTAGTTCCCACAGAGCCCCCCTCCCCCCCCCCCCGCCCCTTTGAAATTTCTGGCTCCGTCGTTGATTCAGTGGCTACGTTTTTCGTATTTTACAACATTTCTCAACCGCAGTTTGCCATTTGTGACAGCTGTGATGATAGATTTCGATTTTGCTTATGTCAAAATTTAGCCTGCAACTGGAATTGTCGACTCGATGTTTCGCAGTTGAGTTGTTTTTCATCGTAGTTTTTCCGTTCTCAATTCTAGGGAATGTTTGAAAACAGTCGAAGATTACACCAGAGTTGCAATTACGCTTCCGGGTTTGAAAACGGAAAACGCCGCGATTGTGTTGGGAAAATTACTGTCAAACACGTCTTGCCGGGTAAAGGAGAAAAAAGTCGACTGGAGTAAACTATACCTGAAGGCGCTCGAAGAATCCTGGCTTTCTCGCATCATGCCATGGGTCCAGTTTCTGAATCTTTCCCATAACAAGCTATCCTGGCTGCCCGAGCGCTTAGTTGACCTAAAAATGTTGGTTAGTCTGAACCTGTCGAAGAATGAGCTTAAAGCCGCCCCGAGCGCTATATTTTCGATGATAAGCTTGCGCGATGTGAATCTGTCTGAAAATAGCATAGCCGAGTTGCCTGACATTCCCCAATGGAGGCCCGTTTTGAAAACTCTCAACGTCAGCCGCAATCAATTGACATGGCTCCCATCCAGTATAGCTAAGTCCTGTATAGAGACCTTGAACTTGAGCCACAACAAGTTCAGCAGAGTGCCACCGTGCGTGTGCGATATTATCTCGCTGAAAGACCTGGATCTGAGCGGCAATCGTGAGATCAATTTCCTGCCTGATGAGATGGGAAAACTTCGAAATCTTACCCATATCAACCTCAAGAATTTGGACCAGGTATGTTTGTGTCTTGTGGAGAACATGCCGCTTGCAAACTAGGGCCTTCTTAGGAATGGCGTGGAGCACATGCTATGGCCTTCTATATGATGCTTAGGACCATGCAAAATTTAATCTGCCCCGCGCCTGAGCAAATTAATTTTCAAGTAATATATGAACAACGAGAGCGAGTCTTTCACCGGGTTATCCAAACACGAGAAAATAATGGTGAATACACGAGCGCGAGTGCTTTTGTCCATTATTTTCGAGTTGTTCATATGGCTTCTCAAATGAATCGAGACGTAACTTCTAACCAAGCGTATCGTAATTATACGTTTCTAACCAAGCGTATCGTAATTATCGCATTAGATTTGTTGTAGACGACAATCATTGATTACAAGTAAAGCAATTTTGGGTATGAATTTGTTTGCTGGGCTTGATTTTGCATGCGTAATTAATGCGATATTTGAGGAAGATCGCTAGTGATTTTTATCAAATATCGTAATTACGTATGCAACAATGAGCTATTGTTGTGCTCTGTTTGGTGGTGTTTGACCGGGTTATCCAAGGCGCATCTCGTGATGAAATGCGCGTTTGTCATTGACTAAATTGCTCATGAATTATTAATGAATTTTCAATGTTAGAAGAAAAACAAGCCCTGCTCAGGTTGGTGGGATAAAGATCTCTAACCTCGCTTTGAGCTTTACTAAAAAAATTAAAAATGGTGGATACAAGTACCTGTTTTACACTACTAATAATATACAAGAAAATGTTTCTCGACTGTGATTGGTCAATTTCAGTGCAGTTAATCCCGATCTAGCTGAAGTGTTCGTTGCGGGTATAAAACCATTCTTTCAAGCAAAGATTTCACCTTCCGTTAATTTCCTTGAGATAAGGACGTTTATGTACTATTTAATATACGAGCAGGAGTGCTTTATCTGTACGAATTGCGAGTATTTTAAATAGCTTCAAAAACGATCCATTTTATACCCATTTTGTCAGTGTGTTAGCGATAGAATTTTCAAAGAAGATATTGTATAAGCCGAGAAAATCGAGGCAAACGTTTTATGAAAATACACGTGTGCTTTTATCGCATATACAGACACTGCCACGGTTGGGATTTCCTTTGTGTTTTGCTCATGAATTAATGAGCTTTTGAATTACATGAAATGCTTTCATCCCTACTCCAAATTCGTCATTTCCTGTGGCTCAAATCTGCTTCAGAATCTACTACATTTTCCTCGCAGATCACTGATCCTCCAGAACAAGTAAGAATGAGGGCTGAAGAGCTCGTGATGACATTACGAAGAAGATTGCGTAATTGCGAGCCATATTACACCATGAAGTTGATGTTAGTCGGCAAAGGGGGTCAAGGGAAGACCACGCTTGTTCACAGGCTCAGAGAGGATTTCAGTTTCAAAGAAGATGACCTCACACAAGGTAAAAACTGGACTATCAAATTCTGTGCAATTAGAATAACCTTAATCTCCACATGTGAATCTCTTGCTTGCTACAACTTGTCAAATATCTTGTTACAATCTTGTTGATACTATCAGACTTGTTTCAAGCTTCTTCCAACAAGTCTGGTACAATCGTCATATAAGAATATTATTACCACCTTGTTGATATTATCGGACTTGTTTAGAGGTTTTTCCCGACAAGTCAGGTACAATCATCATATAAGAATATTATTACAACCTTGTTGATATTATCAGACTTGTTTCGAGGTTCTTCGAACAAGTCTGGTACAATCATCATATAAGAGTATTATTACAACCTTGTTGATATTATCAGACTTGTTTCGAGGTTCTTCCAACAAGTCTGGTACAATCATCATATAAGAATATTGTTACCAAACTTGCAACATCCGAAACCTTGCGTGAATGATAGATTCAGTCTGTGTAGAGGAAAAAACTTAGTTTGAAGGCTCAAGCACGTGCTGTATCTTAGTGCTGTTGCAGAGTGTGATTGATTTCACCCATTTTGCTTTCCAGTGGCTTTCTCTGTGGTATCTGTATTCATTCAGCATCTTCCCATATTGTGTCCAAATTGTGTAACATTTGCACACATCACCGAATTTGGCCTGATGAAAAAGCTACGTTTGGGCCGGAGGAAATATAGTTGAGAGAGTTTGCTAGTGTTCACCTCTGCTTTTAACTTTCTTCCACTTTGTTATATGTGCTTGGACTTTTGAAAGTTTGGAAAGTATAGTCAAATTGCTCAAAAATATCATCAAATCAGTCTGCAAATTGTCTTGAAGTCGTTTGAAACATGGCAAAAATGACTGAATTGGTCATTGTTCATGCCCAAACGTACTTCAGAGTTCTGAGCATGCATGGTAGTTTTGTTGCAATGTGTGCATGATTTCACCCATTTGGCTTTCCTGTGGCTTTCTCTGTGCTACATGTGTTGATTCAGTATCTTGGCATATTGCATCGAAACCATTTAAAACTTTTCACACATCATGGAATCAATGCTCTTAGAAGGAAAAACTAAGTTAGGCCTGTGAAGTTACAGTTAGGAAGTGTTGTTAGAGTACATAAATGGTTCTTATTTGCGCCGGAAATTTCTAAAATGTGAAAATTGCCATGAAATCATCTCAAACTTGGCACAAAAGACCGAATTAGTCATTGCTGATGAAAAAACTTAGTTCGGAATTCTGAGCATGCATTGTAGTTGTGTTGCAATTTGTGCAGGATTTCACCCATTTTTTTCTCTGTGCTACCTCTGATGATTACTCAGTATCATGGCATATTGCATCGAAATCATTTGAAACTTTGTCTGCAGCTCAGAGTTAATGCTCTTTGAAGGAAAAACTATGTTGTGGTCTGTAACGTGTTGACCTCTTGTTTTAACTATTTCCGACTTTGTTATATGGGGCTAAAATTTTGAAAGTTTGCAAAGTTTAGTCAGAGCGATCGAAACCTTTCATCTATGATCTAATCAGTCTGCGGGGATGGAAAAAACTTAGTGTAGGCTCGGGCACTTACCTTAGTTTTGTTGCATGGCCTACCTGAATTTTACCTATTTGTTTTTCACTGGCTTTCTATGTGATATATGCTCATTCAGCGTCTTCCCATATTGCATTGAAACAGTCTAAACTTTTGGACACATCACCGAACGAATTTGACGTGATGAAAAACTAAATTTGGGCTACTGGAGGTATACTTTGAGACAGTTTACTAGTGTTTGACCTTTCCTTTAACTTTCTCCCACTTTGCTGTATGTGCATCAAATTTTCAAAGTTTGCAAAGTTCAATCAAATCGCTTGAAACCTTGCAATGATGATCAAATCAGTCTGCGTAGATAAAAGAACATTGTTCGCAGGCTCAAGCCCTTATCTTAGTGCTATTGCACAATCTTCCTGATTTCACATATTTGCCTTCCACATACTTTCTCTACTGATATCTGAGACATTTATTCATCATCTTCCCTTATTGTATTAAAATCTTGTAAAAACATTTTTCTCATCACCGAATGAATTTGACGTGTTAAAAACTAATTTTGGGCTTTGGAGATATAGTTGAGACAGTTTGCCTGAGTTGATCTCTTCTTTAGCTTTCTCACACTTTGTTGTATGTGCATGAAAGTGTGCAAAGTTTTTATGAGATCGCTCGAAACCTTGCAAAAAATGATCGAATCAGTGTGCAAAGACGAAAAAACTTAGTGTGTAGGCGCAAGCACCTATCTTAGTGCTCTTGCAGAGTTTGCTTGATTTTACCTACTGTATTTGCTTTCCACTGGCATTCTGTGATATGTATGTTCATTCTGGATCCTCGCATATTGTATCGAAATAAGGTGTAATTTTTCACACATCACCAACTCAATGTGGCTTGATGAAAAAGCTACGTTTATGGGCCAGCGGTGATCTATTTGATAGAGTTTACTAATAGTGACCTGTGGTTATAGCTTTTCGCCACATTGTTATAGGTGGGTTAATTTTTGAAAGCTTTCAAAGTTCGAGGAATTCGGTGGATACCGAGGAAGTCGGTGAATACCGAGGAAATCGGTGGATACCGAGGAAATCGGTGGATACCGAGGAAATCGGTGGATACCGGTCGTAGTGCGATATCGTAGTGCTGTGGCAGATTCTGCCTTATTTCACTTACTTTCAAATTTTAGCCCACGTTAATATCGCTTCAGCATTATCAATTGTCATTATTAACCATGAAAACAATTCATTTGTGTGACAATTCACGCCCCACGCCCCAACCAGAAAAAGAAGAAAATGAAAAAAATTAAAGCGTTATTAACGGACTTGAAATTGTGTGGGATAATATCAACGGTAATCTTTTTCAGGTGTGGAAATCTCTGACCTCTATATAAGACGGGGAACGTTCCACGTCCCGTACACGTTCAAAGTTTGGGACTTCGCCGGCCAGGAGGATTATTATGTAACGCACCAATGTTTTTTGTCATCAATGGCCTTGTATCTTTTGGTTTGGCGTCTGATAGACGGCAAGGAAGGTGTTGAAGGATTGATTCCTTGGTAAGTACAGCGAAAACGGTTTTCAACGAGCGAGTTTTTGCACGAATTGAGTTCCACGTTCCACGTGGCTTTAGCTGTGTACTCTATATCACACTGGAGCAATAGCTGGGTCACCATCTTTGAGGCCAAATTGACCTTCAAGTGCAGTTCGTTTTCTATTCTTTTTGCAGGCGCGCTTGACAAGGCATTTTACCAGGAATGTATCATAGTATACAAGGTGTCTAGAAAACCTGAGTCCGCTATCCGCCGTTACGCGTAAATTGAGGCGTAAACGCTGTTTAGTTTAGGATAGGCTTTTAGGTATTGAAAGACACAATTTTTATGCAAATGAGTAAGAACAAAAAATGATCAAATAAGAGTTGTATGAAAAATCGAATTTTTTGCACCTCTGAGAATTGAATGAAAGTAAACTCTTTGAGATTAGGCAGACACTCCAAGCTTAAGTTGGGCAGAAAAAAAACAAATTGAAAGGAAAATTATCTCTGTTGTGCCTCTTCTTCTTCTGTTATGCAAACCTCAGCATAACATTCATGCTTTGTTTTCTATGCTGGTGTCGCCAGTGACAATTAGGCTTAACTTTGTGGCTGCGTACCAATAATTGGTTACACCCGTTTTTAAAATTACACGATCCAGCCAAAAATACCTACACTGGCATGTTAGTTGCACGATCGTGAATCTCAAATTGTTCAAAGTTTTGAATTTTTTATTCGATATCAATGTATATGCTGTGTTTGTTGTAATAAGGAGATTGTTCGAATGGTTTTCAAGACATTTTAGATTTTTACTGACAATTATTGCAAAAGTACGCAGGGCTGCGTAATATCGCGGACCGCAGGACCATTGGTTCCGGCAACGTTTTCTCGGCAGAGAAAAAAACAGCAAAAAAAGAAATTTGAAGGGTCTCGAAGAAAACGTAACAGAAAGAAAGAAAATTAAAAAATATTTTCCTACATGCATTCCATAGGCCATTTAGCAAATATTTGAACCTCATGAAAGCACAGTTATGATAGTCGAGTACTTGAATGACAGGGATGTGTCATCAAAGAAGGCAAGCACATATATAAAGGCATCTATTTTACCTTCCACTTTTGTATAAATCTTCAGTGATTTTGTGTTCCCGAGAAATAAAATGTTTTCTGCAGCCCTGAAAGTGCGATTTGTATAGAAAATTATCCGAGAAGTATTAATGAGAAATCACGCGCGTGTTTGGCGATTGTAAATATTTCGCCAAACACAAGTGTGAATTTTCATCGAGGGCAAGTGTAATTTCCTATTAGTATCATTTTAAAAAATGTTTCACCGATTTGTTTATGTTTTTAGTTTCTAAAAATCCCGCGCCCCGCGGGGCTCGCGATTCGGCACACTAGCCGATTAATCGGCACAGTTCATGGCCAATCAGAATCGAGTAAACAAAGAAAAATGTTATTAAATACATATTCGCCTTGATCACGTAATTTTGAAAACGGTTATAGTGGCGTTGAAAACCAGGCTGATGGAAAAGAGCGTTACATGGCGTACTAACTTTGTCATTTCTGTCGCTCTAGGCTGGATAACATCGCTGCTCGATCACCGGGCAGTACTGTTATCGTAGTTGGGACTCATCTTGATTGTATTAAGCCTGAGGAACACGGCGCCGACTATGTCACGGAGATGAAATACAGGATCCGCGAGCTGGTGGCGAATCCCCGGTATAAGGCGAAAGTAATCGTACCCAAGGATTGCATTTGTGCTGTGTCATGCGCGTTTGGAGGATCACGTGCGGGTGAGTAAACAGCTAGCGGCCATCATGGTTGACTTTCCAAAACATGTGCTTAATGTATTTTTCTATCGTTCCTTTTGAATTTTCAGGGGGTTCTCAGGCAATTTTTAGGACCGTAGAACGACTCCTAAAACTCAATCTTCAACTGAGTTTTCAAACTCAGTCTTCTCACCAAAGTGTTCAGCACGGTTAAAATGAAGTTATTCGAGTTAAATTCGTCACGGATAAAAGTTATTTTTCAGTTGGAAACCACTTCGCACCACAGTGAAGTAGTCGTGTACAATGATTAGGACTCTCTCTCTCTCTCTCTCTCTTTATTTTAAATAATATCCCATTGGATCTTCTCTCCAAAAATGTACCCAAGGAACAATGCTGGAAAAACCCCTGAATTTAAGTCCCTGTGAAACGATATTTTTATTGCGTGATGTGAAAGAACGTTTTAAACAACCTTTATGTCGTGAAAGAAACAAAACGTCTTCAGTTTGAAAAATAAAATTATCTGCTTTACAAACCGAGCCTTAATTCATGCTGGAGGAACATTTTATGATTCCCATGTAAACTATTCAAGGCATGACTTTGCCTGTTTAAAGTGTCAGCATCCAGGGCCAATAGGTGGGGCTCACTCAATACTTTTACAAAGGACAACGCTTGGAGATCAACTTTCCACATATTGCCGCTTTGTGCCCTGTGGCAGCGAGCTAATTTCGTCAATTTGTATACACGTGCCACCAAACACATGGTCAATGATTAACTGGATGTGATAACTGTGCTTTGTGAGTTGACCACCAAGCGTTAAACCTATCACGTGATTGAAACCCAGCTATTACTTGTCGCGGACCAGTTCTTTATCCCGGCATCATAGTATTACCATCTTTATTAGGGTTCACTAAATATATTTACAAAGCTTTTGAATAATTCTTGCAAGACCCTAAATGGCGAGGCGCAAACGGAACTCGAGGGGCCACGCAAAGCACCTGCTCGACGTAGCGAAAGTCATTAATGTTCTAAATAAAAATTGATTAATGTTCCAAATTATTGATTTAATAAACGTCCTCGGCAAAACAGTGAAACCAAGGGTCATCAGAGCAAATTTGAGTGCCCACAAAAGAATCACTCAGCCATTTTGTGGTTAAATTTTTTTTCCAGAATAATTCAAAACTGCCCTGACCACTCTCGAATCCCTTCCCAGTCAAAAGGGCTCGTTAAAACTTTACTGCTCAAAATGAAAATCTTAATGTTTTCGAAAACCTTGGAGGTGCATGATCTCATAATCAAGGTTACATAATTGCTTTGTTGGTTATTACAATCATGTGTTGGAGACATAGTGGCGACGTATAAGTATACTGTAGGTTATCTAAATACCAATAAGGAGGGATTTATGTCCTGTAAAGATCCCGAGGACTTTATATGACATAAATTCCGACTTTTGAGGTATTTAACGTACTTAATTTATTTTGAGGAGGTTTCCTAGTAGAATCTTTCGACTTTAAACAATTTAAGTCGAGATTCTTCGAGATTTTCTCGCAAGTTTCATCAAATTTTTTATTCAAGGTAAATTGCCTGGATATAACCGCGGCATTGTGCGTCGACGAAAACCGACTCAAAAGTAAATTAATTTCTACTACTAACTGCGTGCAATTTCTTTACCGTACAGAGGTGAGCAGCTTACGGACGCTTATCTACGACACTGCCACAAATCTAAGAAAGGGCAGGTTACCAGTGATGGGTGAACTCATTCCAAGTAGCTTTGTCTCTCTGATTCAACGGATCGAAGGGAGAAAGGCTGAAATGTTAGAGAAGAAACAACTGCCCATCATTAATAAAGAAGAATTTGATGCCATCGTCAAAGAGAACTCGCTGCACTGCAAGAGGGACATACAGGAACGAATGGACGTGCATGACGCTACAGTATTTCTCCGTGAGAGAGGTAGGTCGTAGTCCTGATCAAAAATACTACAGTAAGCTCTTGTAATAACGGACGGCTGGGGACCATGGCTTAAGCCCCGCGCAGACGAGCCAGCTTTCCTTGACAAGTTTTCTTTTCTCGTGTGTACGCGAAAAAATTGACAACTTTTCCTTGACAAGGAGCTAGTCGTACCAGCTTTTCAGCATGCAAGGAGACTTCTTCGTGTGTACGTGCAACAAGGAACACTTGACAAGGGAATTGCTTGTTTACGTACTTAATTCATGCGGCCTCGTAAACGTTGTCAAGAAAAAAATATTGTCAAGTTTCGCGTACACAGGAACAAATAAAGCCTGTCAAGGAAAACTTGCTCGTCGTACAGACGCGTAAACTCGTCAAAAAACTTGTCAAGGAAAACTTGCTCGTCTATGCAGGGCTTTAGTGTCCGTAAAGCCCCGTATATATACACACGCGAAAATTTTTCTTGACAAGTTTCTTGACATGTTCACTTACGCGTCTGCACGACGAACAAGTTTTTCTTTACAAGTGTTTCTTGACAGGCTTTATTTGTTCCTGTGTACGCGAAATTTGAGAATATTTTTTCTTGACAACTTTTACGAGGCCGCAGGTGTTAAGTGTTCCTTGTTGCACGTACACACGAGCAAGTTTTCTTGTCGAAAAGCTGGTACGACTAGCTTTTTAAACCAGGCTCCTTGTCAAGGAAAAATTGTCAATTTTTTCGCGTACACACGAGCAAATAAAACTTGTCAAGGTAAACTTGTCAAGGAAAACTTGGTCGTCTGTACAAGGTTTAATAGTGAGTGTTTGTGAAAAATACTGTTTGCTTCATTACCAGTAAGAATCAGATAAAATGATCAAAGATTTGTAAAGGATTGCTTCGTTATCAGACGGATTGAAAAAAAGATTTTATCGTGATGTCCTAGACAAAATGGTCGCCAGCAGCAAATTGAGCCCGCAATACTGTACACTGTGACCAGTAGGTGTGACAGTAATTCCTTGAAAGGGAAAGGGGCTACATTTTATGCACTTTATTCACTGTAATTTAAAAAAGGTTGTCAATGTTGAGCATACAAGGATTAAGGACGTCAGTCCAGAACGGGGACGTCGACGGAGACGCAGTCATCAACAGTACAATAGACCGATTGCATTATGGAGAGAATTTTGAAAAAAGTTGAACTGGGAAAATTCATTACCACAGCATTGAAGAGCATAGTAAAATTAGTAAAATTGCAAAGTTTCGAGAAAACGGTATCAATTTTCCGTGCGTAATACAAAAGTATACAAAAGTGGCAAACTTTGCAGGGCTATATTTTTCTCATTTTACAACATTTCGCGACCAAACTTTGCAATTTTACTAATTTTAGGATGCTCTTCAATGCTTCCCACTTCAACTTTTTTCAAAATTCTGTCCATAATGCAATCGGTCTATTTAGCTGAGAAACATAGGCAATTACATAAATTGTATCCAAATGACGTTCTAATACGCCGTAGTGTTTTATTTGCATGATTTTTACCGCCTGTACACAACGTCAGTTAAAACATTTGAACTGGTGTAAGGTGTTTTATTTGAGTTCGGGTTTAGCGACTTAAGCGGTCTTAAGAAAAAAATACTTTCATAAGGTAAATAATTCTCGGTAAACTCGCAGGTGTAGCGAATTAGCTATGTTTAACTTAATTTTATCCTTTATATGATCAACAAGTAATCGCATTGGCTCCTCGTGAAATTAAGGTTCAATTTCACTTGTGTTTTTTTAGTTTGTGAAACTTTGAAAACACACGTGAAATTGAACTGCAATTTTACTTGGCACCATGCGATTACCAACACTAAGACTATTATGTAATATCTCATTAAATTCTGGTCGTATAATTGGTCACGTGATATTAAATAAAAAGCTCCATTTTCAAAGAGTGCAGTGGAAAACGTTCCATTACAATCCTAAGAGTGCAATAGTTTTTTCCATTGCACTCTCACAATTCCCATCCGTCAAAAAGCTCTTCGTACGGTCTTCGTAGTTTACTTTAGGCTGGTTTCGGTCTTGAGATGAATGCGAAATAATCCAAATACTAAATACGACTCAAATGCGTTTTGTTTTGTGTTGTTTTAAATGTCGAATTAATTGGTTTTGAAAAGCAATAGTCTGGTATTGTATAAAACAAATAATGAATGTTTTTATTCGTGCAATAGTAAGAATATTTTCATTCGGTGAAAGAGTGATTGTTCCATCTTTCACCTCATGAAAATATTCTTACCATTGCACTCATGAACATTCATTATTTGTATATTATTCATTATAAGACATGCTTCACAGCTGAATTAACCGTCTTTTCTGTTGATTAAGGTGTAATCATGCACTTTGATGATCCGAACGAGGGGCTTAGCGACCTCTACTTCATCGAACCCCGCTGGCTATGTGCACTCATGGCGCGTGTCATCACAATACGGGGTCACGCGGACTTGGTAAAAGACGGAATCCTCGAAATACAGGACACAAAGTACCTTTTCAAAAGCGATCTGCCCTTTCACTTTCTCGAGCAGTACACACGACTGTTGGTCCGATTTCAAATCGTCTACCTCCTCGACGAGTCAAGAGTCCTTGTACCGTCGAAGCTTCCCGAGAGCGAGCCCGAAGCCGTCACGAAGATGCAGTTGCCGTACGCGCCCGTAAGGCGAATATATAAGATTGACTACCATAGGCTTCACGGATTCTGGTCGCGTTTCATGTCTCGGTTCTTTTTCTACGCCAAAGAGATGATCGCAGTCGACGCGACGCGTTATGAGAAAGCCCACGACAGCGAGCACAGTTATTTCGGCTATTTTTGTCGCTCGTGTCTGCACATATCGGATGCCTCCGAAACAAGAACCTTTTCGTGTTTCATGAAAGGAGAATGGGAGACAGGCAAGTCTGAGGAAACGGAAAGGACATCCGAAGATTTTACCGACTCGTCTGCGTCGACCACGAACGGCATCTCACGGGACACTGCGAGAAACGGCCCCTCGGGCGAAGGCGCTTCGAGTAAAGACCCTACGAGTAAAGACCCTACGAGTAAAGACCCTACGAGTAAAGACCCTACGAGTAAAGACCCTACGAAAAAACACCCTTTGAAAAAAGACCAGAAGTCTTCTTGGAGAAAGAGGTTGTCGAAGAAGTCCCGAAAGGAATCTAAGAGAAAAGATCCTGTCGCAAAAATTTCCACGGGAGGCGAAGCGTCTCCGCTCAATGCTAGTCCGTCCGAAGACAATGCCTTCTCAAATAGCACGCCACCCCGTGAGCCCGCGATGCGCCGTGGTAGCTCAGCCGGACGGGATGACATGCAATCGTTGTTACTTGACCCGAGTGTTAAAATATTCAGTGATGATGAACTTCACGACGACACGGACGGAGACCACATCATGATTAACCATGTTGATACTGCTATGGATTATGGTCGCAGGTGAGAGGTGTACGGAATGTAATAATTAGCCAAATCAGGATTGCATAATTAACAATTATTCGCCGAAGGCGAAGTGATTATTGGTGATTATTATATGGTTGAGACAAATGACGCACGCTGATTGGTTGATTAGCGGTCTGGAAAAGTCTTCTTGCCCTCTCAAGAAATTCATCTTGCCCGCTCGTGTAAACATTGCACAAATGAAATTTTCAAAGGAAATTAAAACTTATCATGCCGTATAATGACGACGAAAATCACTCCCCGAGCGAGTTTTACTATCCTGAACAAACAAATGACCCAAATAAATACGGCTGAAAGTTTAGCAGCGAAAGCGTTTTTTGGTCTTTTCTACAAAGTCACAACACATTGCAATCCAACAAAGCCATATAATAAAGCCCTCATTAACCTCGTTTGCTCGGTCTGTACGAAAAACCTCAGGCAATAATTTCCCGTGCAGACCTCCCACTCGGTTAATAAGTCCTTAATATTTACCGAGACTAAGTCGAGGTGAATATTCAACATAACCACTAGGCCTGAGACGAATAATTGTTTTAGTATAATTTCTTTAGTGAAACATGTATAAGAATGCACTTCTTTTATGAATACAGTCTACTTCGGAAAATTCCTAAGCATAAGACTAAAGTTTATTTGTAATTTTTAAAAGGGTGGACTCGCTTTACGACAAGCAAACGGAAAGCGTGAAGCGTATGTACACGGATATGCGTATTCCTTCATATGACGAGGACTCTGTGCCGGGCTGGTTAAGGCGTTCGCCCAGGCGCTCACAAAATACTACGACCCCAAATGGAGATGTGAGAAATTCTGAAAACACACGTTCAGACTCGTCGGGCAACGAGAGAAGATTAAGGTATTAGATTCCAGCTTGCCCCGTGTGAATGTAAACTCAGAGTCACTCCAGCAACATCAATTTCACCTGAGGACATTATACCAACAATCGTGGGCAAAACTGTTAATAAAACTTATCAAAATCACGATTAAATTGTTTAAAAATAAGTTTTACACGGCTTTGCGACCCCCCTTCCCCCTATTCAATGTTGGATATATTGTCACCACATTACACCTGAACTCTGAACTGAACCGTAGGGGAGGGGGGTTATAGTGAACAAAAGACACGAATTCATTCTTACAGAACCAAAATTGTACATATCTGTTAATGCTATTAACATTTTTTGTCCACGATTGAAGATGTATAAAAATCATGAGTACACTTAAGAACTAGACTAAGTTCCGAAATGTCATGTACTCGAACCGGCCAGTTGGCAGAGCATTGGGCTAGCATTCCAAAGTCGTGGGTTCGATTCCCACCGTGGTCAGGCATATTTTTCAGCTTTCCCAGTGTGGAGATGTGACAATATTTTTTTCTTTTTGGCTAATCGATAAGAGGCTTCGAAGTGATTGTAATATCCGTTGTCCATTTTTTGATAGCATGCTTTGTTTCTGAAATATTGAAGCGGCAATCTTGTTCTATGATTAGCTTTAGGGGCAGGTTGACCAGACCTGGTAATTTTTTTTAATCGAATTGTGTGGAAGAACTTTTAAAAGTAAAGACAAGAGCTTTTTTTAGTTTTGCACTCTAACTTGTTGTCGGCGCGATATTTCAATTTATTCTTGTTTTGCCAACTTATTACGTCAGGTTGCATGATGAATCATCAGAATACGGACTTTAATGTTGCTTTCTTATGAAGAAACGATTTGGAAAATAAATCGTTTATGTTCGTGCTTAACCTATAATACATCATGCCAATATCTCAAGAATCTGGTAATCAACAACTTATTAATATGCAAAGTAAGACGTCAAAGGTGGGCGAAAAAATTCAAACTGAAATATTTCATCAACGAAGAACTTTAACCAAAAAAGTACAGAACAACTTCTACAACAATTCGAAAAGTTCTTATACATCAAGCAATAAGAATTTTCGTTTCATATGTACTTTAATAATGCTCACACTTAGTCACTGTGCCATCGATTTTTCGGCATCATACACTACTATTCAAAGGCTTGTGTTGTCATGTTAGCGGTATGTAGAAAAGTGTCGTCTGTCGAAAAATGCAGAGAACCTCAACAGCATAGGGACCCTTTTCTTAAAACGTGCATATAACTTTTGCACAGTGCTGTGTATCTTAAGGTATCCGGGGCCGGTTGTTCGAAGCTTGTAAGTTTATAGATTCATTCAACAACCAAACTAAAAGTTTTGAACCTTAATAGAATGATTATGCTTACAACTACATATTTACTGCAAAATATTTAAGTTGACTGTTTAACAAGTTATGTAAGAGTGTTATTTAATTTTGACTTATCCACCGTTTACGCTAAACGGGCTTCGAACAACCGGCCCCTGGCATTGACATTTAATTTTATTCTGCTTTGTTATTTTATTAAGAAATATCTCTGGACGAAGTAAGGCCGATCAGCGAAATGCGAGTGGTCAAAGTACAAACGAAGATTCTGCGAGTACTTGCGAAGATAATCCTGCTGTTGCCGAAGATCGGGCGAAAACAAGCGAGGGTTTTCCTGGCTCTACTGAAGATGCTGCATATTCAACCGAAGATATTCCCACAGAGAACAGAGAAATCGCAACGGAGGGCGAACAAAATCCGACAGGAAACAACAGCCAACCGAAAAATAATGCGGAGAGCTCGCCGTCAAACAAAGCTTGCTCGGGGGAGACGTTAGCAGCGGATCAAATCGATATAATCATACATGATGATTTAATCGATAATATCGAAGATAGATCTGAAGCAAAAGATAGTGACTACAGTAGGGAGGAAACCACGGATGCTATCAAAATACCAAATTTCAGCCTTGGGGAATCAGATGAAAACACAAGTTACCTTTCTCGCAGTGACATATGCAGTCTTTCGTCTTGGACAGAAAGTAAGCGCTTACCATCATTGAGGACGGTTTCGGGTTTCCCAGAAAACGACTCATTCTCAGGAACTGTGGCGAAAAACGTAGCCGATGACAACGCACAGATTGGAACAACGTCAATGTCGAGCAACGATAGCAGTACGTCTCGCAATGATCAGGAGTTCGGAATCAGTTCACTGCCTCTAAACGCTTCCCAGGAGCAGAGAGTTGCCGGTGACACAGATTTACGAAATTCAGTGTCCCAAAGCGTAAGCACGACATCGTCGGTGAGAAGCGATGATCCCACAGACACGGACTGCGAAGTGTTTTCGGAATCGTTATCGAGTATCTCGACAACAAACTCTAAGGAGCGCTTCAAAATCGCCGATAATCGCCCTGAAAATCACCCCGATATACAGGCTGGGAGAGGCGGTGGCTTGGATACCCGAATGGCCTCTGAACCTGACGTGGTTGAAGTTGATGAGGATCAACTTGCTCGATTTAATTCGTTTCCGAATAGTAATGATAAAAACTCTGTTAAGGACAATTGTGTTCCTTTCAAAGAAAGCGCACAGAATGACCAGATTTTTGTTGACGAAACGGATGCCCACAACTCAGAAGAATTGAAGAAAAGGGATGATGGTCGAAATGAAGCAAACGCCAGCGGCAATGATGATGGCAAAAATGATATGTTTGCCCCCAAAGATATGCAAGTCAGCCCGAGAGAAGTGAATGGCAGCTCAGCTTGTAACGACAGCACTGGTAATACAATTCAACAATCGGAAAGTGTCGATGAACAATCGGAAATCGTCGGTAAACAATCAGAAGGTGTCGGTGAGCAATCGGATGGTGTTGATGAGAAATCGCAAAGTGTTGGTTTGCCGTCAGACGGCCTCGGAAAGCAGTCGGAAAGCGGTGGTGCGCAGTTGGAAGGTGTCGTGAATCAATCGGAAAGTGATGGAGTCCATGCAGAAAATGTTGATTCGCAATCAGAGCATGCTGGTGAACAGTCGGAAAGAGGCGGTGGACCACCGGAAGATGATCGCTCAGCAACGAAATCGGAAACTGTCGAGACTCGTAAGTGTACTTTGTGTAAGGAGATTGTGGCGGTCGATCAGCTGGTTACGCTTGCTTTAGACATCGGCGAGCTCATAGAACTAAAATATTTGCATTGTTGGCGGTCTGGTGTATGTTTTGTACACCCGGAAGCCTTCCTCGTTGTAGTGTATCGGGCACTGTCGGATTCCGTCGTGGTAGAGATCGGTGTATCTCCGAATGCCCTCGGCCGACGTCTGATGACGTTTGTAGTTGACCACCTAGACACCTTAATCAAAGAATGGTACCCGGGCATCGGAACGTCTGATTCGAGCGTTAAAAAACTCATCCCGTGCCGAACTTGTGAAAAGGACGGCAACCCGCGACCACACATGTTCACGTTCGACTCCTGTGTGACGCAGTACAGCATGGGGAATTTTGTGAAATGTCCTGAACATGAAGTCAGCATGCACGACATTGCACCTGACGTTGTCCTGCACGATATCGACGCAGACTTGGTGTTGCAAGAAAATGATATGCAGTACGACAGATCAGATGCAAACATCATTGGAAAAGGTAAATATTGCATGTATTTGTTGGCTTATCCAAACCTTATTGGCTTGCAAATAAGGCCCCGGAGAATAAATTTTGCAGAATTTGGTATGAACTTAAAGATAGTGGCAACAAAGCCTTGAAATGATAGAATTATAGATTTTTCATGCCTTGCTTTGAGTTGATTCTTCAGGTATTCGGGCTGAAACACACGCTTCTGTCGTGTTTTGTTTTTACTTTGGGTATTGAGTTTACAAGATGTATTTCTTCATAATATGTTTTATTTTATTTTGCATTTACCCTAGCATGGCGCATTAGCTGTCTCAGTATTTGTAGAGTTTACTTGATAAATAATGTCGTTGTTTTTGCAATGAAGGAGCTTGTGGGAAAGTATATCGTGGCCGTTGTCGTGACAGAGATGCGGCAATAAAGGAATACTCTTCGGTAATAAGCGACCAAGAAGATGCGATGAAACGGTACAGCGAAGTTCGCAAGGAAGTTAACATCCTTCGTCGTTTCGGCCAACACGCGTACCTCGTGAACTTTATTGGCGTTTGTTTGCGACCTTTCAGACTCGTCCTGGAGCTTGCCACGGAGGGCAGCCTGGCGAAGACCTTGTTTCAGCCAAAGTTCCTGATCGAACGCGTCGTTATGTACCGTATGCTCTTCCAGGTGGCGGACGCGTTGAGCTTTCTCCACTCGCTCAAGATCATCTATCGTGACTTGAAGCCGCAGAATGTCCTGGTAATGTCCTATGACGAGAAGCAGGATACCAACATCAAACTGACCGATTTTGGCACGGCTGCCTTCCAGTTCAACGAAGGTTTGATTAGCCTTGAGGGAACTCCTGGATACCATGCGCCCGAAATGCTGAAACAGTTCTGCAAAAGAACTGGCTATGATGAGAAAGTAGATGTGTTTGCACTGGGCTCGGTGATGTACGGTTTCATTACTCGCAGACACCCCTTTTTTACTGCAAACTCCACGGCCGAGGTATGAATGTGCTTATTATTATTATTATTATTATTATTAAACTTATTTACAAACAATAGCCCTTCAGCTTATCTGCTGCTTTTAAAGGGGTTGTTTTAAAAAGTATAAATCAAAATAAGATTAAATATTTACAGGATAATTAAGAGACTACAGTTTTATTTACAATGTGTGTTCAGATACTTGACCGACATGTAAGTGATTATCGAGTTTAATTTTAAAAGAGCGCATCGACAGCCGGTCATGAATACCTAAGATTTCATTAGGCAGTGCATTCCAGGCGGAAGCTCCTCGATATGAAAATGATTTTTTCATAAAAGATCTTTTGGGTTTATCAAGAATTAGTTTTCGCCCGTTGCTCCGCATTTGGTGATTTGCGTTTTCGCAATAAGAGAACATATCACTGATGCAGTTCGGCGCTGTTCCGCGGATAGCCTTAAACGTAAGCAAAAGTTCTCTTTTTTTCAAAACAATTTCTATTGGATTCCAACCTAGATTTTGAAAGATTGCTTTTGATCTTGTTTCGTAATTCGATCCGGTAATTATACGAGCAGCTCGCTTTTGCATTTTATAAAGTTTATCTACTTTTGTTTTGCTCCCATCATTCCAAACTACCGAACAATATAAAAAGTAAGGAACTACCAGGGAAAAGTTACATTTGCTGACTACTTTGCTAACTGGGTCTCCAGTTCAGAAGACTGCGCCATTCTACTGTAAAATATCTAAGTGCTCACCGTCAATTTTAGCAAATATTTCAAGAGCTGAACATTAAGATGCATCCAAATTTCAATTCCAATTTCAGTATTTCGAACGCCATTCTCGTAGCTACTAAAGTGAAATCATTCTCAAAACAATGACGTAAAGCATTTCCCTCAATCCTCTGTCGGGGCATAGGCATGTTTGTAAAACAATAAGACGAATTTAGGCTTCAATATTATTGTTTGAAATCGGAAAATATAGCGAAACAAAGAAAATGTCGAAAAGCGTTACAACATCATAATATACTCGAGTATAATCGAGACATCGCGAATCGCAAATAGGTTTCAACACTGATGCCGGCTGGTTTCCTAGCCAGTTTTTAACTATCATCCATGTTGCTAGTACTGCTTTGTAGTACTGCTTATAACTACTGCCACTACCACCACTATTACTGCCACTGTTCTGTTTTGCTACTGTATGGTAGAGAGACCCGTTCCAGCTTTCCATTTCCATCAGTATCAAAACAATGCTGTGTCAACGGGGGGGTGGGGGGCGTACTATTTCAAGAACGAGTCCGAGTGTTTGATCACTGCATCCACTGCATCCAGTCATAAGAAAGTAATGTGTTTTGATACCGTGATCAAACACGCAGAACGAGTTGGTAAAATAGCTTCCAAAATGAAAGCAAACAATTTTTGTGTGCTAATGAACATTAGTTGTGTGCTATTTAACAATTATTCGCCGAAGGCGAAGTGATTATTGGTGAATATTCACCGAGACGAAGTCGAGGTGAATATTTACCGTAATCACTGAGCTTAAGGCGAATAATTGTTTTAGTATAATTTTTTTAGTAAAATTTACGTGTATAAAATGCACTGTCATTTTTTATTCATACAGTTTACTTCTGAAAACTCCTAAGTAAAGACTAAAGTTTACTTGTAATTTTGAATTGTGAAAAAAGTATTTAATAAGGTATTTGCAGACGATCTATTACCTTAAGATAGTTTAACATCAAAGTTTGTTTGTATTCTTTGAGTTTATATTAATGCAGTTTTCCTCCATTTGCTAATTTTGGCAAAAGTATAATACATCAAAACGACTCTCATTGGCGTCCATTTTTAAAAAAATGCCAACTAGCAAATAATGCCTCGTATTTACTGGTCAGGCAACCAATCAAAATGCTTGAAAACAATTATTTACTAAAGAAATTATACTAATGACCATTATTGTGAGTTAATGATTGTGTTTCAATAAAGAATCTTTCCTGTGTTTTGTTGAATTAGTTAACTTAAATGAAACACCAGTGTTTGACGCACTAGTGTTTGATACATAGCCATTCACGTGACAGAATGAGATGATCTAATTCGTCAAAATGCTCAACAGTAATTATTCATGAGTTTGAGAAGAATTGTTTAAAATGTGCTTGCAGGTGAATAACATTGTCGCTGAGGGAGGAAGGCCTGAGTATGATGACGTCATTCGTGCTCGCATGGGCTTCGCAGGCCTGACTTGGGTGATGAACAGCTGTCATGCTTTTGAACCCAACTCCAGACATAACTCCAAAACCATCGCGGAGCAACTGCAATCGACATCGTTTCAGCTATTCATGGGTCTTATCGCCGTTCCCAGCAAGCTCTCTGTTCGTCAAGTGTGCCTGGTTCAAGCTACCATGGAACTATGGGTAGCCGTTGATGACAGAGCAGGAAGTGTGGTGTTTATTTACGATCTAAAAAATTGGTGCCTAAAGAAGAAATTTACAATCAATCGCCTCGACGGTTTAGTTCCATTGTGCCTGCACGTGCGCTGCATGCATGTGACGAAGACGGAGGTTCTGATTGGCTTACGCGGTGATCGGAACGTTGTCGCCATGTACGACACCGAGTCGTACAACCTAAAAGCCAAAATCAGCTTGGACGAGCCGGTGTTTTCTCTGAGCTCAAACGAGATGTACATATTCTTGGGTATGGCAAACGGCATGTGCTTAATCATGTCTCGGGCGAAACAGCTGTTGACCATGGAGATCAGCCAGTCGGAGCCGGTCACGTGTGTCACGGCGTTGGGTAACGAGTTCCTCTGGTGCGCTGCCGGCAAGTATCTGCAAATTTTTCGAAACGAGGCACCCGAAAAAATACCGGTGTATGAGCTAAACGCTGTTAGGTTCAGCGCCTCGTCGGCTCCATTCTCCGAAACCGCACACCACGGTACAAATATTTGGTGCACTTCGAAAGGCGACTCCATTGTTACCGCTTGGGACACTGCGACTAGGCAGAAAACACTCGAAATCGATTGCGAGTCGTTCCTCTCTCCTGGATACAATTTGCTCGACGCTGCGGTGACCTGTGTCCTACCCGTGCTCGACACGGTGTGGATTGGGACGGGCGGCGGGAAGTTGTTTATCGCTGATGTCACTTCCGGCGAGCTGATTACGTCATTGAAGTTGTTCGACGATTACGTGCGCAGCCTTACGTTGGTCCCGGGCCCCGGGCCGTGCGGCACGGAGAAATGTTACGTCGTTGTTTCCGGTAAGAATGTTCAAGAGACGGCGTTGTCCAGAGAGAATCGCGGCAAGCATGTCTGCCGACTTAATAGTGAGGTTATCAAGCCTGCACCAAGTGCGCAAATCACGCCAGCCAAAACTCCCGAGAAGACAAATCGTAAGTCCATTAGAAGTCCGTTTGGTGGAGGTTCTCAAAAAACTTCGTCGTCTCCAACATCCTCAGCTGACGGCCCTCCGCTGGATTATACGCAAGGATGCCTACTCATGTTTTTCGAAGCCCTGCCAGCAGGTGTACTGCGAAGAGCCGAATCCAAGTAACAAATGATTTGATTGTTTGTGATATTCACTGATATTCAAGCGCGGTTCCCATTTGGTCCTAACTGTCGTAGCATGTCCATTCTCGACGATGTGATATACTCTACCTTTACTTTTCTGAGTTGTATTCAAATTAGTTGTGTTGAGTGTAGATCGACATGCTTACTCTATCACATCGGTCACTTTAATATATTCACGACCAAGTAGAAACTACGCTTTTCCGCTGGTTGTACACTGTTCGTTTAGCATAAAATGCGACGGAGAATCCTAAAATATGAAACGAGTTTATCGTTGCTTGCGACACACAGCCAAAAACGGAAATTTGGACAAATGTTTTGACATTTGGCAAGTGGCAACAAACTACTGTTATCCACAGGTTTTCCTGCAAGTTGTTTCAACATGCTGTGAAAAGTCTGTAAATGACAAGTTGCAATAAGCCTGATGTTAACAGACTTTTTGCAACCTAATAAAATTAACAAGTTTGTTGAACCTTGTTGACAAATTGCAACAAGCCGACAAAATTTACAACTTGCAACATGTTTAGCGTTTTTGGCTGGGTGGGGTAGCCGGCCCGAAGATTTGTAGTTCCGTTATGCAAACATTGTAACTTTCAAGCCAAACATCGTTTTCGAAAGAATGCCAGCAAGTAATGAGAATAACTTAAAATTTGCGTGGAAGATTAAATTGTCAAGTCGGCCACACCACTGGTTGTTTGATTATATGAGATAAACTTTGAGTGTGATAATCTCTGAGAGTGAACTGGAATGTTTAACTAAATAAAATATTGTAATTTTAAAGTGATATTTACAAGAATTTTTAACGAGCAAAACATAGCGCATGTGAAAAAAAAGACAAATCAGCCAAAGATTTTTTAATCGTGCCACACATACATAGGCACTTCAACTATAATTTTAATATGTTAATATCTCACTTTAATAAATACACACGTGAACAAATATTTTTTAATAAAATAAAAATAAAAGAAACGAAAAGTTTAAAGTTGTTAGAGTTCTAATTGTACTTTTAACTACGCCATTTCTTTGAGCTTTCTAAACCCATCTCGAATCAATTTGAAGGTATCCATCTTACGTCTATTTGCGTTTCTAAGTTCGTTTGTGTTGATGTCGTCATTTCCCCAGAGAGCCGCAAATAGTTGGCATAATATGTCTCTCTCGTTTGATTCGTGCTCGCGCTTTGCAAGCGCGTGCAGCTCGCTTGCACTGACTTGACACGAAACGCTATGCGTTTCTCTTTTGGACTGGTCCTTATTTATGCTACTCAATAGTGTTTCAGTGTCGCGAAGTTTATTTTGATAAAAACGGCATTCCTCTTCGATAGAGTGCATTCGTTCGGATGTTTCATCTTGGATGACTTTTAATTCTGCATTAATGTTGTCCTTTTCTTGTATTTTATTTTGAAGTTCACGAACTGTTAGATCGCTTTCGTCGCTCAAAAAGCTATTCAGATCTCGCTCCTGTGCGAGCAATGCTTGGGTATGTTTTAGTTGATGTTCAAATTCCACGGTGGCTCGGGCAAGTTCCTCCGCTTGCGAGCCAAGCTCCTGATTCATCACGGAAAGTTTGTCTTCCAAATCTTCGCATTCACTTTCTTTCCCTTCCAACTTTTCTTTCAGCATCAAAATAACATTTTGTAAAAACACATCCGAGGTTTGGTTGTCTCCAGCCGTGACAACATCTTCGTTCATACCTTTCTCCCAAGAATTTTCTTCGAGGTTACCGAGCTCCAATTCTCTTTGTAACAGTTTTGATGTACGTCTCTCGTTTTGTAGCAACACGAACAGTTCTCGGTTTTCTTGACACAGCGCGTCCACTTCATTTTCCAACTCCGCAACCCGCTCCAAGTTTTCGAACAAGGAAATCTCATTGGTTTCAACGTTTTCTTGGTAAACATTCGATGCCATAACTTTCTATTTTGTAAATGTATTCAGAAATGCACTAACACGGTAGGAAAACTCGTACTATGCGCGTGCTGAAATGTCTGCTTATGACGTCGTGTAATTTGCGTTGCAACAGAACCTGGGACCGGTTGTTCAAAAGTCGGTTAGCTTAACCCTGGGTTAACCTAAAGTTTGAAGGTGATTTCAGAGAAGTTTGTAAGTTGGGTAATATTTTCACACAAATTTTGTCTAAATGAATACCGGAAATAGTTTTGGTATCTGAAGTTTTGAAATAGCGGACGTGTAGAAATACAGAAACTAAAACAGTGGATTTAAATTTAATAATCCAGTGTTAGAACTAATCCAGCTTTGAACAACTGGTTCCTGGCGTTTCCGAAGGAATATTGGTGCCAAACCCGTCTACAATGGTACTGTGGGGGCGAGATTTGGGAATGGGACATCGTTTCGTTCCGAATTTAGTAGGAACAAAAAAAGATCGAAATCGAAAACTGAAACACACAAAAACTGAAATACAAAATACCAGCTTTCGTATATAAAAACAAAAATAAAACAAGTTTATAGCCGCCGAAAATTTTAAATACTATTACAATATAAAACAAAAGGGAAATGCTTGGCGTAAATACTCAAGAACACATTTTTTATTGAATGAATGTTTTCAATAGTGACTTCATCAACTTTGTCAACTTTAGAACAAACAATTAAGGTCAAATAATCTAGTAAAATAAACTGAGCTTTGCTGCATTACAAAGTGGAACTGATTTGGATACAAATGAACTGAAGCACCAAAACTACTCTCCATTTTGAAATAGTGTGCGTGAGTCGAGAAAAATTAAAAAATGATTATTGTTTTAGATAGGGAGAGCCAAAACCAGACAACAAAATTCACAAGAAAACAACCCTCAAAAAATTAAGGAATTCTTCAGTGAAAATATATGTTTCATGCATGCATTGCTACCATATGATTGCTACTCAATGCAAGGGTTGGAAACAAAGAAGCAGTAAAGTAGTTAAAACTGATTAAGTTAACAGGTTTACAGTTGTGTTTGTCTATCAAGCAGTGTTTAGTACTGTTATGCAAAAATATTTTAAACAAATCGTTTAAGTTTGAATAAAATTTGTATCATTTTAACTGTTAACTGCTGTATTTATAAAAAGCATGTCTTTCAAGACAATTCTCTTTAGAGTTTTATTATGAACAATAAATTGTCTCTGAATTCAAGTACTTGATAACTTTTATATTTCATTTGATGAGTTTCTGAATCAGATTTAATGAAGCAATTGCAAGATGTTCTTTGGCCTATTTCTGTTTTTTTTATTTTTGGCCTCTTCTTCATTCTTGTTTGAAATGTAAAATTAACATTGAGAAGTTTGCTTCAGTTCAAAATTCATATTCATGTATTTCCACTTTGTAATTATAATATAAAACAGGTTCGCATAGCTTTTTTGAACGAGTAAGTAAAGATAAAGTTTATGCTTCAAAGTGATCTGTTTCACGAAATAGTTCATTGTATTTAACGTGTATTTTTCGTAGCAAAACAAATACATTGAAATTGTGTTCGAAATTTGAGTCCATAGATTTTTGTTCAGTTGCATTTTGAAACGGTAAATTATAAATTTGGCTTCATCTCAAATAAATTACCTCATGTCAGGTTAAAAACGTAAAATGAGATACATGGCTTATAAGTTGGAATCACTATGTTTTTCATTTTTTTTTTGAAGTAGACAAAAACAAAGATGTTTTAAGATTGGATGGGAAGATGTTACAAAATGTAAAGGCAATTTAGAGATAAGGATTTTACTTGAAGGAATTGCTAATTCAGTTCAAACGACTTAGTAAATACTCTCGTATTTCAACTAGTCTAGTCCGTTTTGCTTTGCTACCAAAAACTATATAATCATTGCTTTAAATATTTGGGTAAAAATTGCATTCAATTTTGTTAATGTTCGTGATCAAGTACGCTATCCTTTTGGAATATGGAATTATTTTGACTTCATTCCAAGCAATTTCGTTTTGAATTCTAACTAAACTGTTTGGCTGATCTCCTTTTGACAAGAACGATTGCAAAAAAGTCGACAAACAAGTATTTTACCAGGTTGCTTTTTTTTTTACCGAAATTCTAGAATTTACATTAGGGTTAAGGCCTTGTCACACGGTGCAATTTTTCTTGCAACTTGCAGTGCAATTCTACTCTTGAGTGGTTTAAAACTGGCAAACACATGTTTCCATCACAGTTTGCCAAAATATTTTTAACATACCAAACATTTGTCACAAATTTACATCTCTTAAGAGTAGAATTGCGTTGCAAGTTGCCAGAAACATTGCACCGTGTGACAGGGCCTTTAGCTTTTAACTGTAGTAGTTTCTGCTATGAAAAGTCTCCGATACATATTTGCTAGTAAACATAAATAATGTGTATTCTTAAAACGAAATAAATAACATTAATCAATTCAACTGTCGGGCAATGAACCGATTAATTTCCTAATTCTCTCTAGAACTATTTCATTTGTTCCTTTGCACGAGTCCACATCGTAAGGAGGTTCTATCACTAGCCCCCCGAGCACATTCACGGCCTCATTTTCTGAAGACTCGTCAAGAATCGGCACGCGATTTTTATGTAACCATTCAATCACGTTTGCTTTCCGTTTCCGCAGTTCGTCGTCCGTAAAGTGCTGTTCTTCCTTTACTGCAAAGTTTTTCAGCCATTCCGGCTCTTGTTTTGCTGTTTCCATGACACGAAGCTCTTTTACTGCCTTGCTCATCACGAATACAATTGGACTTTGCCGTCTTGGGTCAGGCTCGTGATTTTCTGCCGCACTTTCGACTCTGTCTTTGGCAATTACAATGGTATGTGACACAGGGTCGATAGTGTATACCCAGCCTAATAATTCTTCGCCTTCGCAGAGGATTATGTTTACATAACGATGAACGAAATAGCGTAATCTTTCAGGGGAAAGTTCGCGGTAGTCTTCTGAATGGTCGTTTTCGTCCGCCATATTGCTTTTCCTGCGCCGCCTGTCTTGTTGCTACGAAAGTACTTTATGTTATGAGGTTGATGAATATTACTACATTTATTTGAGTCACAGATTAAGAAGAAGGGCGACTCAGCAGTGCCCTATTTGGCTATTTTTGTACATTTCAGCAAATGACTCAGCCAGCTGAAACCCTGCATGGCAACCAGTCAATTTGAAGGAGATAATTAGCCACCTCCCCCCCAAATTGACCAACTAGTTGCCATGGAGGCTAGACATTCACTGGCCAGATCCTGCACAAGGAACATTCTTAATGCTACATGCATAGGCCTTTTCTGAAATAAGAGAACAAGATGCATGCTGGTATAGCTTCAGTACAAGCAATTCCATATAAAATATGATAAATTAATTATTTTGTACTGAATCTAAACCACAATGCACCATGCTTTGTAGTTCAGAAAAGGTCTATGGGGACACGAACGTTAAAGGTTCCAACTTAGGTGGCCCCTTGTGTATATTTGCTATTCTGTGCTTAAGTTTTCCTAGTTTCCATTCCCATTGCTGTGGTTGAACCTGTGAGCAAAGGCATGCACTTCCTGGGGGTATGCTTCCCCAAATAACATTCTTCCTTCTAGAGCCTTGAAATGCTATTTCTAGCCTTAATCTGTGGGTTTCAGAATAAAAACTTTGAATAAAAGGAAAGCAATATTTTATGGAATGTTTCACTTCCAGCATTGCAGATTTGTTACACTTCAGGGTGGGGGGGGGGGGGGGGTGAATAGGATTTCGGATCATCGGATTTTCTGAAAAAAAGCGATTCGGAATCGGATATGGCTGAATTTTTTTACGGATTAGCGGATCCAGAAAGTGCGTCGGATTGCGTATTTATCCAATATTTTTGTTCGGATTGAGGATTTTTTTGTTGCTTGCTTCGGACTCTGAATAGATTCATTTTGCTTTTGGGCTGTGAGGCCTATGAAAGCAATAAAAAATTCGACGCCGTCTTCGCTGTGTTCATTGTGTTTCGCTATATGCCCTATGTGCCCTAAGATATTCTCTGGGATACTTGTGGCTTTTAACATTATACCCCGATTACATGAATATGTGCATTTTTGTGTCTCTAGCGAATAGCGACATTATAATTTTAAAAACAATTCTGCTGCTTGTTTCTAAATCCGACTAACCAGCTTATCAACTGTGAATTTAGAAATGAACGGATTCGGATTTTTGCAAAAAATGTTTACGGATCAGCGGATTTTTCATAAATTTCCAGCGGATTTGCGGATTTTAGTATCTCTATTCCCCCCCCCCCCCTCCCCTCCCCCTTCAGGGTTTCCCCATTATGACCTAAACCCAATCGTCATGTGAAGAGCAAAAAGTCAATATAATACGAACTAGAGATAACAATAATTGCCATATGATTACTGCCATCTTAGATTAGGACTAACAACATCATTATTTGAAAGCAACATAAAACATATTTACAGAGTTTGAAGAATAAAAATATTTACAAAATTTGAACGCCTTGAGGTTTTAAAACCACATATGATAGTCAATAACGATAATGCACATCGATTAGGGGCTTTAGGGCTTCGCCATCAGGGCTTCGCCTTTTAGTACATTAATGACTAGCCATGTGACTCTCTAGTTTACTTGCAATATCAAATTCTTCATCACAAATACTACACAAGTATGTAATGCCTGTTCGTTTCTTGCTTTTCAATTCATTGGAAAGGTCAAAATCTTTGCATTTCCTGTGTAATTTTATTCTATGCTTTGATAAAGTACTAGATGAAGAGAATTTTTTTTTACAAACATCACATTCATAAGGTTTCTCTCCAGTGTGTGTTCTTTTATGTTCTACCAAGTGGCTTGCTAGTCTAAATTTTTTGTTACAAACATCGCATTCAAAAGGTTTCTCTCCAGTGTGTGTCGTTTTATGTTTTATGAAGTGATTTGCTTGTGTAAATCTTTTGCTATGAACATCACATTCATAAGGTTTCTCTCCAGTGTGCATTCTTTTGTGATTTACCAAGGTGTTTGAATGTGTAAATTGTTTGTTACAAACATCATCATTGGGAGGTGGACTAGAAAGGAATAACCTCTTCCACTTCCTTTCACAATTTTTCATGTATCTGTTTGTATATTTATATGTGTAATAATGTATTTATTCTTTGTATTGTGATCAATTGTGAATAAACTATTATTATTATAATCCCATTGATAAGGTTTCTCTCCGGTGTGACTCCTTTTATGTCGTCCCAAGGAACAGATTTGTGCCCATTGATGAGTGGAGGGGGGAGGGGCTTGTCTTTTTCTGCACTTTCGAAGGGTTAGGTAATCATCAAGTATCAATGTTCTCTAATTTTACATCATCTAATTCAAAGGCATGGCCACAGGGGGGGTTGGAAAGGGGGGTTGGGGGAGTTGGGGGGGGGAGTTGGGGGGGGTTGGTTGGGGGGGTTGGGGGGGGGGGGGAGGCAGACACCCAGTTTTTTTATGTTAAAATCCAGGAGCTCCCTATTAAGCTGCACATATTTAAGGCTGCCTACACCACTGGTCTACTGGCACACAATGACAATGGTATGTTCAACAAGTCGATATAAAGTTGTAATAGTTAAAATATTTGAAAAAAATCTTCATCAAACCATCCTCAAACCTCTATCAGCTATGCCTCTAACATACTATTTCATTAACAGCAAAATGAACCAGACAAGAATGCTGCAGAAATATTTTATATAATTGGCAAATAAGTGACCGGGCAGTTTGTTTTGTCCACATAAGATTAGATTGGTTTTACCAGTTTTTCCCAGGACACATTAGTTTCTACAGTGGCATAAGAATGTGGGGGGAGCCCACCGCCCCCCCAATAATAAAAATGTGGGGGCCGGGTTATATAATATATATATAGACCTCGCCTTATGGTGCTGGGTGGGCCCCCCAACCAATAATTACTTTATTCCTACACTACTGTAGTGTTACTTATTACAACCATATGCATTCCTTGAACTAAGCAAGTATTAAGAAATATGTAAGTGTTTATTTCCAGCAGACTACAGTAATGTCAGTATCAAATGAATACTAAAAGTTGTGACATCATCACTGATCGAATTAAACCTATATGATAGAATAATTTAATTCATTCAAACACTATTCAATTCTGAACTGGATTATCACACACTATTGCAGCAGTTAAAAAGTCAAACGAGTTCACAACTATTTGTTTTGAACGGAGGCCTTATTACTTTCTTTTGATGCTTTGTATCTCAGGTATGTTCTGTATGATATTGCTGTAAAGACGATGAACACACCAATAATAGCTTGTCCTGCAAGGGTATGCTTGTAAATAATACAGGAAAGTATGATGCTAAATATCATTCGCGCCGTCATGATAATGACAAAGACGATCGGACCAAAGGTGTTGATTGTGTAGAATATAAACAGCTGGCCGATAGCAGATGTTACAGACAGGACAAAAGCTTGGTATAAAAATTCGGGATGTCTGGACATAAAAGACCACGAACGAAGAAAACCACCTGTTTGTATGAGAGAACAAAATGTGAACAAACTAGAGAAGATATTTGTACCAAACATCATTTGCATCGAAGACATTCTGTGTGATTTAAATAATGCCGATTGCCAGTTTGATGTAAAGCTGTCAAAAATCATGTAGCCCAGCAGAATTATGAGCCCGACGATCGTAGTTGGTTGATCCGGATGGCTATGGTTGGCGTTATGTGACATGAGGAACAGGGTGGTTCCAAAGGAAATGAAAACAGCAACAAAATACTCTGAATACGGGTAGCTTTTCCCTGAGATGACTTTCCCCATAATCATCACTGGGATCATTTTCGAAGCCTTGCATAGCACTTGTGTCGGGAAACTGACAAATTTTAATGCCTCATACTGGCACCAGCTGCTCATTATGTTTGAAAATGAAGAGTAGGAATACTTGTAGAAAGGCACGGTCTGATAAGGCTGCTCCGCTATCGATATGTACACGCCCGAAACAACCAATGCCAGGATTCTGTTTGCAAAAACGAGGAACTGTGAATCTTCAAATTTCACTTTAAGCAACGTGCCATCTTCGGACATCTCGTCATATGTCTGCGTCATAACTTGCTCCTGTATGACCCCCCAGGTGAGGTATGACACCTGCAGACCCACAGCACAAAATATCAACTTGGCTGCTGTAACACTCAATTTTGGGGGCTCCTTTAAATCTATGTCCCTCTGTAGACCTTCTTCCAAGCTTCTTTTCTCCTCAGGTCGGCCGTGCACAAAGATTTGAAGGAGTTTGAACAGAAAACATCTGCCTGAAATATAACAACAAACAAAGAACAGGTTTAAATAGATTCTTCAAAGGTGAAGTTTCCAGAATTTGCCATAGTCTACTGAACTGGAGATATTTTAATTTGAGATGGTCAATTAACTGTAAGTTTTGATTTGTAAGATGAATTGAGTTAAAATTTGAATTTATATAAGTTGGCCAAAAAAAGGGAATCTGACAATTAGAATGTTATTGATAATAAGTAGCATATTAACCCTCTGACCTCCGCTCTCGTTAAAATTAGAGTTTTTCACCAGACGAATTACTATGGCACCAGGAACTATAACAGTCGCATAGCCAAGCAGGTTCCAAAATAAACCAATATACCATGGCGAACGATCATCTTTCTGCTCTTGACCTTCGCTTACTGCATAAACTCCCGTAGCGTTCCATAAATGCAGTACGAGGTGTAACACGAACACAACTTTGGCGTTCATGTTCAAACTCAATGCCACGGAACAAGTTCTTTTATTCTTGAGAGCACTGGACCGCGATTGAGATTGCGATCAAGTGCCGATTTATCAGATGTTAATAAAATATGTGTTTCACAACTGTTATTACACTTGAGAGTGTAATATTAAGTACATATATTGCTGCGAAACCACTTCGCCGCACCGCACGCCACAGTTGCCAACGTGTCAACGTAATTATGCATGTAAAAATAGATATTTATATAGATTTTCTGCCGATTATTGTTATTGACATTTTGACATTTATGTGATCGAATCAACTCTCCCCCCCCCCCAATTTACAGCATCGTTGCAACTTTTGTTGACCCCTCCGGTCAAATATTGTAACAGATTTCGCGGTTACGGACTCTCTCTTTTACGGCATAGTGGACACTATACTATGCGGATCCCGACTAACATTTGATGTTCTACTCTGTTACAACGGATGTATTGAACTTAGCAGTATTCTTCTCAAATCTCACTGCTGTCCATCGTAAGCAAGACACCTAAGCGCTGTGTAAGTCCGGCCATATTTCAGACGGTCAACACGGTTTTGTTAGAAATCGATCGTGTGTCATACAGCTCCTGTCCGGGAAGAATTTAGATAAAAAACATCCAAACAGGTATTCTGTATTTGGACTTCGCTAAAGCTTTTGACTTGCTAGACCACAGCACTCTACTTGTAAAGTTAAAGTCTTATGGAGTGACAGGCAAATTGCTAAATTGGTTTGCTGGCTACCTTCATGGTCGCCTCCAAAGAGTTGTTGTAGACGGTGTCGCTTCTCAATGGATGTCTCTGCATGTCTCAGTGTTAAATCTGGTGTTCCGCAGGGAAGTATACTTGATCCCTTACTGTTTGCAATCTTCATAAATGACTTTCCTGATGTTGTCAAGATCAGGTCGCAGACAGCTCTCTATGCTGATGATTCAAAAGTTTATAAAAGTATTTTGAGTATACAATGTTGTGAAACTCTAAAACAATCTCTAGATAATCTCAACACCTGGAGCTATATTAATAATATGTCATTTAATGCATGGAAATGTAAAGTTCTGACAGTGACGAGAAAACTAAATCCAGTTAATTTTTATTACCATCATGAAGATAAAACATTGGCTCCTGTAAGAAAAGAGAAAGATTTCGGAGTATTGATAACAAGCAACTTCACTTGGGACCAGCAAATTCTGACTGTTGTAAGTAAAGCGAACAAAATGCTCGGCCTTCTACGTAGGACTTGCCCTCTGATTAAAGACACCAGTGTAAGACGCTCACTCCGTCAAATATTTCGCTTAAACTTAAAGTTGAAAACGTCCAAAGAAAAGCAACAAGATGGATATTACAGCTACGTAAGGGACAGCAGCAGTACAAGGATCAACTAGTTGCATTAGATCCTCTACCACTTTGCTATGATAGGGAGTTAAAACATTTAACATTCTTGTATAAGGCATTGGCATGGACATATTGGCAAAGATATTTCCAACTTTGTCTCCTTTGTCAATAATGGTCGGACCAGGTCAAGTAATTTGAGAACACTGAAAACACCATATTCTCGAACCAGCACCTTTCAGTCATCTTATTTTAACCCTATAGTGAAACTTTGGAACAAGACCATTCTCGTTACTTCTCAGACAAACTTCTCTAGTTTATTGCTCTTTAAAAGGGCAGTTAAGTACTTTTACTATTCATCATTCGCTTCTGTTAGATTGTTCTGCTCTTGTTGTGTTGTGTTGTGTTGTGTATTGTTTGTTGTATTGTGATTCTGTACAATGTGTACATACTTTCCATATTACTGTGAGGGAGATGCCTTGCACATGGACTTTCGTGCCTGACTTTTCTTGCCACAGGCAATCAAGTAGTTGTCAAATGTGAAGTCTCGACAGAGGCGAGTGATGATATTCTGCGATGATATTGTTCCTACTCGCTTACAAGCTGAGTTATATCATTCTATTATTCATCATTCGCTCCTGTTAGATTGTTCTGCTCTTGTTAACGTTGTGTTGTGTTGTGTATTGTTTGTTCTATTGTGACACTGTACAATGTGTACATACTTTCTATATTACTGTGAGGGAGATGCCTTGCATGGGACGTAGTTACTGTCCCGTTCGCAAATTTTCCTTTTGGGCCATTGTTTACATGGACTTATTTATATTGTGGCTCCAATAAAGTTGGTAAAGATTCTCAATATTAAAAGGTTGTGATGGTAAATTACTTTTTATTCATACATACTTTGTTGTTTTTGTTTATTGTTTGCATAAACCTCAACTGATCTCAACTAGAATTAGAGAGATTCTTCCACGCTCATAATGGGAGATAACTGGGAATAGGGGAATTTTCTTCGCATCTCCGCTAATGCACACTTGTCGGTCGCAAAGGGGTCCCCTGACCAATATGGCCCATAACAAGAGTTCACTGCATATCAAAACTAAAACCAAGTTGATTTACGTCAACACATCTAGAAATATTTGATTTTCGAGAAATTTGCACATTGATATGGATTTACATATTCCAGGTTCTTAGTAATAAGTTTTTGTGGGAATTTTCAGAATCTTCGTTCGTTCTTTCGTTCGTTCTTGAACTTCCCCAATCGTGCTTAAATTAAAGTGGAAGTGTGATAAGCAGTGAGCCTGTGTGCAGGCAATTCAAATATTTGTGGCAAAAACAACTTGAAAATTTAGAAATTTTATATGTGGTGCTTGTTTTAGATGAGATTTTCCGCTTGTTTCTTCAACAAAATTTTTTAATGTGAGCTTTCGTTAAGGGCTTTGATGGATTGGATTGAAAAACTAAAAAAATCACTCGATAAGTCGAAAATCGGTAGGTAAAAAACAGTCAAAATTGAAGACAATTTTTGCGATTTTGAATATATTTGATTATTTGATGCATTGCATCAGTTTGCTTAAATTTTTGTCTTCCCGTTTAACAGGGGAAGGAAGTAATGGACAGAAAGATGAAGATGATGTTGAACTATTTAATAAATATTTCTTGAAATGGAAAAATGCAAAACAAAAAGATAACCCATCTGCAGCCATTCCAAGATTTTACTATAAAGTATGTGGAAAGTAGGGCAGCCCTTTGAGCACAGAGCATACAGTGGTTCAACTTCTCATAGCTTAGCCAGTGTGCTAACGAGAGGCCTTTCCCCTCCTGGCCATTTTTAATAGCCATGATGAGTATTTTCAGGGGGGAGAATGCTACTTTTTAGTGCACTGGCTAATCCAGGGGCAAAGAGTAGAGACTACAAAGAGGGGCAGGTTCAGTCAAAAAAGCATGAGCTGCTTGCGTGATGATTTGTCATGGGCGCCATGTTTCTCCAGTGCCCTACACAGAAGCACTTCCCCCCGGTATTAGTGGCCATTTTTAATATTTCCAGGGGGGGACTTCCTCTGTTTGGGGCACTGGCTAGGAACAAGGCGCCCATGAAGAATATTGCATGCTTATCCCCCCTGGAAATATTAAATACGGCTACTAATACTGGGGGGAAATGCTTCTGTTTGGGGCACTGGCTAGGAACATGGCAGCCATGACGAATCATCACTCAAGCACCTTACGCTTTTTTGACTGAACCTGCCAGGGGTTTGCATAATTAATGAACCTCTATATGCTCTGTGCTTTGAGTTCAGGTTGGAAATTGGCAAATGCTTTCATGATCGTTTTGTCATGATGACGAAAAATTGTCAACCTGAAATTAGCACAAAAAATAGCCAAATAAAACAAAGTATATACATGCTACCCTGCATGCAAAGTTTGCTGTGAACAGAGAAGATTATCCCCATGCACTTTTGTATATATCCGTGCAAAATATACTACCCATGCAATATTTTGCAAGAAACGTTAGCATCATGTACAGCTGAATGAACATACCTTGAATGTATTTATCAGTAGAACTCGTACTCATAGAAATTTTCTCATTAGGAAATGTCATTTTGGTTAGCTCTCGTAGTCTCGCAGTGCAAACATTTTTTCATGTGGACATTGAATCTCTTTTCATTAGCGCATTAGTGGTCGTTTGAATTGTCTTCCTGTGCACTTTGCAAACTCTGCAATCTTGCATGCTATGCTTGCTACTTATGTTGTGTTTATGCGCCAGTCAATGGTTACCACACGGGAGGGGTATTAGCCAGACCCAGAGGATTTAAAATTTTTTTCTCAAATGTAGCTGTCATTAGTGTCTTGGTTTTCCTTGATACCCCTTCCCTGTCGCAAACCATTGACCGGTGCATTAAATGAATACAAAGCCTATTTGAATTGAATTCACAACTGCAGAGGATAGCTAGTGCATGCACAAATCTTTATGCTGCTTCATCTTTGTGCATGCCAAAGTATACCATTCCTATCATTACATGCTTGGTATGAGAAATTGTAGAAATAGTATATAATAAATGCCTAATACATAAAGTACTAATAATTTAAAAAATTAGAACACATTTATGAAACACAGAAACAAATGTAACAGTATTTTGATTGTTTCCTGATTGAATTTGTGCGTCCTATAGAATGCCTAAACAGTAAACGACGGCCGCACTATCGACTTTACCCAAACTAAGCAGACTGTGAGGCAATAGACTTGCTACAAGTGGCAGCAAAATTAAAAATTGTGCTTAAGAAATGAGGAAGAGAGCAACTTGTGTGGCTTGTAAGGTTTTAAATCTTTTTAAGCATTCTAGCACGAAAACCAATTAATATTATGCAGACATTAACTATATCAATTTTGCCACTTTGAGCTGTTAATTATTGATTACATAATTTAAAGCTTCTTTAATCTTTCAATGCGTCCTAGGTAAAGTCCTGTACATGATTTTTTTTAAAGTGGTGTTATGAATATAGAATTTATAATAATTACCTGAAAGAGCGCACATTGGCGCACTTTCAAGTGATACAAGTCGCTCGCTCCAGCCTATTTCTCAAGCGTGATTTTTCCACCTACAATGAACGAGTGACTTGTGGCGAGTCTAGTGAGACAACAGCATAATTAACATTTTGCATTAGAGACAAAGTCGCACAAGCTGAAATTGAGCAACTGCACGTTACCATGAGAATGTTCTTGCACATGCAAGGTCTTTTCGGACCTCCTCTGGAGACTGGCACAACCCAATGTGTGTGTGTGTCACTTCATCGGGGATCGGGGATGAAGGAGGTTTCATACGACCTTCCTTCCCAACTAAAATTTAATGCAATCCAGTATAGCATGCATGTACATGTTAGTACAACTGGGAAGTCTAAGTGTCTTTGTATTACTTGATCTTTCAGCTGCCTTCTGAAGAAGAGCTTTTGCTACAGAAATTGAGGGAAGATGCCAGGGCAGCATTTCTTCAACGTAAAAGTAGAGAATTGTTGGATAACGATGAATTGCAAGTATGCAATATATTACTGTATATAGTGTTGTAAGTTTGAGTAATTTGAAAGATGCTGTGAAATCTGTTCTGTGCATCCATTCTGCTCATTAACATAGGAGGGATATAATATATTGAACATGAGCAAAATTCAAACATGGAGAAGAGGGTTGAAAATACAACACAATCAGCAGAGTATTTTTGACAAAGTTCTCAATTGAGTAAACAGTAATAAAAATAAAATTCCAGACAAATCCAAATCATCTTCATGGTTAAGATTTCCTGTGTTTTAACTTGATGGATTGTTAATGAGTTTGAGAAATACATATAAACACATGTCCAAATTTTTGTATCCTTCTTTTGTGAGTTAAAACCATGTTCGATTTATAATTATTCGTTTACGAACATAAGAACTAGAACAATGGAAAGTCAACAGAACAGTAGAAATGATATTTTTGTAGGTGTCGAAATTCCAAATGTAAACAAAGCATTTGAATGTTTACATTACAGACTTTACAGTGTCTTGAAGCAAATGTGAAATATGAAAATTATGTTGTAGATATTAGTTGAAACAAATTCTAAAGATATCTTGTAATTTCAGATTGGAATAAAACAAGACAAGTCCATTTAAACGAGTTCAACTGGCTTGTCTTGTTTTATTTATATTTTAAATTGGATTTGCCATGCCTGAAAATGCTTGGTCACATGGTGAAACTAATAGTGATTTAAACCTGATGTCTATTTCAATTCAGAACTTGTGGTATTTATTGGACAAACATCAAACTCTCCCTGTGCTTCAAGATGAACAGGTATATTTAAAATTGCATAGGTCTGCCTCATTCATTTGCCTGAAAATCATTCTTAAGTAAACATAAAGTTATTGCTTAAAAAAATTAGGAATTTACTTAATTATCATCCAAAAAGTATTGCAAAATATACTTAAGCAAGAGCACCACTGAGATAGCATTTTATAGCACATTTATTTGCACAGTAGTAAACCGAGGTAACAGCCCTAAACCATAGCCTGGCTGAGCCAAGCATATCTCACTGCTGATTTTTATGTTTATATTTGGCAAAGTAACAAGGCAAATTTACTTCATCACTGGCTAACACTAAACAGGGGGTGTTATCACCCCAGTGATATCAATGATGGGCCAATTAATAAGTCAACCCTCCCCCTTGTCAAAATGTTATTTCATGCACAATGGGTGCCTTTCAAATCAATCTTTATGGAGAATACCCTTCATGATTTGACATTGAGACACACTAATTTACTCCATAATAACAAAGGTTATTTTCATTTGAGTCTGATAGAATTTTCTATCTTTTTATTAGATGATAAATTATGAAGCTTTCATCAAAGTTAAAGCACAAACTGGTGAAAAATGTAAAAAGTTTTTTACAGCAACAATATTTTCGAAGCTCTATCAGAACGACCCCTTTGGAAGGCAAGTGATAATGCCCAAAACATAGAAGTTTGCTAGTAACTTCTTATCAGCCGAGTGTAAGGTCTGTACAGAGAAATACTGGTCAGGCAGAGGTCTTTTTGTACAGTACCGAGACGGGTACATCTTGAGGTGCCAAATTTCTTCGTGCAGACTGAGTTAACATTTATTATGAAAACAACTTTCATTGGCAATCATTTTGAATTTTTCCCTAATGGACCATCGCCCTCGCCCCCCCCCCCCCCAACCACCGGTCCATTACGGGAAACTAATGGCTGCTGAAAGTGCTTCTCAGCGAATCACAGGCCGCCATTCCACCGGATGTGATGCTTGCCATATGGTAGTGCCAGTGATCACTTTGTGGTAATTGACACGAGCAGCGCAAAAATATATCCACATCAAAATATGCTATTTCATTCCGTGACGAATTTAGTTGAACAGCTTCATTTGAACTGCGCTGAACGTTTTGGTGAGAAGATTGAGTTTCAAAACTCATTTCAAGATTTATTTCAGCTGTCTAAATTTCGTCCGCCAACTTCAAAAAGGTTTTATATGGTAATGAAGTTTTGAATTTTTTTCTAGAATATCCATAATGCAATTTTTTAACTATGTTATGAGAAAAGGTAAGCGCTGCCGATTTTCTAGATGAAAATTTTCGGGTAAAAGAATGTTTATGACACGGAGTTCTCTCAGCAGTTTAACTGGTCAGTAATTGGTTAGTAATAGACAATTCCTGAATTTTGATCCAGGTAATATGAACAAAGTATTTCATCACAGTTAAAAAGAGCATCTCAAAATTGGTACAACTGCAAAGTTTGTCATGTTGTAAAATATGGAAATTACAGCTTTGCGAATTTTGTGTGCATTCGTATTACTCCACATTTGAGACGAAGGCTTTCCTGTGCATATGTACAAATATATACAAAATTTGAAAGTTTCCCAGGGCTATATTTTCCGTTATCTATACAGCATTTCGCCACCAAACTTTGCAATTTTACTAATTTTAAGATGCTCTGTTTAGAGATGCTCTGTTTAGCTGGTGAAAGGTTTTGTTCATGTTCTATCGTGGGAATTGTCTGTATTGTACTTGCAAATGTTTCATTATAGTTTGGCTTCATCAAACAAGAATTGGCCTCAGTCTTTACGATGTTACCGGGCAAGGATATCTCAGAGAATGTGTGAGTATATAAAGATATAACAATAATGTACTGTAGCTTCAGCTGTGATAAACCTCTAATCTATGTAATAAACTCAGTTAACTTTTGCTTTAAGTTTCTCGTGGAATTACAAGTTCGCTTAAATTGGAAAGAAACATTTAACTCTTTTCTTACAGGATCTTGAAAACTATATCTTAGAATTAATACCTACACTTCCTCAGGTATTACATCTTATTGTCTTCATTTTACTTGAAGTATTTCAAGTCATTTTATCTACACTTTGTATCATTGTGATTGCATGTTTGCGTGCAACTGTACATGAAAACTATACACAGGGCGGCATGGGATCACAAAACAGGCCAGGATAAAGAAAATTACCAAGCCAAAAAATTATTAGACGGATTTTGATATTTTTTACTGCGTTGGTGTCATAACTATTTATGCTGTGACACTATTTATTTTGCCCAACATTAAGGTAGTCAGTTAAAAAAATTAACATCAGGGAGTTTTTGGAGATTTTCTCTCTATATGTTAAGCTGTCTGAAGACCGTTTTCCACTTCATTCGTACCTAGCATATCGAGCAGATTTCGTTAATTTTCTGTGGTTGTATATAGCACTTCCGTATATGGTACGTCAAAAAGGTGACTCGCAAAAAATATGAACTCAAACTAAACCTAAACTCGTTCTTCTCTGTTTTCTACTACAGCTCGAAGGATTGGAGAAATCATTTTACTCGTTTTACGTTTGCACTGCTGTAAGGAAATTTTTCTTTTTTCTCGATCCGATGAGGAAAGGTACGTCACGTTAAATAATACATGCTTTATTCGTTGAAGGCACTCTTCCATTGCTGCTTTTTCAAACAAACAAGTAGCAGCCAAGCCCCTCTTAGACCCCGTTTACACTAGGGCAAAGATTCCGGATTTGTCGCTAATGCGGGATGTTTTGACTTCAGGTTCGTTTTGCCGTTTAAACTAAGGAACGTGAATCCGATACAAAATTATCACAGATAGATTATGAATCCGTAATTCTCGAATCCGAAAAAGTTTGTGGGGTCTTTGTATCCGAGAAAGTTTGAATCCGACAAAACTTGTAAACTCTTTCCGTAAAGAATTTGAGTGAACTTGCTCCCTCGTATGGTTTTCAAATGTATTACCATTAATTTTGTTAAAATCGGTCAAAAAGTCATGTCAAAATAAGATTGGTAGAATCATGGTTGTGCTTCATGTATTGACAATCTCTGTGTGAGGTTGTGCAATCTAAACGCCGTAGACCTGAATCCGGATATTTTTACGAATCCAGAAACTTTTGACCTAGTGTAAACAGGGTTTTAATAATTTCCTATCAATTACTCTGACAGGCAAAATCAAGATTCAGGACATTCTGGCTTGCAGCTTTCTTGATGATTTACTAGAGGTGCGAAAACTCGGTAGTTTCAAACCAGTTAATGGAGTAATAAAAAAGTAAATTTAAAACGAGTAAACAGGCCTTAATAGAAATTGAAAACAAATAGTTATTTTGTCATTTTTTTTATAAAAATTGTAGCTACGTGATGAAGATCTGTCCAAAGAGCAGCAAGATTCGAACTGGTTCTCAGCGCCATCTGCACTGAGAGTTTATGGTAAGAGTAACAAAGCAGTACCTACCTCCATCATTATATTTACACTATCTTTTATTTCTCCCTCCTAATTAACCTCTCTCTCTATTTATCCCTCTCCACTTACATAACTTTTGTTTACTCTCTCGTCATCTATTTACTCCCCCGTTCTCGTGCTTACATCTCCCTCTATTTACCAACTCCCTCTACGCCTTTCCTCTAGTTCCTCTTTCTCCTACCCCTACCCCCCCCCCCGACTATTCACCCCTCCTCCTATTTACTCCCTTCCTCATGCTACCCGCTTTACTATTTAACCCATCCTTATTTCTACCCCGTTTTCTTCCTGGCCGTTGTTATATTTAGCCTCATTTCTCTGCTTGTGATATATTGCCTGCATTTACCAATCCTCCTCTCTTTGTGTATCCACTTTTTCCTAGTTATCCTCCGCCTTCCTTACTATCTTCTGTCTATCAAACTTAGATAAATCTCTGAAGAACAACAGAAAGACATCAGTGAAATAGAAAGACAAAGTTTAATGGTCTATATTTTTTCGTCTTTTACCTTCACAGGGCAATATTTGAACTTAGATAGCGATCATAACGGAATGCTGAGCAAAGAGGAACTTCTCAGGTATTTTTTTCAAAAGTTATGCATTTTATCATTTTTAAAAGAATGCCTTCAATGTCATCTTTCTCTTTGGGTAGATATGGATCCGGGACGCTGACTAGGGTGTTTGTTGATCGCGTTTTTCAAGAGTGTTTAACATACGAAGGAGAAATGGTACGATATTATATCTGGCAACAAAAAAATCTATTGTCTCATTTGAAAAACACTCTAAAACAATAAACAGAAGTCTATTGCAAAATTTTTATATCTGTTTTACTTCGGGAGATGTTCTCACCTAAATCAACGAACTGTCCGCCATCTTGGATTAATTTTTTAACCTCATTAAAAATGTTTTGGTGACGTCACATAAGGGATAAGCCTGTCGAAGCTTCTGCTAATTACCTACCAACAATCAAAAATATTCTTTGAAATCTTTTCAGTCCGCGCTGAAATCCGAAACACTTGCTGTACATGCGATTCTGAGAGCACATTAACCATTGTGTCGTAAAAAAAAAATCGCGTGATCCCAGTTGTGACGTATCGTGCGTATCCACAAATATCAAAGATGCCGGACGAAAAAAAATTAATTAATAAGATTTCAAATGAAACTATTTCACCAAATAAGGCAGATGTAAAAATTCTGCAACAGAGTACAGACTTCTATATATTGTTTTGGAGTTTTGACAAAAAATTTTGTTGTCATTTTCCTTTAAAGGGGAAATGTGTCTTACTCTAGTGAAAATACACATATAAGCCGGGGACAGTTGAGAAAAATCAACAACTGTGGGTCGACCTCCAGCAGGCGTAAACTAGCTTTCAACGATATGACACAAAGCCTTCAAACTGGTGTGAAAGGCATATTTCACTTCTTTCATTTATTTATCCCTTCCAATTCAGTAGCGGATTTTTGAGATGCGCCCCCTATTTGTCGTTTCCAAATCGACCACAAAGCACGGTCGATTATAGAGAGCGCCATTCATATGAAATGGAGCGAATATTATACAAACTACCTTTGACGCTTTTCCTTAGAGATAACGAGGCATCTTTTGTATTTTCTTGCTCTAACTTTTAATGTTTCCTGCCACTTTCCGTTGTCCCTCCAAACAATCTATTAGCGATGCAATGCGGTTCTTATTTGGAAAATAGTTCATTGATCTGGATATTTGAGATATATGAAATTTATGTACTAAATACTAAATTGTATTAACTAAGACACAACCAGACGCAATTTTATGACAGTTGTTACATACTACTACCTGTAGCAAAGCCAGCCCGACAATTTGGTCATGCTATGCAAATTTAAATCATTATCATTATTCATTTCTTTAGAAATTGATTAAGGGTATACGGTTTATAAACACAGAAAAATTTGCATTTGCATGACCAAATGTCCGGCTGGCTTCGCCACTGACTACTACTCACCCAGCATTCCCTGAAAAAACCTTGCTAGGTAGACCACTGCATCAGTTCGATCTCGCTTTAGACTTGATGTCTAAGCGAGTTAGGTATTCATCTACTTTACAGGATTACAAGACGTACTTAGACTTTGTTCTAGCATTGGAAAATCGAAAAGAAACACAGGTAACTGCATATAATGTAACTATATTCTGCTCAATAAAGACTCTACTCTAGCCATATATATCTTTGTATTTTCATTCAATTTATTCTTGTCTCTTTTGTCTAGTCTTTGCAATACTTGTTTCGAATGCTTGATATCCAGGTATATATTACATCAAGTCTTTATGTACAATTCTTGAAACACGAGCAGGATTATTTTTTATCAAGTCCTTTGACTCCTTTCTTTGATCATCAATGTTTCACTAAGATCATTTTTTTTGTACTAAGAAAGTGCACACCATGCAGTGAATTTTGTTTTGCGAAAATGTCGTGTTTTAAACACGAGCAGAATGGCTTTATCAGATTAAACACCCCAGCGTTTTGTATCTGATAAAGCAGTGACGAACTGCGAGTATCTTAAATGGCTTCAAAAACGATTCATTTGTACCCATCTTGTGAGTGTTTTTACGAGGAAATTTTCGATTTAGATGTTGTTTAAGCCGAGAAAATCCAGGCAAAAGTTTTGTATAAATTCGCGTGGATCTTTATCACGAATAGACTTCTTCACGGTCAAGATTTTCTAAAGTTTGTGTTTTCTCGTGAATTATTATAATGGTTTTTTAATCATTTTTGCAACTGCAGGATATAGTCATGATGTTTGTATAAATGCCCTTGTTGAATTGTGATCTTTGCTTAACGAGTTGGCCAGATTAATTTTTTCTCTTTTTACAACGTGTGTATCATAAAATTCGCCCATGTGAATTTATCATTTCTAGAACAATTACTGATGAATCACCCTAATGCCAATTACAGAATGTTTGTGGCCCAGTTCGAATTCTTACCTGCGTGACATTATAAACTTTACTATTTATAGGATCTTGGTTACCTCAATAATTTCGCCTTCAATTATTTCTTTCGGGTAAGTGCAAAAGTAACTCTGAGGAAGGGGGAAGGGATCCGGGCTAAGAACTGTACTGTGTGTATATTTGAGTCCTGTTCTCCCTTCCATTATCTTGCAAAACACGTTTAAAACGAGTTTTCTGTCACATTCACGCAGGAAATACAAATGGAGATGCAGAAACACGGACACGATCCCGTTTTATTTCACGATATTCAGGTTTGTAAACGAGCTTCTCATATCTCGTTATTGTAATATTTTAAACTTTTCAACGTTCAGTGATTTGCCAGATTTTAGCGCTTTCCCACGCAATGTCATACAATCAATGGACCATTCCCCTTTAAGACAAACTTTTGAATTAGGAATATTCATTAGCACAGCCAGAAAGAGCATCCTAAATTTAGTAAAATGTTGAAGTTTGGTTACAAAATATTATTAAGTATGGAAAAATATAGCACTGTGAAGTTTGCAAATTTTGTATATGCGCGAAAAAGTGTAATCAACATTTCGAAATCTGATTACTCTTTATATACATGTAAGTACAAAATTTGCAAACTTCGCTGGTCTATATTTTCGACATTTTACAACGTTTTCACAATTTTACTAAATTTAGGATGCTCTTTTCAGCTGTGCTAATGAATATTCCTGATTCAAAAGTTTGTCTAAAAGGGTAATCGTGCATTAAATTGACTGAAATTCTGTTGCAGAATGAAATATTTGACATGGTAAAACCTAAAGATCCATATAAGATAACTTTACAAGATCTTGTTAACAGGTATGATTCAACATTCTAAGATTTTTGACATTTTTTAGCAAGCTAGTCTGAAGTTATGTTGACTCATTAGGTGTAATTCCTGCATGTTGAACATCACTTATATGCAGCAGACAGAAACGCACAAGTTACAACAAGTCTTCTGCAGGCCTTTTACCTGTCAGTCATCAAGCTGATATCAGGATGCGTTCACATCGTTTGCCCGGCTTGATGATAACAAGTCTGCTGCAAGTTAGTCGACTGGCTTGGTACAAATGGACGATTCCCCTTTTAGAAAAATTTTGGAATTGGGAATATTCATTATTACAGCTGGAAAGAGCATCCTAAATTTAGCAAAATTGTGAAGTTTGCGAATCTTGTATACTTTTATATTATGCCCGGAGAAGTGTAATCAGAATTCGAAATGTGATTACACATTTCCGTGCATAATACAAAAGTATACAGAATTTGCAAACTTCACAGGGCTATATTTTCCACATTTTACAATGTCTTGAAACCAAACTTCAACATTTTTCTAAATTTAGAATGCCCTTTCCAGCTGCTAATAAACATTCCTAATTCAAAAGTTTATCTAAAAGGGGAATCGTCTATTGATTATTAAGATTTTTTATCCACAAGCTTGATACAAGTTGTTTCAGCAACGTACTGGCAGCATTCTGCAGATATCAACTTGCGTGAAGTGTGATTTTCAGACTTGATGAAGCCAACAAACAGACTTGGTGCAACTTGATGACATTCCTTTGTCATACTCAAATAAATTGTGTAACCATTACTTGTGTTTGAAAGTGGAAGGTGTCCAGCGCCACTGATATCTATGTATTTTCTTGTTCCATCCAGTGGTCAAGGAGAGACCGTTGCAAGTATTCTGATCGACTTGAACGGTTTCTGGACGTATGAAAATAGAGAGGTGTTGGTAATGCAAGAGAGTCAGGGGGCGTCGGAGGTTTGATCCGTTAAGAAACCAGTTCAAACCAGACACAGAGGATCGCTACTGTTCTTCCACCACCAAGTAAGATCAACGTAGCCACAGTACCATCAATATTAAGGCTGTTTCCAGTTATCCGTTTTTTACACGAAACTCTTCTAAGTAGTTTGTATTTAAAAAATAGAATCACCAAAGTATGCTAACTCGTAGCGAATGCTGAATTTTCTCCATCAAAACATTTGTTCATTTCAAATGTAATATTGAAATTGATTTAGACTTTTACGTGCGTGTACGTACGTATAAAAACGCTTAACTGTGTAAAACAGCCTTCAGGCTCAGCTTTTGCTGCGTTTATAGCAAGAACTGCGAATGACACTGATTTTTTATCAACGCCTTACCAAGTCGTCAAGTGGCAATTATTCTATGCCATCTCCAGCTTTTCAAGTATAGGGAAATTTACTTATAAAAAGTTGCTACTCAGATTTGCATATCCTCTACAATGTAAACGTTGGCTTATAAGCTAGGTCACTGTTAGATCTTCACAGCAATGACGAAATCTGAATTATGCTGACAATTTGCCTGACCCTTGTGTACAGAATAAGAGCAAAGTGGAATTAATAGATAGACAAACTGGAAATAGAATAAAACAATTGAAATGGCGCGTGTTTTAATAACAGGGGTCGGTGACTCCTGGTGTCATTGCTTTTTATGCCTTATTGCGGCAGTTGAAAAGGGTCAGACCCACCGATCTGTAACTCTTTAGTGACATTCTTCTCATAGCAAGATTGACACAGTTATGAGCAAGTTTTATTACCACACTAGTTGTATTTCTTCGATACTGCAACAAGAAATTCAGCGTTTTAAGCAAATGTTCTTCGTTGGGACCTTAGTATTTCACGACGAAGAACCTTCGCTTGAGAAATGTTGAATTTCTACTGGTATCGTTTAAGCTGGTAAAAGAACCTTTGGTTTTAACTTTTAATTTCCTCGTACGTTCCCCTGATAATATGAATCTCATTGTAATTTTGTGGAAACACCAGGGGAATTTACGATCATGATCATAATTAACTGAATCGTGAATTTAAGGGAGGGGGAGTGTATATTCATACAGTATATTCATGTTCTGCGAGACGAATTTCTTTTGAAATCAGTTGTCATTAGGGTTATTTTCAAAAGGTATTACTTGAGAAGAATACGAGTATATAAATATACACCCCTCCCAATTAATTCTCTTGTTATCTCTCTGTTTGTAATATACTACGAAACCTTTGGTTTTGTGAGCTTTTGAATTCACCACCGACGATCAATGGAAACATTAGTCCTACCTGACTTGTATATAAATATTTAGACATTCATATTTATTAAATGTTTGACCAGTAACACCCAACTGCTTGTTCCAATTGTTTTCTTAAGACATAACTTAAGACCTCTTAAAAGTTACCCAACTAGCTCAATTCAAACAAACTCCTATAAGTCCTCATTAGCCTTATTTCTCATTCCTAAAAATGTCTTTATCCAGTTCCAAATGTCTTGGAAAAGTTGAACAATAGTTTCCCATATTGAGAGGTCACTGCTAGCATACTGTGTATATTTTGAATTGTCTGGTTCAGGTTCGTCTTCGTCTTTCATTGATTTATGCTTTGCCATTTCTTCCATCATGTCTTCACGAGAATACATCTGCATGTTTGGCATCCCAGGCATTTCACTGTAATACATAAATAATTACAAAAACATTCAGAAAGTAGAAAATAGTTTTTGTTAGCAAGCACACATATATAGGGTCAAGATTAGTGGAACATAAAATCCCTCTCAAAGCTCGAATTTTTGGAATATATCCACCAATTGTGTACATCCAAGGAATATCAGCAAATTCAACATTGGTACATTGTTAATGCCATCATTACCTTGCCTTCTTTAAATATTCTTGTGCTTGCTTCTCATCTTCTGACATGACTTGAAATTTCTCATCCTTCCTGCTGCCGCTCTTAAATTCAACATTTGTTTTCTTGCCACAAGCTTTTGTGTCAGAATAACAAACTTCGTTGATTAGTTGGGACAAAGTTAGTTCATCCTTCCATAATTCTTCAGCAATGTCAACATCTGCTTCACCCACAGTCTCGTCGCAAGCTTTTGCAACAGTTTTACATTCAGATTTGCATGATCCAAGCTCCTCATGCTCAGACAATTGTAGTTGACCATTTTTTTCCTCAACGTCCAGCTTAGCAAGCCATTCACCTTCAAACCGTTCAGGATTGCAAGATTTATCAACTAAGTCTTGTAAGTTTTCCTCACCAACCTTGAGAATATTTTGTATTGTTTAGCTATTTAGTAGTTTACATTTGAGGCTGCTGAACAAGACTTCAGCAATGTTGATGTACAGTAACTAACTCGTTGGCCTTTCTTGTAATTTTTTATTCCCATTATTATCATTTTACACAGTTTATTTTATTTTGAGTGTAAACTCAATATGGCATATCAAGTAAGCAATTGATAGCAGATAGCATTTGTATAAAGGCCTGATGACATGTTAGGTAAGGCAGTGTACTGGGGTATTGAGCTATATCATCTTGTATATCATGTAACATATTCCTTGTCCTTTACTACAATTGATATCAAGAGGGATTACAGTTCTTAACATAAACAAATGCTTTTATTTAAATTTTGATCTTCTCTATTTGCAAAGTATGATTTACCAACTAGATATACTTGATGCTTTTTTTGGTTTGCTTTGCTTGTAAATAAATGTAAAGCAAAGTTTTGCTTAAAAAAGGTGGCCAATGTGATGGGTAAAACTGATGTTCAGAAGGGACTGTAACCTATCTTTAAACTACAATGATGTCGCAGTATAGCCAATAAACAGCAGGGCCACTCAGCAGTGCAACATGCCCCCTTATTTTTATGCAATTGACTGGCCAGAACATGCATAATGAACATGCATGGGGAGACAAACTTCAAAGGTTCTGACTGGAGTAGCCCTTCTGCTGATTTCTATTCTGTGATGATGTCATGCAAAAAGAAGCCTACAAGTTGCTTGGACGCCTAAAGGCCACCATACCCCTAACCCAGCCTCGAGAGTTTGTATTGTGCAACCCAGATCTCGGTTGCACAGTTTTGATGTTTCGTATGTATTTTGTAGTAAATTTTCAAAATCTCAGGCGTGCAATTTGCAAACTTTCCAGTCAGGCCCCTAACGACCCCAAGTCCGGCCCTAACTACACTAGCAGGATGGTGTTAGCAGGGGATTAGCAGCTTTTGTCCCCTTATCAGTAAACTAGGTCATTAGCAAAGCAAATGCTGCTGTGCTTTGGCCCCGGTGGCACGGAGATTTGTATTAATTGCTGCAATAACAGCTTAGCAGCATTATGGCAACTTCTTCTGATATGGAGGAAAGGGTCTTCTTCACCCCCCCACCCCCTTGCAAAACCTTGTCAGTAAATCAAAGCTTGTGTTGAAAATAAATGAGAACCTACTGGAAATTGTGTGCAAATTGATATGGTAAAAGCCTAGGTAAGAGTCCCCAAATAAGGTGTGCATACTGTAGTTGTAGTACTCAATTTAATTTTAAATGGTATATTTCAAATCAATTCGAAATATACAGTTTGAAATTAAATTGTGTACTACAACTATGCACACCTTATTCGGGATATCTCTAGTTTTACATTTGCTGAAACAATCAGCTGGCCAAAGATTAAGAGTCCCCCCCCAAAAAAAAAAATTCGTTGTAACGCATTTAGACTTCACAAAAATTTAACTCCCTGACTCTAGACTCTAGTAAGCTCAAAATTTTCAAACACTTTTCCAAACATTTCCCTGGTCCTCCTTGAAGTTCGAAAAAGGGAAATTAAAATTAGAATACCGTCCAACCTTTGTACTGTCCTCTCTCATTGACTTCGCCTTGCGAAACAAGTATTTGACAGCCTTTTGACAGACATCGCATTTTATAAAAGGTATGTCCTCTTTCATTGGAGAATAGAGTTTTTTTGACATACGTCCAGCAACAGAAACGATGCTTAAGTGATAAAAAATTAAAAATATTAAACAATATAGTCGAAAACTGCCTTGTGTAGCCATTATGGTAATTAGAAGTTAATCACACGTGTTCTTTATTTCGGATCGTTCAGAAGTCGTCTTGACTTTTATCATTCTATAAATAGAAATTTGTATGTTTTTTATTCGCGTATTTTTTTATCTCAAAGTGCTTATAGATGTTTAATTGGTCTTACGTTTACTGTATTAAAACAGTTACGTTTTGCACCAGTATTGAATTTACAGTCATTTTGTGGACTTTTTAAAGTCTAAAATCTCTGGTTCTCAAAATTCTGCAAAAATTGAAAGAATTCCAAACTTAAAGCTAGTCTCCCCCCCCCCCGCCCCACACACACAAAATTTCAGGCTGCTTGCGCAAAAGTATATTTCTCCTTTGTTTTCTAATATTTCAGTTTCTTTCCAAAATTTGCTAAATTCATTTTTTGAGCAGCGATTTTGTCCAATATTTTATTCCTCTCGCAGTAGCATGCTGCAAATGTTGTGCCTTTACTGCTATTTTTACAATTTCGGTCAATTATAGATGTTTTGTATCGAGTAATGATAAAATTATTTTGTACAAGTGGAAACACCGAGCCTCGATTGCATACATTACGTCATCGCGAAACGTCACTCGGGCGTTCTTTGTGTTCGAAAATTCAACAGAAGAAAAAAGCAAAGATTTTGTTCAAAATTTCGAAGGAAATCCGCCAGAAACTAAGGTAAAACTTGTATTTTTACCAAAACGAAACGCTCTAAAACTGTTTTCATCGTTCAATTCTTTATTAAACGTCGAAGGCGCGTCTTTAATCGCATATTTAAACAGCAGTTTATTGGTGAAGGAACGATATTTCGATTTTGCTTCGAATAGTCTGAGTGCGGTCATCAGCCGTAATGGCATTTCAAAGCGAGCTTCTGTTGACAGAATATCTGTTAAATTTCGAAGACGAGAGTGCTGAAGAGTGCTTACTTGAAACGAATGATTTTTCGTCTGGGGTGGAGTCATGTGATGAAGAATATTTATTGTCCACTGTGAAAGAAACCCGAAATAGCCCTAAAAAATCCCCAAAGAAAAAAGCCGCTAAGAAAAAAGCCGCCAGTAAGCCAACTGAAAATAAAAGTGATCCCAAACGACAGAGTGAAACAGAGAAGAAGGAAAGGAAACGGGTCACTTCCAAGGCCTACAGAAAGAAAAAATCAGACTATTTAAAATCAACCGAGGCCGAATGCTTGCAGTTAAGAGAAACCAATAAAGTATTGAATGAAACGAACATTGAACTGGATGAAAAGATTTCTAGTCTGGAAAAACAAGTGGAAAATTTGGAGAAAATAATTGCCAATGAAACCTCACTGTCGGCAGTCTTGGGTGCAATTACCAAGCATTCTGGGTTGTCGTTTAAGAATAACCCTCCAGGGATAAATTCACTGAAACGCAAAAGAGGTGTCAATGGTGAAAATGAACCAGAAACGAAGCGTTCAAATGGTGGTGTGTGTGTGCATCTAACACCTGGAGCGATGTCTGTGGAGTTTTGCCGAGAATGTGATCTGAATGCTGCCGGTGAATAAACTGGTCTGGTGTACTGGGTGTGTGGTGCTTGCTGCCAGGTTAAAAATTCCCTTGTTTAAAAAACGTCAAAGGGTAAGATTGACAAAGATTATTTTTTACCTACTTTCTTCATAGTTACAAAATTTAGAATTATTACATTTTGCTGCAAACACATTAATTGCATTTTGCGGGTCTTTCACGTCAGGAAAGTATCGGTGTTAAACATTTGCTTTACGAACCTTGAAACACTTGCTTGCAGAGGATTTGCTAGTTGTTCTAAAAATGGTGTTGAAAATTGAAAAAACCCAGTTGTTTAGAGTGTTCGCAGTGTTGTGCCACAAATTAGATCTTTGTGGGAGATATTTTTGAGCTGCATTTCACTTTTAGATTTATTAGTACATGATACAAGATTTAAAAAAGAATTTTAGGTGTCGGAACTCAATTGTAGGCTGTGTGTTCCAAAAAGTTGGGTCAACTTAGCTGTAAGGCAACTCAAGTTTGTGAAATAACTGTCAAGTAGCTCTTTCAGTTCCAACTATCTTAGGTTCAGTATTTCAATTAACACTGCTTTCTCTTAACAACTGGGTTTTTTATAAAGAATATATAGAGTGTAATTACTGCTTGATATATGTATATATATTATAATATATATTATGTAAAAAGTTGACTTGTTACTGAAATTTTCTCCCTCTTTCTTTATGACCTGCAGTATAGCACAATGGATGCTTGACATCCCTGCACACTCTGGAGTCAAGTAATTCATTATATAAAGTCACTGGGATAATGTGTAAGTTTCTAACTTCTCCCTCTCGTAAGTATGTGAGGGAGAGTCGGTCAGGTAAAGGTTTGGGAAGTTACCATTTTAGTTTTGGTTGTAGTACCATTCCCACAAGCATTTTGAATGTATCTGAATGTATCTATTTTAAATGAACATCAGCCAAAAGATTCCATAATAAATCCCAACAGTGTTTATTATCCAGGTTTTCAGCCAAATTCCATGACTCCCTATTTGTCAAAAAGGTTGTAAGGAAGTAGCAGTAAACTGTCTAATTTACAAACACCTGTCGTTCTTTTCAAAGTGCCTTTCATATTAGTTTGTTCACTTGCTAACTTTTGCATAGATCTGAGATGTATCTTTTAGTATTTGTTGCTGATAAACAGAGTTACTATGAATTTGTACTTGGAGGAAAGCTATACAGAGCTTGAGTTGTTGTAAGGTATTTTTATCTGATAATATTGTGTGTAAGTATTTCCTGCTCCACAGTGTCTTTTAAACTTTTACAACTATAAAATGCACTTTTGCCCAAGGGTCAGAAAAGAGTATCTTAAAAAATGAAATAACATACCATTTAAAAACGATCATTTTATGACTGAGAGTGTGAAAATGGACATTGTGTAGGGGACATTTTGTATTGTTGTATTCACAAACGACCTGTGGTGAAATTGTAAAATTTCCTCCCATCCTGCATATTGCTGACTTTGATGATCCCCCTCATCCCGCTTGATGTCCAGTGAAATCTTACATTTATTGACCCAATTAAACTGGTGCAAGGGACCTGTTTTGAATCAGCTACAGTCTTGCTGTCAACTCCCACCTCTGTGTTGGGAATACAGATAATGAAGAAACATGGTCAATTCAAAAGCTAAGTCTGTATCAAGCACAGACCAGACATCTGTTGTGAATGGCCACCCTGCAAATAGAGAGTGCCTCAAACATTTTTGTTGCTTGTCATGAGACACTTTGTACAGCATTTGCAGACTCTAGGCCATTGTGGTTTTGGGCACTACAATAATGGTAATGTTAGTTCAAGATATCACATGAAATCATATACAATCTTTACAGTTTACATGGATGAAAAACAGCTTATTAGTATCTCATACAACATGTTAATATATGTCGTACTGACTAGATTATATATAAATTAAATATGATAGTAAAAATATTTTAAAACATTGTGCATTGTATCTCACGAAGTTTGAATGTTTTATGACTCACATAAATTTGTTCATGCACAAATATTGAGTCTTCGGCCATGCAAAGTAATCCAGAATCCACATTCCCCTACAAAATATTAGGGTGCTTGCATGCAAATGTGCTATAAATGTTTCCACTATAATATGGATGGGTTATCCAGCTGCTGAAAACTATTGTAGATGTTGGGTCTCTGCTGCGGTTTTTACAATTTTGGTTGTGAAAAATAGTGAATATACCATTGGCAAATTGCGATTGTTTTGTATTCAAACAAAATGACATCTTTGTCCTGTATGATGTCTTTTGTAAAGCCCAGACAACAAGCCTTTAATAGAGCCATAACATAACTAAACAGAAATGTTATGTAATATTATGTGAATATATGGGTCTATTAAAAGCTGCATGTTGTCTGGGTTTTTATTGTTTTCAAAATAATCAATGCAGATTAGTGAAAATACTTCTTACAAATGGAAACACTTAGCCTCGATTACATACATTACGTCATCGTGGAAACGTCACTCGGGCAAGTAGCTCGCAGGGTTGGTAGTTTGGCCTATTAAGGCCAAATAACTCGATTTTGGCTTCTTTTTTTCTCGCTTGGCCTCAAAAAAAAAGTTTGGCTTTTTGGCTTCTTTTTGGCCTCTTTCTATTTCAAAGTAATGCTTGGAAAATCTTAGTTTGATTTTATATGTTTAATCATCATAATAACGTAGGTATACTAATTGTGATATTAAAGGCATTTAGTATACATGAGGACTTTTAGTATATGAGGATTATTTAGTATTCATGGAATAAATTAGTTGTGCTACGCAGTACACTAGAAATCGCGCTGGTTGTAAAAGAAAAGCTGAACAGTGTCAATACCCAAAACTATTAGGAATGAGTTTGCGATAAATTTGGGCTTTTTAGTTTTTAGCATTTATTTGGCCGCGTTAGAAAACTTTTAGTTTGGCCTCTTTTGGTATATTTTGGCCTCTTTTTGCATAGCTATTTGGCTCCAAGCATGCGCAGGACCAACCAACCCTGGTAGCTCGGGCGTTCTTCAAATTGTGTTCGAAAATTCTACGGAAGAAAAGCAAAGATTTTGTTCAAAAGTTGAAGGGAAATCCGCTGAGAATTGAAGGTAAAACTTGCAAGAATTACTGCAAAACTGTTTTAATAGTGTAATTGTAGTTAAAACGTGGAAGGTCTGTCTTTAATCGCGTATTTAGACAGCAAATTGGTAAAGCAATGAAATTACAATTTGTCAATTCGCTAGTTTGAGTGCATGTACTGCAGTAATGACAGCTAATAACGAGCTTCTGTTGACGGAATGTCTGTTAAATTTCGAGCACGAGGATGCTGAAGAGTGCTCATTTGAGACGGAGGGGTTTTCGTCTGGGGCAGAGTTAAGTGATGATGAAGATTTATTGTCCTCAGTGAAAGAAACCCTAAATGACCATAAGAAATCCGCTAAGAACAAAGCCGCTAAATTAAAGAGAGCCGAGAGCAAGCCAACTGAAAATCAGAGGGAGGCTGAGAGAAGGAGAAAAACTCGGCTCCGGTCAAAGAATTACAGAAAGAGAAGAGCAGACTATTTGAAATCAACTGAGGCCGAGTGTGGGCAGTTAAGAGAAACCAATATCGTATTAAATGATAAGAACATTGAACTGGGCAAAAAGATTTCTAATCTAGAGAAACAAGTGGAGTATTTGGAGAAAGTAATTGCCAATGAAAGTGCACTGTCGGCAGTCCTGGGTACAATCATAAAGCATTCTGGGTTATCATTTAACAACAACCCACTGGGGATAAACTCGCTGAAACGCAAAAGAGTTAACAATGTCAATGATGAAAATGAACCAGAAACGAAGCGTTCAAGTGATGGTGTGTGTGTGCATCTAACACCTGGAGGGATGTCTTTGGAGTTCTGCCGAGAATGTGATCTGAATGCTGCCGGTGAATAAACTGGTCTGGCATACTGGGTGTGGTGCTTGCTGCCAGGTTAAAAATCCACCTTGTTTAAAAAACCATCAAGGGGTAAGATTGACAAAGATTATATTTCACCCACTTACTCTTTAGTTATAGATTTAGAATCATATTTTGTCACAAATTATTTTGCGGGTCTTTCATGTCAGGAAAGTATCGGTGTTAAACAGTCGCTTGCAGAGGATTTTCTAGTTGTTTGGAAAATAGTGTTGAAAATTGAAAAAAGCCAGTTGTTTAGAATGTTTGCAGAGTTCCTGTGTGGTTTGACATTGTATCATTTGATATTACATGATACAAAAATTACGATGAATTTTAAGTGACAGTAATGAAATTTGATGTAGGATGTATCTTCCAAAAAGTGAAGCCAAAGATAACACAAAGATTTTTCTAAAAAATGTCACTCTTAGTCCTTAGTGTGGTCCTAGCCGATGGAGTGGTAATGCATGCAAACTAAAGCACTAATATAGATGGTGCGATAACTGTGACCTGGTCTGTTTCAGATTTTACTTTGGAACTCCGGTATCTTTTCTTTAAATATATTTCGGGAACTACAGCATTGACTTTTAAAATGTTGTTTTTCAGCTGGTAAACAGGCTGAAAATCATAAGTGAATGTTTTTGTAAAACTTTTGGACAACATCAATGGCAATATTTCTCATCGTTGAAAGTAGTTCTTACACCCAGAATACGTTTGATGGTTCTATAGACATTACTGTGTTTGTTTAACTTAGGTAAATACAATGCCCTGGAGTATATTTAAAGTGAAGTTACAGGGTTCCAAAGTAAAGTGCATCAGGCTGTATCACGGATGTTGGATCAACAAATTCAGGACTTTGCTTAGCTTGCATTTCCAGTCTGTTTGATTGTCTGTGGTGTGATCAACAAAGCCATAATTAAATATTGAAAGAATATTGATATTCAAAAATTACTGGTATTTATCAATATATCGCAATAGCCTATTGAAGTGTACTGAGATTGATGACTTGTAGCTCTTTCAATTCAATCTGGGTTTGGCTTTACCTTTTACCTTAACTCTGCTTCCACTTATATTAGCAACTAGTTGTTTTTTTTTCATGAAAAATATATAGAGTGTAACTACTCCTTGATATATGTGTATATATTATAATATATATTATGTAAACCTGACTTGTTACTGAAATATTTTCCCTCTTTCTTTATGACCTGCAGTATAGCATAATGATGCTTGACATCCCTGCACACCTGGAGTCAAGTAATTCATTACATAAAGTCACTGGGATATTGTGTAAGTTTCTAACTCCTCACTCCTGTAAGTATGTGAGGGAGAGTTGGTCAGGTAAAGGTTTTGAGGCGGGTTTGCCATTTTAGTTTGGCTCAACTGAAAGGTTACCATTCCCACAAGCATTTTGAGAGTATCTCAACATGTATGACACAGACACACCCAGCCAAACAATTCTCTAGTACATCCCAACAGTTCTTATTTCCAGACTTCCAGCCAAAGAGACTCTGATGATTTTAGAAAGACTCTAATAAAGTAGTGGGTAACTGCCTAATTTACAAGTGTCTTTTCAAACTGCCTCTTATATTAGTTTGTTCACTTGCTAACTTTTGCATAGATCTAAGATGTATCTTTTAGTATTTGTCGCTGATAAACCAAGTTGCTATGAATTTGTACTTGGAGGAAACCTATACAGAGCTTGAGTTGTTGTAAGGTATTTTTATCTGATAATATTGAATTACCTTGTCAAGGTACTTAAGCTTGAAAATAACAGATACTACACAAGGTATACCCATAGAAATAATAGATCTATTATTTCTGCTTATCAAGTATTGAGGTAAAAAAAATATTTAGACATAGGTTTATCAAGCACAGTGTTCTCTCAAAAAAATATATGTATTGAAATTACTAATTAGGGATGCAGTCACAAAAATATAATATTAATATTTAACACACTAACCTTGGTAATTGCAGCAAAGATTTTCTTTATAACAAAATTTACCATTCTCACATAAGTATCACCTGGGGATGACAGACTTTTTTGTCCAAGAATATCTTTAAAAATGTAATTACATACTATAAATTTAAGTTTGTAATTTCTTTGTAAGTTTGCATGGTGATTATCAATCAAAGTATACAGACTAATTTGAATTCACGTGTCCCTTTAATAGATGTGCAGAGAACAATGATACCTACTATTTAAAAACCTTTTAATACAAAATTTTATTACTGAGGGCTTGAAAATAGACATATTTTTTTTGAAGTTGGAGTTTTGTTTCTATTTTGGGCAGTAAAAGTTACTAGAGGCCATTCACAAAGGGCATTTGGTTAAATTCTTAGCCTCCTCCCTCCCTATCCCTGAATTTGCTGTTCCCAATTAATTAAATTCTACAAATGCCATTTATCTCTGTTTATGGGAATGCAGGTAATCAAGAAACATGGTCAATTACAAAACATAGTCTACCAAAGCATACCAGACATCCTTTGTGGATGGCCACCTGTAAACTGCAAATACAGAGCATCTCAAATTTCTTTGGTCACTCTGTATTCACAGGGTAGGCAAACTGTTGTTTTACATAGTTCAAGATGTATCACAATATCAAGTCATATAAAATCTTCACACTTCACATAGATAAAAAACATTAATTAGCTGATTATTCACATTAGTACGATGGTATCTCATACAACATATGTATGGTTATATATTAGCTAGATTATATTAACTACATATGAAATTAAATATCATATTAAAAATACTTTTGAAAATTGTGCATTGTATCTAATGAAGTTTGAACTTTCTGTGATTCACATGCATGTCATCAACATATCTGAAAATAAAAACATATTTGAAGTGAGAAGTTGGCAATGTGTGCTAGCCTTGCAAAATGAAATTTACTTGCAATAAACTATGTATGTCAAGTATTCAATTTCAGAGAAAGTTAAGGTTAAAATGTAGCTCTCTCTTTAGTGGTTAAGAATGGTCATTAGTACATGCATTGAATCATAACAAAATATCCATAATAGTATTTGACTTTGAAAAAACTGGGAAACATTGTAAAACATTGATAAGAAACAATGTTTTATATTTTTCCAAGTGCTTTAAGGGCCATGAAAAAATATTTGAGTACAATGTTTACCTGGTCATTGGGCTGTTGATATGTGGGAAACGACTTGGGGCTTCCTTTTTGTATTGTATATTGCTGTGTGGTGGTCCTGTTCCCCACCTGGGAGAGGCAACTTTGTTCAGATAACCCCTTGAAGGTAATATTTGCCTCAACGTTGACCATTCCTCGCTTCTTGTTGCGTGAGAGTAAGGCAGCAATCGAAACTCTTCCCTGTCACGAGCATGTAATGATGAGGGTGCATCAACTTGGTAACGCCAGGCTTTTGGAATGTTATTCATGTTCCCCGAGATTGGACGAACTAAAACAGTAAATCATCTCCCACATTAATACTCAATTCACATTGAGAACTAAGGTAGATAAAAAGCTGGTTAGCTTAACCCTGGGTTCCCAGTGGCTTGTTTATAAGCTTGGAAAAATTCTACAAATCTTGTTGGGTTCAATTGTAGTATTGATTCTGGAAGTTTTGAAATAATCGAATGAGTAGCACACTCAAGCTAAAACAGTGGTTTAAGCCTGAGTTAGCGCAAACCTAGCTTTGAACTACCAGACCTTGCAGTATTTCCACCAGAGGCCATAGGTGGTTCACTGTTAACCTTTAGCTGAATTTGACCCACTGTTGTAGTTTGTGTATTTTAATACTGTACAGCCCTTTCTTTTAAAATGAGATGAGAAAACTTCAGTTGATCCAGGTAAGATTTATGAAAAAATATTTTCCAGTTTTCAAATAAGATCTTGGAAAATTTGTTTTCATGTAACCAAGGGTCAAGGTCACCTGCTTTATGAACAAATGGCTCTATAACAATAGTGGTCAACCAGAGTTTGGTAGCAGTGGAATAAACATTGTTTGTGTAGCTGTATGCAAATGTAATGTTATGTATTATGTGTAATAACATCTGTATGCAGGCTGTTTGTTTGTAAGGGAGTTAATTTCATCAAAACTTGAATACTTCATGAAATCTAATGGCATTAGATAGGTAGCTTTCATGAGTGCCTGAATTTATGATAGTTTGTTAGAGCCCCATGTTGTTTTGGGGGCTTGTGGGTCAGAAGTACCATTGGGACAACTAGCCCCTAAACAACAAACTAATGAGCATGCTGGAGGGCTAACATCTGGGAAAAATTCATTCCATTTTTTTTTGTCTTACAATGAGGGGCCTTCGTGTGGTCGAAAGGTCAACAGTTAGGTTATTGCTTGCATCATTTAGGTGGTGGTGGTGTCATGTCAACTGGTCTTGTCTACTTGTATGTATGGGTTTCACAGCAAAAGTTTGAGGTAACGTTCAAATATTAAGGAATACATAACATGGTGAACTCTTCTTGGGGGAAAATGAAGCCTGTGAACTACATTAAACATAAGTCTCGCAAGAATCAAATTGATTTTTAAATAAAACTTCATTAAAAAACCCATTGTATTTTAATACGGGCATATCATTACAGGAGCAAGATTGATAATTTCCTGTACATTTATTTGCACACTTGCTACAATGAATTTTTCATTGAAATTAATAAAGTTAACATTATTTCCAGTTGTTTTATACTTGCACACTTGCTACAATGAATTTTTCATTGAAATTTATAAAGTTAAATCATTTCCAGTTGTTGTATATTTGAATAGTCAATTTAATCCTTGGGAATGAGAGCCTTCACTCAGTGCATTATTATTAAAGTACATTTTTGTTTACCAACCTACAAATTTCCATCGTTGCACGGGCGTTGTGCTTCGAAAATCTGTAGGAGTGTAGCGTTTGTTCACCCACACAACATCGTTACTTTCGGGTTGTATCGATACAACGTCGGGAAATCTATACTGAAAAAACGGTGCACCAAGACATTCGGCCGCCATTGGAAATGTCAGGTGTTGTTGTCTGTTGACTGTTGTTGCAATTAATTTCGTTGTCATGGCAAGACAAGAAAATTTTTCAACGCGCGCTGTTATTTTCCCAAAAGCGCGCGAGCAGTCGTGATTGGCTGAAATGGCTTGTTTTGATTGGCGCGCGCAAAGTTGAACGGTTGAAATGTTAATTTGCTCATGCTCAACAAAACGCACGCAGTTTGGCAACACGTAAATTTACCATCGCATAGCTTTCATCCATTTTCTAATGGGCATTATTAGCACTGATGAAGATTTGAGCTTACGAATTGAAAGCTTTGGGATAATAAATTTATGTCGTGTTTCAACAAAAGTATATTTTAAACTTTAATTTATTACAATATAAAACAATCCATGCTCTAAATACAGATACCATTTTGAACATTTATTCCGAAAAGAAGAAATAAATTTTCAAAATGTTATCCATATTCAGAGTATTGATTGTTGTATATATTATCAAAATACTCAGTAGTTACCATAAAAGTTTGCTTTTTCTTTAATTTTTAAAAACACACGAACGTACTCCAAGCCAGTTAATTTAGCTATTTATCCTCAAAGGATGATTATTCATGAAGCTCCAGATGACATTTTATAAGTCCGACCGTTTTTCCCTCTCGATCTTTATTAACTCAACTTCAAATACCAATGTAGCACCACCTGTGAACATAAAAGCACTGATGTTGAGGAAACTATGAGATACAATTGCTCATGAGAAGTCTTGTTCCAGTGAAAGGTTATATATAAATCAGGTATGTTGATGACAATATTATCTTGGTAAATTTGGTACCTGGAATTTTGGGAGGGGCTCCTGAATCACCATAACCTAGAATACAAAAATAATATAGAGCAAATTAGCAATCATCGCAAGAAATTTTGAACAGCTGGAACAAATTTGTTGCAAAATGTTAAAACTTTATTAAGGGAGCATTGTGAACCCACAAGTGGATAGATTCAGTGCTTCATTTTAGATAAATATTTGTACTAAAATGGAGCTCAGTGATTTGCAGATGTCAACATACCTAAGCTGGGTGGAATAAGGAGCTTTCGTTTCTCTCCCTCACACATGCTAAATAAACAAAATTAGGTCTTTGAGAAGTCTGGTACATGAGTTTTTGGTAGAATATGATGTGTTAAAAACTATTTTTATACTGTTTATAAGGAAATCACTTACTTCAAAAGACCTTGATCCCAACCTATAAGTAGAGACAGTATATGAGTTTAGTGACTGGTTCCAAGGCTGGCCAGTGACTGCCTGGGACCAGGTTTGGTGCTAAGATGCTAGCAGATTTAAATTGTCAGGGAACATTACAATGGCAAGATAACACTTGAATGTACCTTTTATCACTTGACCAGTACCAAGCGTAAACACAAATGGGTCGCCTCGTGGGATACTGCTATCAAATTCTGTGCCATCTTTTAATTTACCCTAAGTTTCCAAAAATATACTGTCATTACTGCCACAATACCAAGGTTTAGATACTTCCGTTTACAGATTCAGAGTGTATGGGAATGGTTAATCAGGCAGATTTAATACCTAACTGGATGATTATCAGTTAGTACTTATAGAAGTAGTGTGATGCAGCGGGGGATGGGGACTGGGTGGGCATATGGGCCTGTAAAAGGTTGTAAAAATTTGGTGCTTAAATTGCAGGAAACTGCATATTAACAAAGTTAAAGTTTTAAAAATTATCTGGGACTATCCCCAAATTGCCCACACCCTTGGGGCTTTATTTTGAAAGCTTGAGTCCGCTCTTGCTCTTCGCCGTTCCTATCTCAGAGCCTGTCTAATACTTCTTTATGCACTAAGTTTATCAAAACTATGGCAGACCTACCCAGGGTTGGCAAATGTTCTTATATCCAACCCTGGACCTACCGTGTAATGCATATGCAACGTGTCCCCATTCTGTGACTTTACTTTGCAGTCTTTGACGCGTTTCTTAACGCCGATATTTAACTTTTCTTCAACCGCAAACGATACAAAACATTGTGCTAAAACTAGAAGTGCAAGACTGAGAAACGTTGCTATTTTACACATTTTAAATGACTTATGAAAGACTTCAATTGAGACACAAACAATGACTTTTGTGATAATCTCGTGCTAGTTTACCTAACACCTGTTCGCAGGTTAGGTAGCGAAGCGAGCACGTCCTTGTCCTTTATTGTGACGTATTTGGTGAAATACAATCAATCTAAACGATTACAAAAGCTCAAAAATAGAGCCCTCGGATTATTTCTAGCATGTGCAATGATGTAGATTATTCTGTTGCTTTACAAGAAAAAAGGCAAAGGCGAGATGCACAAAACCTTAAACAATATAGTGTAAAAATGAAATAAAAAAAACCAGAAATGGGGCGAATTTAAAATATAATCCATGAAATATTTCTGGTAGCTTTTGTTGACCACAACCACACACCAATAGTGTTAAAAATAGTTTTATGTACGATTGTGCTAAACTTTGCCTCCATTCAAAAGAAGCTAGGGAAAACCTTGCAGCTATTTACGTTCAAGCACAAAGCGTCAACCTTTTTGCGAGTTTTTTTTATGTTTGTAGCGTGATGTTTGGCCGTTTGAAACGGAAGCCATTTAGATCTAAAACCCGACAGTTTTGTAACGGCAAATGTCATGTTTTGATGCACGTTTTATCATATTTTTTTATAAAACATTCCAATTTCGTGGCGTAGAAGCTTGTTTAGGATTTCAAATGATACAAAAGCGAAAAAATAATCGTTTGTTACGCGTGAAACGGACTCAGTTTTGCTCATTTTGAACAGTAGCAATTATAATGGCAACGCTGCGTTTCAAAGGGCAAACGTCACGTTACAAACGTAAAAAAACTCGCGAAAATGTTTGCGCTTTGAGCTTAAACCCAAATAGCTGTATCATGATTTTAAAATAGAGATGCTACTCACGCATTCTAAATTAAAACCACTTCTAAGAATGGTAAAAAGGTTTTCGTGATCTGTGATTGGCCAATATCTATTTCTTGATTTTGGTGCCGTGAAATGTGATTTGTTTTACCCCCGTGAGGCGTTATTTTTAATAAAACTGCTCTGTGAAATGAGAATAAAATAGGAGTGATAAGAGTAAAAATTCTTCGGAGGTCTTTCACAGAGGTCGATACATTTAGAGGAGTATACATATTGAGGAAATAAGATCTAGTCTATCTAAAGGAACTTGATATAAATCTGTGAACTTTAATATTCTCTCATTCTCAATTTCACGCGCTTTTTTTTATGCTACCCAGTTGCTTATCTCTATCGTATTACAATCAATGTGTGCATGTTAATGACTAAATGTCAATCAGTAAACCCTTATTAACTTATTCATTACTACACCACTCCCCTTATTTAAAGTTAATTAATACTGGTAATTTTAATTAATCAATTATGCGATATGTTATAAATGTTATAATGTTCGTAATCTTAATGGATGCTTGTGCTATTAAAGGTTCACTTTATTAATGATATTTAATGGTAAAGTCTGTCCATATCTTTCCGGTACTCTTCTGGCTCTGATAGATCTTCTAATCTGTTCCTCGTTTATGTCATTAGCTATCTGGGCGTCTCTTGCATTCGGTTTGATATCTTTATCGTACTCATCAGCACTCTCATCCGATTCATCGCCATTCGATTTTGGAATTTTCTCGAAGCGTGAGATATTTCGTTCTATCTCATGACCAACTTTACGCGAGCCTTTATCACGGTTCTATTTCTGTATACGACCCAATACGGCTGTTAATTAAAGTATGGGGTTAACTTGTTTTGTTTCGGTTGTCTGACCAAAATGGGGACCTTTAGCATACGACATTTTCTGCGCGACGGCGACGGCTGTGGCCGCCTGAATGTTAGGCAACGCCGTCCCGCCGAATTTCAGATACTTTAGCAAACAAAGTCGACGGTGGAATTGTCAAAACATCACGTATGAAAATATATGTCTTTGTTTAAAGATTTGCGAGAATTGCTTTAACTCTCATACTGTAATAAATTTATTTCGGATTAATTTATTATTTTAGTTCCCTTAGCTGATAAATTTGAGGAGAAATACAGAAATACATATTCACATTTTCAGACAACCCCAAAACACGCTCTTTCACGTTGGCATGTAAAGGGCGACGGCAGATTCCAAATTGCATGCGCACGCACGCGCACGCGCACGTTGTTACCAGTTTAGTTTTACTTCCGGGTCACGTTGCCGTTTTCGTTTATCGCCATGCTAAAGGCGCCTCGTCGGTTGTTGATATATGACTTGTTGTATTCTTGGCGTTTGCGTTCCTTTTCACGCGCTTCGTTGTGACTATTTGCGATGAGATTCTTACAAAGTGCTGGCGATGTTCCTCGAACGCTTCGGTTGAACAATAGCTCGGAGGGTGGTACACCGGTACAGCCGTGGGGTGTTGTTCTGCACTGCAGTAGGAATCGGCTGAGCTCTTGTCTCCGCGGTCGGTTTTGAATTTTCGCTGTTTGCAATACTTTGCTCAGACATTTCATAAAGCGTTCTGCTTGTGCGTTACCCTAAGGCCGTGATGGAGTAGAGAATTTAGGTGTGATTCCTACAGTCTCCAAGTATCGTTTATAGTCAGTGCTATTAAATGGCAGGCCGTTATCTGAGATTAGGATATCAGGTATACCGTGGACTGCAAACATTTTATGTAACTTTGGTATTGCTGCAGATACTTTTGTGGAATGCACTATCTCCACTTCTGGAAATCGTGAGTATCTGTCAATAACCACGAGTAAATACTCTTTTGTTTGCAGGAAAGGCCCATAAAAGTCAACATGTAACGTTCGCCATGGCTGTTTCGGCATACTTGTGGTTGTTATGGGTTCAGGTGGGTTTGGTCGTCCCACTGCCTGACAGGGAAGGCAATGGTCAATGGTGCTCTTCACCCGATTATCTATTTGGGGAAACCAGATTTTCTCTCTGATAAGGCTTTTTGTTTTGTCTATGCCAAGATGTGTTTGATGAGCTAAGTCGATTGTTCTTTGCTGTAACACAGCAGGAATTACGATTCTCGTTCCTCTTAGTACAATGCCTTGTGAGGTGGTGGTTAACTCTTCTTTCACCGGTTTAAAAGGTTTTACCGCAGGTGAATCCTTTGTTTGTGCGATTTGCGTCTTTGACTTGCGTTAATACGGCATCAGAGTTCATGGCGTCGATTATTTTTGCCAAAGTCATGGCTTTGGGCACACTGTTTTGCGCAACGAAGTTAATGTATTCTTCCGTCATCTTTTCTTGTTTGCGACAACGTTCCATTGTCGGGTGTCGTGAAAGATAGTCAGCGGGGTTGCTACTACCTACCTTGTACACGATCTTGAATGAGTATGGTTGTAGGCGAAGAACCTATCGCTCAATACGTGCTGATGTTTTGGCTGTTTGTTTACCGTATATTATCTCTAACGGTTTATGGTCTGTCACCAAGGTAAATTCACTTCCAAAGAGAAATAAATGAAAGTGTTCAACTGCCCATACTATGGCTAGAGCCTCTTTTTCGGTCTGCGAATACCGCTTTTCGGTCTCTGTTAAGGCTCGACTGGCGTACGCGATTGTCTGTTGGTGATCGCTATTTGCGTGCTTCGATTTCTGTGCTAATATAGCCGAAATGCCTGCCGGACTGGCATCGACGGTTACATAGGTATCTTTATGTTTATCAAAGTACGACATGCATGGTGGAGAAGTAAGCGTCTGTTTCAGTGTATCGAGTGCTTCGTTATGTGCTTCAGACCACTCGAAACGAACATTGTGCTTCGTTAATTCTCGTAGGGGAGCTGTAATTGTTGCAAAGTGTTGTGTATATTTGCTGCTATAATTTGCCATGCCAAGGAAACTTCGAACTTCATGGGTATTCGTCGTCCCATTGCTCTTGCGCTATGTCTTCCAAAAACATGCTCCGATCGTAGTGTTTATAGCTTCTTACAGTAATAACCGTTGGTTGGGGTTTTGGTAATTTTTGCACAGTGAAAATCAAGTAATGATCACTTACATGATTTTCCATGACTCCACTTTCGGCTACTAAAGCTGTATTAGTTGTCATAATGACATCTATCAGAGTTGATGAGTGTGATGTTACTCTTGTTGGACAAGTAATTAGTTGTGTTAAATTTAAACTAGAACACAAATTCCTAAACACTCTCGACTCCGGACTATTTTTCAAGATGTCACAGTTGAGATCGCCAATCATAAACACTTCCTTCCCATGAGTAAGAGCTAGGGTGTGCTTCTCCAAAAATTCATCCTCAAAACACGTCATCGAACAATCAGGAGGACGGTAAACAGTACACAATAAGATAGATTTTAGATTCCTGAACTAGATTTGCATCCATAATTGGTGAAAACCAGACGGTAATATCTCAGTAAGCTCTGTAAGAATGTTAACTTTCAACGAGATTCGAGTGTATACGCATACACCTCCTCCTGATTTCGTTGTTCTATCCAATCTTGATAATTCATATCCTTCAATTTCTACCTCAGCATTTGATACCGTAGAATTTAACCAACTCTCTGACACAGCAAAAACGTCGTAGCAATTTTCTTTAACTAAACAACGTAATTGTAGAAGATGGTCTCGTTTCTTTAGCGATCGTATATTTAAATTCTAATTTTTGACTTCTGACATGACTTGGACAGTTGATTGTTATTAATACTGGTTCTGTTAATATTATTAACCTGGATGGAAACATCAGCATGAGTTCTCTGCAACACTGATATCAAATTATTTCTATTACGCCCGTTTTGCTTTGGTCTAGACATGCTATCACGGAACGAAGAAATTCTAACTGGTATATTTGGGCCATTATACGTATGTTGAGTATTACCCAAGATGGTTAGTAATTTAGTTCTAGTTCCACGGACAGTTGAATTTCTAACGGTTTCTGGTTGCGATAGTCTACATTTGACGGTTCTGAAACTCTCAGTTAGAACTTGCGACCCTGTTAAGGATCGAATATGGATTTTGGCAGAACGTGCTCGCCCTCCGTTGGCTTTGAAACAAGGAAATGTGTGTAGGTGTTATATTTCGTTGCTCCAAATAAGACAGGATTTGACTTTCTTTATTCACACTCTCGTGTACTCCAGATATAAAAAATTTCTTTTTCGCCTTCGGTCAACCCCAATAAAGCCGTCAGCATCTATACCTCCTTGTGGTAGAGGATTTTGCGAAGATTTTAATTCACTACAAATTTGTTTCGTATAACAGGCAGAACCAACACCGCGGTCAAACGTTTGCGCATGCGCGAGTAGTCCGGCGAAGAAGTAGAACAACATCTACTGATGATGATGATAGTACATCGCTACCGATGGTCGTTGATTGCAGTGATACTTCACTTGTTGGCATATTACATGATTTTCATTGTGAGCACTGCTGTTTGTTGTGTTTTCTGGTCCTAGTTCTCGATTGTGACAACGACAGCTGTAAGGATATTTAGCAGGAGTATCGTTGTCGGCACGTTTATGAAGCTCCAGAAAAAAGGGTAAATAAAATTACAAGGGGGTAAACTCAGAAAAACTTTCTTTTAACATAAGGAACATATTCAAAATTTCGCTACCTTATATTTTCAGCCGTTGTCTTGTATTCTTCGCTTTTCTTAGCTTGAGCTGTTGCCATTCTAATACCACAGCATACACCGTTAAGTTTTCACAGAAGAATATATTTATTTTACAAAAGTGTTCTCCATATGTACAGGAGTTTATCTATGATAGAGTATTATTACAGCACATACTTTTCCTTACTTGGTAGCATATTTAGTTCACCATACTTTTCCTTACATGGTTACATATATATGGTTCACACACATTTAAGCTCTATGGCATCAATATGGAATGTTCACTATTTAGTTCAAGTGTTCTTTATTTAGATTACATGATTATATTACCAATGCTTATTGCAGCAGTCGCCAAACATTTACTAAAAATATCTCATAGAATATCAGAGCATACACTCTAACATAGCTTTTCACTCCTTTGTATTCAATGGGAAAATAAAGTTTTTTATCTATTTACCGAAGGACGTTGATATAGCAACTAGAAAGCAGCAATACATTTAGATGTTTTCAACCATTTAATATTTAAAAGGTAAAAATCATATGTGGGAAACTACTGCTGAAAACTAGCGAGTGGATTGCGTATATACGACCACAATGCAATGCGCTATTTCAGGCGCGTTTCATGCGCACGGTTGGCACACGGCCACATCACAACGCGTCAATTCAAGGCTTGCTCGCGGGCAGCAACAAGATCTCTGGAAACTGTAGACAAAACAACACGCAGCAACAATGGGAAAGGCGCGTTTCGTTCTGTGTGTGCTGACCCTAGTTTTGACTTTGGTAAAGGTATGAGATGTTTGTAATTATTACCAAATTACCACCAAATTTGTGTTCTTGTGTTCTTTAAAGCGATCGCCAGTCGCGGTGTTAGAACTTTTGCGCAAAAATGAAATAGTCCATTTTATCAAATTCACGGTATATATACTTTGTCCATACCAGCATTCGTTGATATTTTATATATAGCACTAGCTAATGATTACATCAATTCACAGAACAATTTTTATTAAACGGGAACTTGTATGATGCGCTGTGTGTTCTTAAGAAAACGGCGAACGTACCTCAGGGAGTAAGGTAAATGGTAGCATCAGTTCAAAATTTCTGACGTTAAGGTCCGCTCACACGTTGTGACTTGTTGCATGATGCAATTAAAAACGCATGAAAACGACTGCTAGCGTTGTTATTTCTGTTTATCAGCTACAGGAAAAATTTAAGATGCGACATCTTTGCACACATTAGCCGTTTTTATACTGAAGACGCACTATACGTCTGGACGAACTCTTCGCACTATCAACGATAGACTTGCTACAAGTTGACTCTTAAAGCGTCTATGACATGAAAATATCAAATCAACTTTTTTTGTATCATATGAAAGTCCTTCACGAATAGGATAACCTGGTAAAATTGCAAGTTAATTGGTTGAATATTCTTTGAGATATAGCGAGTCAAAAATCGGGCAAATGGTCGAAAATTTGCGAATTTCTTTTGCGCGGTCAGACAAGGTGTCATATAGCCTGTGACGTAGGCGTATGGACAAGTCTTGCTGTATGCTCGCGAAGCAATATGGCAGCACCGCAGAAACCTTTAAAACGAGGTGGAAGATTCTGTGTTTGTGGCGGTCCTGGTGGCGTAAGTTGCAAAAATACTACGCACACACCGGGAATAATTATGCATAAATTTCCTTCGGAAAAAAACTAGAGTGGAAGAGCGAAGATTATGGACAAAATTTGTGAGGAGACATCGGCCAAACTTCTCGCCCACGCCATACTCTGTTGTTTGCTCTGCGCATTTCGAAGCATCGTGTTATCCGCAATGCTATTTCATTGATATCCCCGAGAATATCCGACCTAAAGCAAGGTATTTAAAGCCAGAGGCTGTTCCCACAATTGACGCAGTTCTTCTTGGCCTTGGGACGGATATAAAAACAACACCAGTTTCAAAGCGTGGGGGCCGAACAGGGATGATTATAAGAAGATTTTTCCAAAACAAAAAATCTTCTTAATTCTTATAATCATTATAAGAAGATTTAAGACAGTATAAGAAGATTTTTGACTTTAAAACAAGAATGTGATGACGTCACAATGTACATCGAACCTTTATCCTATTACCCTAACCTAACAACGGAAATTGTGACATTGACAACTAGAAATCCCTTTTGAATACTTATTGTATAAAAAAACTTACACACTAATGAATTTACTGTTTATTTGTTATGTCTTAAAACCTAAAATGTACAAGTAACAGGGGTCGTCCGAAATCTTGAAGAACTATTTTTTAGTCATTGTCCATTTTCTTTTTAAAATGGCAGATAAAAAGTTACTATGAGTTTAATACAATACTTGAGAAATTGAGATGAGAAAGTGTTAAAACATTTTTATTTAAAGTTTATTTTATAAGAAAATATAAGAAGAATTTTCGTCCAAATTAAAATCTTCTTGAAATAATATAAGAAGATATAAGAAGAAATAATATAAGAAGATTTTGCATCCCTGGGACGGAATGGTGAGTATGATATTTTAGTAAATACTTAAATATTTGTGCGTGAATATGTTTATAAAGTTCTCATTTTACTTGATCTTTTGTGTTATACGACGTAAGATTTTTATTTCTTGATCAAGTATGTTTTAAATAACAAATATGTAAATGTTTCTGTTTTTTATTTACATATGTAGCGTGCACGTAATATTCGCGAACTGCTGGGAACATATTGCCGGTACTGTAAACACTTACCAAATGAGGATTATTGAAAAAGTCAATGTTTTAATCATAAAATCTTCCTAGCACAAGGCGATTATCCATGAGGGGAAAAGTATTTTGAATTAATACTAAATATTCATAAATCATGTTGTCTTTTCTTAAAGGCACATACTGGCTTGCTTGCATTTTTAATTGATGAAAATGTCAAGAGAAGATCAAAACAAAACAAAAATGGTGAAGTTTATATGAAGGTCACCAACCCAAAATATAAGTTTGGTGAGGAATTGGTTCGGGAAGTTTCTTGTGCACCAACACATGGTAAATTATATTTTTCTTCTGATTTTATGAAAATGCCAAATGGCCACGAAAAATAAAATACTTGACAGACAGGTGTCAAACTTCTCATGTGCCAACCCTAATGCTAACGAGCTCAAACAAAACCTTTAAAATCATTTGCATCAGGTCCAGCACATGGAATTTCGTCAGGCCAAAGGGACTTGCATTGTTGTAACATGTTGGTTTTCCACATTAGCTTACGTATCTACAATGAAAAACCTCCTATTCACATTGCCCATGAGTGAAATGAAGGAAATATATACAAAGCAGAAGAAAAAAGAACCAGAGCCTCTCACTGCCCAATTCAGTCATCGTCTCCTGCGGGAAGATGCAATCAAGCGACAGAAAGAAAGACAACAGAAAACAACAGAGTTGTTTCCATCAGGTACATGCAATTTGTGTAGCCAGGAACATTTAGTAAATAACTGACGCAAGAAAACACAAAGTACCATTGTCTATTGATACAACTCAACAATTGGCTCTAAACTATGCCTATAATCACTTTTAAAAAACGCATTATTATAATCATTGGAAGATTGTATTTACAGTATTTAATTGTCATTTAAAACATTTTATTTCCAGCTGCTGAACAAGAAAATTTATTAGCATCTTAAACAGCATCTGTGGAAACAAGTGATAAACATCCTAGACGAAAGCCGCGGTGTAAGAAGTGCGGGAAACCCATGAAGGGACATTCAGCAACAGAATGTGCAAGACTTAGCATGCAATAAAATGTTTACTGCTCACTGTCTTTGTTGTGCATTGATAAATCCCTTTGTTTCTGTGCTAGGATACTGCTTCCTTATATGCGTGTATACACATGCAGGTAGAGGTCTTGATTTAACCCATCCTATATATCCACACACCCACCTCACAATCCATCTATATGCTACCGCTCGAAAATACCTAGAAAAATATATAAAGTGTTTAAGACTAATGATTCAAGTTGTATGCACACTTATTGGAAAGGTCAGGATATGCCTCTTAAATTCTTGACTATTACTGTCAAGGCAAATGAAGTGTTTCTAAAATATTGTATCGATTAATTTTCTCACCAGAAACAAATCCAAAGGTTATTTTCTACCTACTGGTATAAGCAACTATACAGATAGATACAGAATTTTTATTGCTTTTAATACTGTACATATATCAAACATTTTTGTTTTCAAAGAGTGATGGCTTATTGGCTCTAGAAGGCAATTTGTCTCAAGTTTTCTTGTTTAAAACTGAAAAGTCCAGTCCCCAAGCCTAATGGCCAGCCCCCTAGGGCGATCATTAGAATTGATTTAGACTACCATATGAAGGCATACAATTTATATAGCCAGTATGCACACAAACAATTGGCTACAAGATAAATTTCTAAAATGGGAGGTTTGTAGTACTTACTCGTTGTCAATACGAAACCTGTTTCGCTGCTTGTACCTTGTTCCACATTTCATCACAAGCATTGGTCCAACATTTTTTAACACTGCCTCGTGAGTAATTGGCGAATATTCCCAATGTTGAGTTATGCACAAGGCGTCCTTTCCCTCTAATGTAAATTTCCCTACACATTCGCCTATTTCTTTGCAAGAACGATATTCCCTGGCATTTACAAGCAAGTCAACACCACAGTGTCCACAGTTGCACCTAAAAATACAAACAGTATATTTAGCGATCATTTGCACAATGATTTTGGAATTTTTGCAGGTTTTTAAGACTTTATAGTTTAAATACATGTAATAGTCAGACGACTTGACTCACCATAAATCAACTGGGACAATCCCGTCAAATCTTTGGGCAATAATAGCCGAAGGAATGCCGTCTTCATCGTCAGTAGCGCTCGTGCTGGCTAAAGGTTCATTCGAATACGCTTGAACAACAGAAGACTGTTCAATTAAGTCGTCCTCACTACTTGATGTGTCTACGTACGATTTTTCGCTTTCCTTTGCTGTAGAATACACCGAAGAATCGCTTTCTGCCATGCTAATATGGGGCGCCAAATGTCTTTTTATTATTTAGCTCAATATCATTACTTTTTATCATTATCTAATAAATAGCCACTTTTAAATCACAGTCAAATTTGGTTATTTTAAAATAAATAACCACTTTTAAATGCACGCTCAAATTTGGTTATTTAATAAATAACCACTTTTAAATCATGCTCAAGTTTGGTTATTTAATAAATAACCACTTTTATATCACGCTAAAATTTGGTTATTTAATAAATAACCAAATAATTTTCGGACACTCGGCGCGCATATCATAATCTAAAAAATGCAGCCTCCCCTGGAGAGGCTAAAATTTGCAAACGTCCACTTCCGGCCATGCAAACGAAATCGAAAGAAGGCGCGCGAAATGTATATGTGTGGTTTCGGTTTACTCAGATACTGTATAAATTGTTGCGGTCAAACGATAACATTTATATATGGCGGAGAATTCAGACAACGCTATGGCAAGAAGGCTAACAGACGCAATTGGAAGATCCATCGCAGAAACCTTAAATGCGGGAGAGGTAAATAAATCGCTCAAATCAAATCAAATGTAAATTTGGTCTTGGATTAATGAATATTATATTAGGCTACGAGGCCCACGATCCTACTCATCTCAATGTTAAATTAAATTATGTTGCTGTTTCGACTATTGCAGTACTCATTTGAAGCTCAGAACATCCTGGCATTTTTTGTGATTAGGTCGCTAAAAGTGCAATGTATTTGATACTTAAATATAAACAAGTTCAAGTACTGATGAATACACATGAGTGTTCCTTTTGTTCTTACCTATGGCCACTGCACATTTGTGTACGTTTGGCCCATATGGTTAGCCGAGTTATCCAAAAAGATTCTTAAGGTGCTGTTTATATGATCTCGGGGACCCTACCCTCTGGCTACAATAGGAGAGACAAAATTTCATTCATAATATAACCTTCATTTATATAAATGGTTTGTCTCAACTGTTAGGGACAGCAGTGGCAGATCCAGCACTGGAGCACTAATTTGCGTCACAAAAGAAACTGCTCAACATAGACCACTTTGTTTTGTAATGCAAATTAGTGCTACGGTGCTGGATCTGCCACAGGACAGTCTGGCTAGTTTTTCCACAATATTGTATTAAGACATGTGGTGAAGTTGTCATGGGCTATGGTAGACCTAGTACTCCCCCCCCCCCCCCCCCCCCATAAACTCAGAATAAAATTGTCTCATTGGTAGATGTCCATAGTATTAGAGCATAGACAATCTAAGGAATGGACTGGAAACGCAAGCTAAAGTTTACGCGACATCCGTGATACGCTTTACTTTGGAACCCTGTAACTTCACTTTAAATACATTTCAGGACTTCGTGTTTACATATTTTAAACAAGAACAGAAATGTGAATGGAACTATGGACTTTTAAAACTTTTCAGAGAGATAAACGAGGCGGAAAATCACCATTTAATGTTTCTGTAAACCTTTTTCAACAACAACAATGGCGATATTTCTGCAGTCAAAAAGAATGCAAACATTCAGCGTTGGGTTTTAGCTTTGTTATATCCATTAAGAATTTTAAAAGTCGATAGTTCCACAGAGATTGCCGTTCTTGTTTAAAATATGTAAATTGAAAGTCCTGAAGTATATTTAAAGTGAAGTTACAGGGTTCCAAAGTATAGCATATAAGGCCGTATCACGGATGTCGCGTCAGCAACATTGATACTTTAGCTTGCGTTTAAACAACGGAGCCAAAGAAGGAGCTAACCGTCAGATCAGCTATATTTTCCTGAACTTATGTTCATACACTTGGTGCATGCATTAAAGTGACAATAATTTTGATGGTAGAATTGTGTAGCTTTTTGGGTTGCAGTAATTTTAACCTGTATGTGCTTCTCCTTTTTTGTTTCCATTAGACATCTGCAGCAACCCAGCCACAGCAAACACCAACCAGCAGTACTAATGCTGGAATTTCTAATGCTATGCCAGTGCAAGTGAGTTCAAGTTTTTGCAGCTGGAACTTGCAAACTGAGGCCACTTTTGCATATTTTGGATTTTTTATTTACTAAGAATGCACTCCAAAAATACACTCTCATTTGGTTCATAACTAGAAGTAGTTTGTAGAACAGAATAACATGCTGCATGGTGATTAGTTCGGCTCATTTGAAAACATTAAAGAGGCAGTAAAGTCCATTCTGTGCATTTTTTCTGAGCATAACAAAGTTTGTATTTATATATTTACATAAATGAAGGTTGTCTTATAAATATAAATGAATATAAATGAATGAAATTTTCTTATATATATAAATGAATGAAATTTTGTCTCTCCTATTGTAGCCAGAGGGTAGGGTCCCCGAGATCATATAAACAGCACCTTAAGAATCTTTTTGGATAACTCGGCTAACCATATGGGCCAAACGTACACAAATGTGCAGTGGCCATAGGTAAGAACAAAAGGAACACTCATGTGTATTCATCAGTACTTGAACTTGTTTATATTTAAGTATCAAATACATTGCACTTTTAGCGACCTAATCACAAAAAATGCCAGGATGTTCTGAGCTTCAAATGAGTACTGCAATAGTCGAAACAGCAACATAATTTAATTTAACATTGAGATGAGTAGGATTAACATTGAGATGAGTAGGGCCTCGTAGCCTAATATAATATTCATTAATTCAAGATTAAATTTACATTTGATTTGATTTGAGCGATTTATTTACCTCTCCCGCATTTAAGGTTTCTGCGATGGATCTTCCAATTGCGTCTGTTAGCCTTCTTGCCATAGCGTTGTCTGAATTCTCCGCCATATATAAATTTTATCGTTTGACCGCAACAATTTATACAGTATCTGAGTAAACCGAAACCACACATATACATTTCGCGCGCCTTCTTTCGATTTCGTTTGCATGGCCGGAAGTGGACGTTTGCAAATTTTAGCCTCTCCAGGGGACGCTGCGTTTTTTAGATTATGATATGCGCGCCGAGTGTCCGAAAATTATTTGGTTATTTATTAAATAATCAAATTTTAGCGTGATGTAAAAGTGGTTATTTATTAAATAACCAAACTTGAGCATGATTTAAAAGTGGTTATTTATTAAATAATGATAAAAAGTAATGATATTGAGCTAAATAATAAAAAGACATTTGGCGCCCCATATGCTGATCAGGATAAAATTTTATATAATAATAGAAACAAACATGAGCACATGTCCATATGCCTACGTCACAGGCGTCGGCGCATTTGTGCTAACTCGGTCCCAGTCTTTCGTACATTTTTGATCAAATATCTGCTATTTTTACAAGTTTCATCTGCTTCTCAAGCAAAAAATATTTTTCCGAATGACGCCAAATTTTTCACAGTTATTTTAGAACATCTTACCTTTCATTCTGGAACAAAAAATTTACCAATTTTATTTCATGTCATAGACACTTTGAAGGCCCTATACACACGAACGCAGCGAGGGAGCGCGCGAAGAGTCGACTTGTCCAACTTGTACGATTTTCATTTACGTTTTCTCGCAAAATCTGCCATAATCTTCGTTAAAAATTATTAAGAGGGGCGGAGTTGTTGACAGACTTGTTCAAGTGCGGGGGCGTTGCCGTGGCCATGTGTGTGGCCACAAGCTTTGTCTTGTCCTTGTTTTGTCCCGTTACAGTTGCAAATGACGGAAGATACTCCGACGAAAACCCGAGCTAACGACAGACGAAAAGACGACCGAGTTTGCGTATCTCCTAGATCAAAAGAGAGAATTTGCTTACTTTGCGCAAAAGATATAGAAAACAACGATTATAAAAGAAGCTGGTTTGCTGCTGAGAATAGAAAGAGTAAAGCGTGTTTAAATTTAGAATTGTTGCTTGGACAAGAATTTGCGATTGCCGCTTTACCCACAAATGTTTTGTGTAAAAATTGCGCTGATAAAAATGAGACTATCGTAAAAAAACTTATTGGTGTTCGCTCTAAATACGAGTCATCTCGTGAGTCGATTGGAGAAAAGAGGAGAAAGCTTCTAGAATGCTAGCCATCCTTCGCTGTTGGACATATTTCATGATACAGTGAAATCGACACTTTGATTGACATGTTTATTCTACGCCGCAACTGATTTAGCGAAATGATAATTAAATTCACCGACCCAATTTTGGGTCGGCAAATATGGCGCGAAACAAGTTGGACAAGTCGACTCTTCGCGCGCTTCCTCGCTTCCTCGGGCCCTGCGTTCGTGTGTATAGGGCCTTTAAGAGTCGACTTGTAGCAAGTCTATATCGACGATAGTTTGTCTAGACGTATTATGCGTCTGTATGTATAAAGACGGCACACGGACGAATAATCTCGCTATTCTAAAACCGTGATGCAAAAAGCCAGAAAAAAATTACTGTGGTGGTTTGCCTGATAGTTCGATCGTGGGATTTAAATATGCGTCCTGTCTTTATACTAGACGAACAATATAGAAATACGTCCAGACGCGTTATGCGTGTCTAATATAAAAACGGCCATTTACTCAATTACATACGCAAAAATCAGAATCGCACGCGACATGCGGTCGTATCGTGTGAGCCGGCCTCAATTAAAGGTTTTTCAGTTCGGTTGGAGAGTAACGCGGGTTATAAAAATATGAGCATGATTTTCATGACACCCATCGCTTTTTTGTAAGAGCTCGTCACAATAATCGCATTACTGCAGATATATCTAAATAAAATGTTTGCAATAAATAATCATGTACGAAAACAACAGTTTGAAAATGCGTATGAAAAGTCGAAATATTAGCGATCAATATTTTCAAAGCGAATGCAAGTTAACAAGCCAAGAGTAGCGATCCCTGCGAGCAGTTCCATATCAATGTCTTGTGACAACTTGCAATAGGTTATTGTATGTACATTCCCAAACTTGCCATCTTTAGATTATTTTCCCAGGAACAAGCTTTCCTGGCATAGGAATGAACGCAAGAACAAAAGCCGAGATTACAGTCTTGAAAACAAATGTAAAACGCCACGTAAAATGTGAACAGAGGGATTGTTTTAGGAAATTTTATCACTGTGTTACGATGCCTTCATCGGATGCCTTCTTGGTTTCGAGGGCCTCGAAACCAAGCGAGATCTTCTAATCAGTGAATGCTAAAATGAGTGAATACATTTTACTTTTAAGTCTTTATTTCAAATAATTAACAATACAATGAGTTGGTGCGGGAAAGTAGTTCCATACAATTCCTATCCAAGACTGATCACTAGGCACTAATACAGGTGGATATATTTAGGTTGAATAACGTAGGAGATTGTGAAATGTACATTAATTAATCTAACAATAAGACATTTGGACGCCTGTTCCGTTAGCTGTACAAACATTTAACATTCACATGAATTTGAGTGACACAATGAATATTAAAACAGAAATAAATACGTGTTTCATAACAACTGCACAAGCAGAAAAGATAATTGATGATTGATTACGGGGTTGTAATATGAGAATCATCATGATTCTCATATTAAAACCCCGTGATACATTCAAAAGTTCTAGAATCCATTTTCACTGTGGCTGGGCGTAATTCGCTTACCACATGGCAAACAATCTGTTTCGTTTCCGATGCATCTTCAATATTGATAAATAGATTGCTATTCCATCTAGCTAAGCTCAATTTCTCTAAATCTTGCAGAATGTTGAAGCGAAAGGTGTTTTAAAAGTTACATTTCTTGACTACGTTAATCCTGCGAAACTTGATTACACCGGTGGATGTTGTGATTTTGGGATCGTTGGCTGTGGTGCCTGCGACACGTATTTTGAGATCTGCCTTCAACCAACGTACGAACCCATAGCCAGTCTGGACAAATGCATGAAGTTCGTCAGAACTAAGCAACGCGAGGATGACAATTTTAACATCTTAAACGCATTTGGCCCTGTGTTTGGTTTAAATGGTGAAAAGAACCCGATTGTCCATCACTTCAATGATTCGTGGCAGGTAGTATTCGAATAATAATGATAATAATATAATATATATAGTACAGTGCTCTATAGGGATTTCAGAGCCCAGTAAAACTGATATCACATGTTAGATTAATTATGATGATTTCACTTGTAAAAATTATCGCCTTTTAACCAATTATTCATTGTACCATACTCCTGTATTCTCATTTGTTAAGAGCCTACAGATAACTATGCATATTTCGGCACAGACAAAATAAATCTCGTATCCAATTTTGACCTTGACAAATAAATGTCCAATTTGTCATGTCCATACAGTGCCCGCGTATTTGGTGTAAGAAATTTGTCTGTGACGTTTTTGTCTGTTTTGATTTGTATTCTCAATTTGTATCGTGCTCAGCCTCATCCAATGAATATCATATAGCTGATGGATATTTTATATTGCTCGAAGTTGTAATTTACTGTAGTTTATACAATAAACAGATTTAGATGCAAGCGTCAGCAATAGACAATTTGCATAATAGCAAAGGATCATGGGAAAAATGGTAACCTTCCACTTGCAAACAAAATGGTCGCCACGAAGCGACTCTTTTGCGTGCAAGAAATATTGCTTATTTACGGCACTTTTTTCTGGGCGTTTGATCTTTTTAAAGCAGGGAAGTTATTTGTAATAATATAAAGTTTGTTTTGACCGAAGCACACGGTGATCGGAGAAAATCTAGAGGAGATAATGCACACAGAACAACCAAGTGAACGAACAACAATGTAATTTATAAGCTTCGAGACGAAGGTTGCCAACAACGTTTCAAGGTATGTACGGTTAGCGAGTGCCCGAGCGCTCTCCATTTTTAGCTAAAAATTTGTGCGCGTTGTTTGCCTAAATGGGCATTGTATTTTCACAGCGATCGGGCCTTTTGTGGGATTTTTTTCGCTTGTCGAAATCGATAATTTCATGTCAAAATTGTCCTTAAAACATTCGATCAACATGGCTTCAAAACCCTTTACTCTCAAGTTTTCTGGCGGGAAGTTAAAGCAACTCAAACCGACCCAAACCGGTTTTTCCGATACCGGCAATTTCAAATTGTAAAAACGCCAAGAAAAAAGTGTTTCTGCCTCCGTAGTTGATATTTTTTTGCATCCTTTGTTGTCAACGGCTCATTTCCTGTTGAAGTAAACAAGTAGGCTTGTATTTTGCTCTAAACTTTGTGCTATTTGGTAGGTTAAACTCTTTAAATTTATTAACAAATAATCTTGTTTGGTAGCTAAAATAAGTAGTTTATAGATAGGCAAATTGCTTTAAAATATATTTATAAATTGTAGGTCTTAAACAGAAATTAGTTAGGGTTAAAATAAATTGTAAATAGTTGAATTTTTAATAGTATTTTTCAAATTGATAGGACAGATAATTTAAGTTCTTTAATAAATTTTAACCATGGATTGTGAGCCAAGTACTTCAATGGAGGCAGATAAAAATATAACAGCAAAGGTAGATGGTTGGACAAAAAGCTTAAAATATGTGCCTGAATTTTCATATGAGAAATTAGAAAAACATTTGGTGGTAGATGATCAAAAGATACCTGATGGCAAGCCTGCTGAGGCTTTTAAGCATAAGAAGAAAGGGTATAAGTTGTTTAAAGCTGGTTATCCAAGGCAGTTTAGAGTAAAACCAAATGTTAAGAAGGAAGGTGAACCAGTGTATTTTCTTGTGCGGTGCAATGTAAATGCTGAAATGAAGAAAAAACAATATACTGTGTATGTCCATCTGATTCAAGCAACTGGAAATGTTGATTATGCGAAATGCCAATGCCCTGCTGGTGCTGGTGGCCGGTGCAAGCATGTTGCTGCTACTTTGTTTCAACTTCTTGACTACATTGAACTTGGCCTATCAGATATACCTGATGAAAAAACATGCACAGAGGAAATACAGAAATGGCACATCCCCAGAAAAGATAAAGCCCAAGAGGCTCTGTTGTTTGAGGACTTGACTTTCCCCCAGGACACCTATGAGAAAGACAAAAAAGGAAGGAAACGGCCTGTGCCTGAAGGTAAAAGAGACTTCATTTCATCAAAGGAGAAGGTGTCAAAGAGTGATTTGGAGCTGCTGAAACTTGGGTTACAGAATGCAAACAGTCCTTGCCAACTAGCTGAGATTTTGCAAGATACTAACTGTGAACCTTGTGAATTTAATGTGAACAATTTACCATCCAGGCAGAGAATAACAAATGCAGAGGAAGTGGTTGGCAAATTTAATGACACAGCAGTTCGGTTAGGTATTCTTGAAAACCTTTGTAGTGACTTGGACACTGCTATAATACCAGCTGATGAAAAGTGCAAGATGTTTGTCCAACAAAGTTTATCAGTCAGTAATGAGATGTGTAAGGACATAGAAAAAAACACGCGAAAGCAAAATGAGTGCCAAGAGTGGTTTCAACAAAGAAAGTGCCGGTTAACTGCATCATTTTTTGGTTGTGTCATGAGGCGTAGGAAAAATATCTATCCAAAGAGCATTGTTGAAAAAATCCAAAAGCCAAATAAAATATGTTCTGCAAGCTGTAGATGGGGCATTGATAATGAGCAGAAGGCATTAGTCAGATACCATAATCTTAAAGAGAGAATCAACCAACATGTGGATCTATGTACAGCATGTGGTTTAGTGGTGAATCCTAAGTGGCCATGGCTTGGTGCAAGTCCTGATGGACTCATCTATGATAATGCAGAAGTATCACTTTATGGAGCTGTAGAAGTAAAGTGTCCAGCATCTAAATCGGAGATGAGTGTTCTGGAAGCATGCAGTGATAAACTGTTTTGTTTAGAACTAGTTGATGGAAAACCTTGCTTGAAAAAAAAACATGTATATTACTACCAAACACAAGGTGTCATGGCTATATGCCAATTAGAGTTTTTAGATTTTGTTGTGTACACTGTAAGTGACATTCATGTTGAAAGAATATATTTTGATAAGGAAGAGTGGGAAAGGTGTTCATTACCTGAACTAACATCTTTTTATTTTAGTTTTCTGATAGACAATGTATAATTTAATTCACTGTTACTTTAAACAAGTAATAGCTTGTAAAAAAGTATTTTTAAATATATTGTACAATTATGAATAAATTATACAACTTAAATGCAATAAGTATTTCACTCCTCATGCTCTTGGATTAGTGGTCTAAAAAACAAAGTTAAATAAGAGCAAATAACCCAAATCTTATTTAAGTCTGCTGCCATTGATATTGGTAAGTCATGTTTGAGAATCCTGAAACTCTTGATTCTCTGAATAGCTCTTTCAACATGTATCCTCTGTTTGGCAATTCTCCTGGTTTTAATCTCATCTTCCTCAGAGAATTGCTGCTGGTCACCAAGGAAAGGAGGTATGTTTAAGGAAACACCTGGTGGTAAATTCTCCTCAATCTCAAAACCTCTATCGGCCATTACTTCATCCCCTGGTTCCAACAATTTCATGATGCCACAGTCATTTGTTAACTGCTTGTCTGATGTATTACCAGCATACATTTCAGAAACGAAGGTTAAATCACCTCTTGGGGAAATACCGATTAAACCTTTACCTGTATTATGATTCTTGTATGTTGAGAAGGTGGCACTTTGTGTCCTAGGTTGAGAGGGGGTTTCAATAAATAGCTCTGTGCAGTCAATAATTACTCTGGTGTGTGGGTAAGTATTCTTGAAACTTTGAGGCATTGTCGCTCTAACGAACTCTTGGGATGGCCAAATTGGAATGGACCTCAATCGCCGATACAAAAAATCAAGCCATGTAACCCAAATTCTAGACACTTGTGATACAGAAATATTAAACCTGTGAGCTATGTCCCTTTCCAGCAAGCCCAATCTAAGCCGCACAAGGCACAGAAAAAGTTCTTCCTCGGGTGAAAGCAATCTCTTAGGTCCACATTTCTCCTTACTGCTAACACTGTTACAACTGTTACCAGAACCAATGTACTGCAACCTCTCACATGCTGGGCAAAGATAGTTATAAAATGCCTGAAATGTACCATAGTCACAAAAACCAGTATAAAATTCAAAGTCACTATCATTGCTTTTAAACTGCTGTACAGAGAAACTGCATTCTTTAACCTTTTTGTTTAACATTGCTATATCACTCTGTTGTTTTTCATTTGCTTCTTTTAGATCTTCAACAATTTGCTCAAGGTCATTATCTTCAGGCACTGGTTCATCTATTTGCTGACTTTCTACAATGGTGCTGTTCCTATTTCTGCATTTATATGTTGTTCTTGGTTTTGTTTGTGTGGGTAGCAATAATTTTTCCACAAGAGTAGGTGTGTTATGTAGGCAGGTCTTCTTACCACCAATGAAATGTTTTGAACAGACTCTATGATAGTTTTTTGGTTTGAAGTTTGCTCTTCCAATCCAATGCAGCCACATCCTTCTAAGCTTTTTATCATTTGGAATTTTGTAATAAGATAGTTCTGGGTTTCTTTTTGTGTTACTGCTACATGTAGGAATACAGCAAGTCGTCCCTCCACCCTTGTATTGATTTTTCAGCATTGAAGAGTGTTGTATATTTTTATCTGCCTCCATTGAAGTACTTGGCTCACAATCCATGGTTAAAATTTATTAAAGAACTTAAATTATCTGTCCTATCAATTTGAAAAATACTATTAAAAATTCAACTATTTACAATTTATTTTAACCCTAACTAATTTCTGTTTAAGACCTACAATTTATAAATATATTTTAAAGCAATTTGCCTATCTATAAACTACTTATTTTAGCTACCAAACAAGATTATTTGTTAATAAATTTAAAGAGTTTAACCTACCAAATAGCACAAAGTTTAGAGCAAAATACAAGCCTACTTGTTTACTTCAACAGGAAATGAGCCGTTGACAACAAAGGATGCAAAAAAATATCAACTACGGAGGCAGAAACACTTTTTTCTTGGCGTTTTTACAATTTGAAATTGCCGGTATCGGAAAAACCGGTTTGGGTCGGTTTGAGTTGCTTTAACTTCCCGCCAGAAAACTTGAGAGTAAAGGGTTTTGAAGCCATGTTGATCGAATGTTTTAAGGACAATTTTGACATGAAATTATCGATTTCGACAAGCGAAAAAAATCCCACAAAAGGCCCGATCGCTGTGAAAATACAATGCCCATTTAGGCAAACAACGCGCACAAATTTTTAGCTAAAAATGGAGAGCGCTCGGGCACTCGCTAACCGTACATACCTTGAAACGTTGTTGGCAACCTTCGTCTCGAAGCTTATAAATTACATTGTTGTTCGTTCACTTGGTTGTTCTGTGTGCATTATCTCCTCTAGATTTTCTCCGATCACCGTGTGCTTCGGTCAAAACAAACTTTATATTATTACAAATAACTTCCCTGCTTTAAAAAGATCAAACGCCCAGAAAAAAGTGCCGTAAATAAGCAATATTTCTTGCACGCAAAAGAGTCGCTTCGTGGCGACCATTTTGTTTGCAAGTGGAAGGTTACCATTTTTCCCATGATCCTTTGCTATTATGCAAATTGTCTATTATGTGGCAATTAGCCTTTCTCACGACCTGCGAACAGGTGCATGTCCGCCATGTTTGGGGTACCAAGTAGCGCGAAGAGCGAGATGGAAAACACGACAAAAGTTGCTTTTTAAAAACAAACTACAATGTTGGAGTTGAAGTTTTAAATGGTTAAAAGTAAGCAGGCAGTTTGATCTTTCGTTGGTAAGTAAAAAGTATAGTTACTTTCATCCTGAAGAAATTCTGGTGTCAAACCTGCAGAATATAAAGAGAAAAATGATTTTGAACGAGCGAGGAGCCAACTCAAGGTGAGAACATTTTTGTACTCAATTGCTGGGTTTTTAAATCCGAGCTATGTCAATTCTACTACACCTAAGGTCATATAATTTGGTACATGTTATCATGGACCGTTTCTGCATCTGGATTCGGTAAAAACAAGACCCTAGCTAGTACAAAAATTTAAAGGTTTTTATTGTTGTTTTTAAAACATGATCGCGATATTGACTCAACGATTTAACGTTTTGTTCCTCGTATAGTAATATTTTCTGAACCCAAGCAAAATAAACACCAAAAAAGGTTGTAAGTGGTTATATAAAATTTCTATTAATTCTTAAATGTGCTACTGCACGTACATCAAATTTGAGCACTTTCAAAAGCAGTACATGTACCGCCTACTGCAAAGATTATAATTGCTGGCGTTATTACTACAAAAGCCCGTTTTCGAACGTCTAAAATTTCGTACACTTACTCCTAAAAATGCAGATTTATGGCTAAGTAAGCAGGTAATTTATAGTATTTTAACAAAGAAAAGTCAGCAGCCTTGTTTATTTCTATTTTAGTTTTGTTTTTGTTAAGTTTTGGCTAATATTTACTGTAGCCAGAGTCAAATCATCATTAGACTTGTTGAGTCAATACGGCCGTGTGGCGATCATGTTTTAAAACAACAAAAAAAACCTTTAAATTTTTGTACTAGGGTCTTGTTTTTACCGAATCCAGATGCAGAAACGGTCCATGATAACATGTACCAAATTATATGATCTTAGGTGTAGTAGAATTGACATAGCTCGGATTTAAAAACCCAGCAATTGAGTACAAATATGTTCTCACCTTGAGTTGGCTCCTCGCTCGTTCAAAATCATTTTTCTCTTTATATTTTGCAAGTTTGACACCAGAATTTCTCCGGGATGAAAGTAACTACACTTTTTACTTACCAACGAAAGATCAAACTGCCTGCTTATTTTTAACCATTTAAAACTTCAACTCCAACATTGTAGTTTGCTTTGAAAAAACAACTTTTGTCGTGTTTTCCATCGTGCTACTCGGTACCCCAAACATGGCGGACATGCACCTGTTCGCAGGTCGTGAGAAAGGCTAATTAGAACAAAGTGCGTCAACGAACTGAATTTTAAGTCGTCTGAACATTGTCATCGTGTGTGACATGAAGCGACGAGTGGCTGATGTATAATTTTAAGACTTGATGATTAATTAGTTGATTGATGAATTAATTTTAGCAATTAATAATAGCAATCGGCTATTCAAAATACCAATTTGGCTTTAAAATCGGCCGAATGGAATCCCGGAAAGCGGTGTTTAGGACCTGATTCGGAGTTGTCAGATGATTTTAACTCAATGCGGGCTATAAACACTATTCATCTTTTCTATTTTCCAACAGGGCATGTTCAGCATATTCATGAACATTTGGGATAGCGATAGCGGTGCCCCAGACAGAATTGATTTGGTTTTTGGAAAATATAAAAATTTATCCGCTGGCCCTGACTTAAATAATTCCAGGACATACAGGAAGACTGTAAGTAACTTATAGCGATCTGGGACAGGTAATTTGTCCAGTATTTTTATAATTTCATTTTAGAAACCGCCTAAATCACAATATAACCTCTATGGTAGAATATTGTAACTCTCGTCCTTCATGATCATGAGCTTGGCTAGCCCTAAACAAGTGCGGGGAAGGGGGAAGGGGTCTAATAATCCTATTAACGTGGGTATCCTTCCTAGAAAGATCTCGAGATCATGAGCTTGGCTAGCCCTAAACAAGTGCGGGGAAGGGGGGAGGGGTCTAATAATCCTATTAACGCATGGGCGACCCAATTCAGGGTGTCGTTTCATATAGAGATCAGTAGCGTATTGTTCACATATATAAATTTTATATATGTAAATAATACGCTACTGATCTCTATATGAAACGACACACTGAATGGGCCGCCTATGATTAACGTGGGTATCCTTCCTAGAAAGATGTCTGTACCGGCAATTTTGTGCATTTTAGGCAGCGTCAGTAAGGAAGAATAACGAACGACGTGAATAACGAAAATGTATTTTCTTATCACAACAACAACGTACAGCAAACGTACTCGCGTGAGCCGGAAGTACTCTAACTACTAGTTACGCTTTACTTTATGTAAGGATAACTATCAGCAATATCAACTGTGACTGACTAACTACAACAATACGCCGGATATGGCGCAGCTGTTATAAACATTAAAAAAACTATAAGAAACATATTTGTGAATGCTATGAGATCGCGATGACGATACAAAATTGAGAGAAACTTAACAAATTATTTTTTAACCTTGTCCTGTGCACTTCTACGCGTTTTTGAACGAATTGTTGTTAAGATGTTTGGTGTAGCCATTCGCCACCTCAATAAACCAAATACAATCTCTCACGACTACCTCAGGGTTTTACAGTTTCATTCACTCTAATCAATGTTACAAAAATCACACATATATATAAGAGATTACAAAAAGATTAAGTTTTATATCATGACCATATAAGGTCTATTGTTACATGTGGAATAATCTATAGAATAGAATGTGAATGTCTTATCCTATTATCTTCTTATCTAATCATCTAATCTGTATATTTCTTTCATTTCGTTACTAATATGTTCATATTGTTCCTCTATTTTAATTATAGTTTACACATGCTATGCAAACAGAATATTAGAGCATACTTTAACAATTGCAAGTTTTTTTCCAGACAAAAGTGAGGAAGAGAGTCTCGACCCATCCTCCTCCCCCTTCCTTTACTACCACGTTGTATGGCACTTCGTTTTGCTTGCGACGGTACTAGTCAGGGGGCAGAGGTACAAAAATACATGTTTACTCACCATATCGAGAGGCAACTTCATTTTATGTTTATATTGTACCTTTAGCCCCAATAAATTTATTTCTGCATGTACAACACGATGAAATTTCTTGTGGGCTTTAGCCAACACGTTTTTTTCTAAATTTTGTATAGAACTATATATGTTATTGTCAAGAAAGGCAAAATTTTAGATTTATTTCTAGGAAAAACCACTTATGTTATCAAAAATGTAATAAAAACTACACATAACACATTAGTATAGTTACTTTTATTTTTCACATTTTTGTTGAGTTATGAGCGTTTGAAAACCTTATTTTCAGACTAGTGCCCAGGAAATTAGCGCCGTACGTTTTAGGACATTTTCCCATTTTGAAGCAACCGCAATATGATGTCTTTTTTACAAGCTTTCTGATGATACAAGTTATTTTGCAAATGAGCGAACTTGAAAGTTTGCTATTTTTGACCACATAATAGTTTTATAATATAACTGAAGAAAAATGTGTTGATCGAAGCCGACAAGGTAAATCAGGCCAAACAACATTCAAAATTGTTATATTGGGCATCCAACGGACAATTTAACAGCAAAATAAATTTGCCCCTCGAGATCGAGAAGGTAGGTAAAATTACCTCTGCCTCCCTGACTATACTAATGGGCTGACTGGCTGGAAAAAGCATGCAGTTACTATGTACAAATCGAATCATATTATTAGTATACTCACTCGTATCCCTTTATAAGCAATTATTCTTTCCATATTGTCTCGTGTCTGCTTTTGTTAAATTGTTTATGTTTAAATTCCTTTATTATAGCTAACTGGCAGCCGAAGTCATGACTCCACGACAACAACAATCGAGCTAAGTCTATACTGTGATCAACATTATTACAATGGCTATTGTTCGCAGTATTGCAAGGCCCAGGACAATGATACAGACGTGCATAAAACATGTAACGCTTACGGACAAAAGATTTGCATAAGTGGTTGGCAAGGAACAGACTGCAAGACACGTGAGTCTCAACTGGGCTGCGAAATTATCATCCTGAACGAAAGGGCCTATTTTATCATGCAGTGTTGCACGCTTTGTGCAGTATTGATAGAAAAGCGTGCAGTATTGCATGAGAAAACGTGCAAATTGAAATCTGAAATGTTTCGCCTTTAGTCCAAATTTAAAGTAAAAAATCAAATGGATGAGTCATGAGGCCATTATTTGAAGCATGTCGGGACTTCGTGCATGATTACAACGATGTATTAGGAGAAAAATCACTTACAAAGATGTGTAACTCTAAAGTCTTTTGAGTCAAGCAAGACCAGGGCTTATTTAAAAAGAAAAACAGAAAAAAAACGATGTGATAGAGGGCAGTAAAAAGTAAAAATTACCTGAGCTTATTCTGATTCAAATCTTTTGGATAACCCAATTGACAACAAAGCGTTTGTGGATACAACTTTTATATCATTACGTCATAAATTGGCATGACTCATCCCACCTATTTCATTATTGTGAGTTCGTTTGAGATTTTAACGTCTCTTCAAGTGTGCAGTATTAAAAGGCCCTGAACTGAAATATCAACTCGTTAATGCTGTTAGTCTTGCATCGCTCTTCTTGAAAATTATAACTAAACTAGATCCAGAGCCCAACACGGTAAGGTAAATTCACAACTATTTGTTTATAGCCATATGTACGACTGGTTGCGGGAATGGATATTGTCACAAGCCAGGAGAATGCATGTACGTATAACCGATGTAGATTTCCTGACATTAGAAACCCCGTGCTGGTCTACGAGTAAACTTTGACTGAAATGAACAGAAGAATGTTAAATGTTTTTAAGCATTTAATAAAGATTGTCTTTGTAGTAAACAAAATATTCTAGCGCTTGGTAGAAGCAAGTAATATGGTAGAGCCTAGTGAGGCACATTGCTCCTTTAGCAATGATAAATTTCTCGGTTCAGATCGTTTCTATATTTCTGTCTCATACAGGTGTAACTCGTACTGGATGGGCGAGGATTGTACTCAATGTATTGCCAAGAAGGGTTGTAGTAAGTAGATTTGGCGAAACTTACAATTTTCTATTTTAATATACCATTTGTTTGTACTTCCAATGCTGTAAAATACGTTTTCATGCGTAATTCACTGGTTAGCGTCCACTGTACGACACCCGATCCGAACATTGTATCCCAGCAAAATTATTGTCTCTAATAAATTATTGGGATTGTTAGGGTTAGGGTCAGGGTTGGAGTTTGGGTCAGAGTTCATTTTATATGCATGAAATGACAATTCCAGTAACTATTGGAATTATCAAACCTTGTAACCAGTAATTTTATTGGAATACAACGTTCGGATCGGTTGCGGTTTTACTACTTAACCATACATAGCATAACTCACCCAGCATGCAGTTTATAAGGTTTGGGCGGTACCCATATCACATACTCCCAATACTACCAATTCCAAAGTTAAAATATAATTTTGTGGAAACACCACGTAAGTTTATTGATGCAAAGCTTTCGATCAGTAAGCTCGGATCTTCATCAGTGCTAATAATAATCATTAGCTAAGTTGTACCGACAACCAAGTGATAGTCGACATACCAATTTCGCGAACTATTATATATGTCTAATTTTATGATAAACAATTATGCTGCAAAAATTTCTTACAGAAAAAGGTGTTTGTAAGATTGGAGGTGATTGTTTGTGTTTACAAGGCTGGAATGGAACGCTATGTGATCAAGGTAGTCACTTCTTTTCTCTTGCAGCTTGAAATGTGCACGGCAAAAATTATGCCATTGTTCCAGGTTGTTGAAAACAGGATGCAACAATGTTGTTGGGGCAACATTGTTCCTGGTTTTCGACAATATTGTTCATCGTTGTTACACCTGATTGCGGGTTAATTCAGGCTCAGCAGTATCGTTCAATACTCTTGACAATTTTTTGCCGTGTAGACCCCGTACACAAGGCGTGAAAATCTGTGTTTTCCACGTAGGGCATTGCTGGCTGTAAGCCAAGGGGAAACCCCTTTAAATATTGAAGGGTTTTCGTCATTTCAGGTGATATAAACATGAAGAAAAGGACTTGCTTTATTTATTTGTCAATAGAAAATCCTTGTGAAGCAAGACCTTCAAATCTCCCTTAATGTATATTACACTGTAAAAATAACCGATGTAAAATCGGTTGATTTTACAAATATTATTTATTCAAAACAACCAAAAAGTTTGCAAATTGAAATTTGAAATGTTTCGCCTTCAGTCCAAATTTGAAATATAAAATCAAATAGATGAGGGCATTATTCAAAGCATGTTGACTAAAAATATGACGCTGCATGATTACAACGATGTATTAGGAGGAAAATCACTCTCAGAGATGTGTAAAACGAAAGTTTTTTGAGTCAAGCAAGATCAGGGCTAGCTTATTCAAAAAGAAAAAAAAACATGTCGTAGAGAGCAGTAAAAAGTAAAAATTACCAGAGCTCATTCTGGTTTAAATCGTCTGGATAACCCAATTGACAACAAAGTGTTTGTGGATACAACTTTTATATCATTACGTCATAAATTGGCAGGACTCATCCCACCATTTTCATTATTGTGAGTTCGTTTGAGGTTTTAATATTTTTTCAAGTGTGCAGTATTGAAAGGCCCTGAACTGAAATATCAACTCGTTAATGCTGTTAGTCTTGCATCGCTCTTCTTGAAAATTATAACTAAACTAGATCCAGAGCTCAACACGGTAAGGTAAATTCACAACTATTTGTTTATAGCCATATGTACGACTGGTTGCGGGAATGGATATTGTCACAAGCCAGGAGAATGCATGTACGTATAACCGATGTAGGTTTCCTGACATTAGAAACCCCGTACTGGTCTACGAGTAAACTTTGACTGAAAATGAAAAGAAAAATGTTAAATATTTTTAAGCATTTAATAAAGACTGTCTTTGTCGTCCCGTGCTGGTCTACGAGTAAACTTTGACTGAAAATGAAAAGAAAAATGTTATATGTTTTTAAGCATTTAATAAAAAACTGTCTTTGTAGTAAACAAAATATTCTAGCGCTGGGTAGAAGCAAGTAATATGGTAAAGCCTAGTCGAGCATATTGCTGCTTTAACAGTAATAAATTGCTCGGCTTAGATAGTTTCTATATTTCTCTCTCATACAGGTGTAACTCGTACTGGACGGGTGAGAATTGTACTCAATGCATTGCCAAGAAGGGTTGTAGTAAGTATATTTGGCGAAACCTACAATTTTCTATCTTAATATACCATTTATTTGTACTTCCAATGCTGTAATTCACTGGTTAACGACCACCGTACGACACGGTTTTACTACTATACCGTACATAGCATAACTCACTCCACATTAGACCCAGCATGTAGTTCATAAGGATTAAGCGACACCCATAACACATACTCCCAATGCTACCAATTCCTGAATTCCGAAGTTAAAATATAATTTTGTGAAAACACCACGTGATTTTATTGTTGCAAAGCTTTCGATCCGTAAGCTCGGATCTTCATCAGGGCTAATAATAATCATTAGCTAAGTGATACAGCTAAGTAATAGTCAACATACCAATTTTACGAGCTATTGTATGCCTAATTTTATGATAAACAATTATGCTGCAAAAATTTCTTACAGACAAAGGTGTTTGTAAGATTGGAGGTGATTGTTTGTGTTTACAAGGCTGGAATGGGACGCTATGTGATCAAGGTAGTGTCACTTCTTTTCTCGTGCAGCTTGAAATGTACACGGCAAAAATTAAGCCATTGTTGCAGGTTGTTGAAAACAGGATACAACAATGTTGTTGGGGCAACATTATTCTTGGTTTTCGACAATATTGTTCATCGTTGTTACACCTGATTGAGGGTTGATTCAGGCTCAGCAGTATTGTTCAATACTCTTGACAAGCAGGAACAACGTTGCCCCAACAAGATATCCTGTTTGCAACAGGATCTGATTTTTTGCCGTGTAGACCACGTACACAAGGCGTGAAAATCTGTGTTTTCCAAACCAGGAATAAAGGGAAACCCCTTCAAATATTGAAGGGTTTTCCTCATTTCAGGTGATATAAACATGAAGAAAAGGACATACTTTATTTATTTGTCAATAGAAAATCCTTGTGGAGCAAGACCTTCAAATCTCCCTTAATGTATATTACACTGTAAAAATAACCGATGTAAAATCGGTTGATTTTACAAATATTATTTATTCAAAACAACCAAAAAGTTTGCAAATTGAAATTTGAAATGTTTCGCCTTCAGTCCAAATTTAAAATATAAAATCAAATAGATGAGGGCATTATTCAAAGCATGTTGACTAAAAATATGACGCTGCATGATTACAACGATGTATTAGGAGGAAAATCACTCTCAGAGATGTGTAAAACGAAAGTTTTTTGAGTCAAGCAAGATCAGGGCTTATTCAAAAAGAAAAACAAAAAAAAAACATGTCGTAGAGAGCAGTAAAAAGTAAAAATTACCAGAGCTCATTCTGGTTTAAATCGTCTGGATAACGCAATTGACAACAAAGTGTTTGTGGTACAACTTTTATATCATTACGTCATAAATTGGCAGGACTCATCCCACCATTTTCATTATTGTGAGTTCGTTTGAGGTTTTAATATTTTTTCAAGTGTGCAGTATTGAAAGGCCCTGAACTGAAATATCAACTCGTTAATGCTGTTAGTCTTGCATCGCTCTTCTTGAAAATTATAACTAAACTAGATCCAGAGCCCAACACGGTAAGGTAAATTCACAACTATTTGTTTATAGCCATATGTACGACTGGTTGCGGGAATGGATATTGTCACAAGCCAGGAGAATGCATGTACGTATAACCGATGTAGGTTTCCTGACATTAGAAACCCGTGCTGGTCTACGAGTAAACTTTGACTGAAAGTGAAAAGAAAAATGTTAAATGTTTTTAAGCATTTAATAAAATAAACAAAATATTCTAGCGCTGGGTAGAAGCAAGTAATATGGTAGAGCCTAGCAAGTAATATGGTAGAGCCTAGTCGGGCATATTGCTGCTTTAACAGTAATAAATTGCTCGGCTTAGATCGTTTCTGTATTTCTCTCTCATACAGGTGTAACTCGTACTGGACGGGTGAGAATTGTACTCAATGCATTGCCAAGAAGGGTTGTAGTAAGTATATTTGGCGAAACCTACAATTTTCCATCTTAATATACCATTTGTTTGTACTTCCAATGCTGTAAACTACGTTTTCATGCGTAATTCACTGGTTAGCGTCCACCGTACGACACGGTTTTACTACTATACCATACATAGCATAACTCACTCTACAGTAGACCCAGCATGTAGTTCATAAGGATGGGGCGGTACCCATACCACATACTCCTAATACTACCAATTCCAAAGTTAAAATATAATTTTGTGGAAACACCACGTGAGTTTATTATTGCAAAGCTTTCGATCCTTAAGCTCGGATCTTCATCAGGGCTAATAATAATCATTAGCTAAGTGATACAGCTAAGTAATAGTCAACATACCAATTTTACGAGCTATTGTATGTCTAATTTTATGATAAACAATTATGCTGCAAAAATTTCTTACAGACAAAGGTGTTTGTAAGATTGGAGGTGATTGTTTGTGTTTACAAGGCTGGAATGGGACGCTATGTGATCAAGGTAGTGTCACTTCTTTTCTCTTGCAGCTTGAAATGTACACGGCAAAAATTAAGCCATTGTTGCAGGTTGTTGAAAACAGGATACAACAATGTTGTTGGGGCAACATTATTCTTGGTTTTCGACAATATTGTTCATCGTTGTTACACCTGATTGAGGGTTGATTCAGGCTCAGCAGTATTGTTCAATACTCTTGACAAGCAGGAACAACGTTGCCCCAACAAGATATCCTGTTTGCAACAGGATCTGATTTTTTGCCGTGTAGACCACGTACACAAGGCGTGAAAATCTGTGTTTTCCAAACCAGGAATAAAGGGAAACCCCTTCAAATATTGAAGGGTTTTCCTCATTTCAGGTGATATAAACATAAAGAAAAGGACATACTTTATTTATTTGTCAATAGAAAATCCTTGTGAAGCAAGACCTTCAAATCTCCCTTAATGTATATTACACTGTAAAAATAACCGATGTAAAATCGGTTGATTTTACAAATATTATTTATTCAAAACAACCAAAAAGTTTGCAAATTGAAATTTGAAATGTTTCGCCTTCAGTCCAAATTTAAAATATAAAATCAAATAGATGAGGGCATTATTCAAAGCATGTTGACTAAAAATATGACGCTGCATGATTACAACGATGTATTAGGAGGAAAATCACTCTCAGAGATGTGTAAAAGTAAAGTTTTTTGAGTCAAGCAAGATCAGGGCTTATTCAAAAAGAAAAACAAAAAAAAAAACATGTCGTAGAGAGCAGTAAAAAGTAAAAATTACCAGAGCTCATTCTGGTTTAAATCGTCTGGATAACCCAATTGACAACAAAGTGTTTGTGGATACAACTTTTATATCATTACGTCATAAATTGGCAGGACTCATCCCACCATTTTCATTATTGTGAGTTCGTTTGAGGTTTTAATATTTTTTCAAGTGTGCAGTATTGAAAGGCCCTGAACTGAAATATCAACTCGTTAATGCTGTTAGTCTTGCATCGCTCTTCTTGAAAATTATAACTAAACTAGATCCAGAGCCCAACACGGTAAGGTAAATTCACAACTATTTGTTTATAGCCATATGTACGACTGGTTGCGGGAATGGATATTGTCACAAGCCAGGAGAATGCATGTACGTATAACCGATGTAGGTTTCCTGACATTAGAAACCCGTGCTGGTCTACGAGTAAACTTTGACTGAAAATGAAAAGAAAAATGTTAAATGTTTTTAAGCATTTAATAAAAAACTGTCTTTGTAGTAAACAAAATATTCTAGCGCTAAGTAGAAGCAAGTAATATGGTAGAGCCTAGTCGGGCGTATTCAGTGGCGTAGCCAGCGTCGATTATTGGAGGGGCGAATATTCATGTATCATGTTTTGCATCATTAATTTCTTTTAAAATCAATTGTTTTTAAAGTCTGTGAACACAAATATATGAATATTCGCCCCTCCAATTATCAAGCTGGCTACGCCACTGGGCATATTGCTGCTTTAACAGTAATAAATTGCTCGGCTTAAATCGTTTCTATATTTCTCTCTCATACAGGTGTAACTCGTACTGGACGGGTGAGAATTGTACTCAATGCATTGCCAAGAGGGGTTGTAGTAAGTATATTTGGCGAAACCTACAATTTTCTATCTTAATATACCATTTATTTGTACTTCCAATGCTGTAATTCACTGGTTAACGACCACCGTACGACACGGTTTTACTACTATACCATACATAGCATAACTCACTCCACATTAGACCCAGCACACAAGATCCGTATAAGCTCGGATCTTCATCAGGGCTAATAATAATCATTAGCTAAATGATACAGCTAAGTAATAGTCAACATACCAATTTTACGAGCTATTGTATGCCTAATTTTATGATAAACAATTATGCTGCAAAAATTTCTTACAGACAAAGGTGTTTGTAAGATTGGAGGTGATTGTTTGTGTTTACAAGGCTGGAATGGGACGCTATGTGATCAAGGTAGTCACTTCTTTTCTCTTGCAGCTTGAAATGTACACGGCAAAAATTATGCATTGTTCCAGGTTGTTGAAAACAGGATGCAACAATGTTGTTGGGGCAACATTGTTCCTGGTTTTCGACAATATTGTTCAGCGTTGTTATACAGCTGATTTCGGGTTAATTCAGGCACAGCAATACTGTTCAATACTCTTGGCAACCAGGAACAACGTTGCCCTAACAGCATATCCTGTTTGCAACAGGATCTGATTTTTTGCCGTGTAGACTCCGTACACAAGGCGCGAAAATCTGTGTTTTGCACTTGGGGCATTGGTGGCTGTAAACCAGGAAGAAAGGGAAACCCCTTCAAATATTGAAGGGTTTTCGTCATTTCAGGTGATATAAGAATAAAGAAAAGAACATGCTCTATGAGCAATATTCTTATAGAGCAAAACTTTTAAATCTCCCTTAATGTATACACTGTGAAAATAACCAATATAAAATCGGTTGATTTTACAAATATTATTGATTCCAAACAACCAAAAAGTTGGTTGGGATAAAAACCAATGTTTTGTTGTTTTTAGCCAACAAAGTGTAGGCGAAAAAATGCATCATGCATTATGTCTCAAGATCATTCTCTCAAATAGGACATTGAAAACTGGTCCAAGGCAGTGAGAGATATGAAAAAATCCGCAACGGGTTACTATGATATTCCAATAAAAAAAGCGTGTAAATCAAGCATACCATGCGCGAAAAACTCGCGCCTAGCATGACTCTAAAAAATGCAAAGAAAATGGCCAAAATTAAAAGGCTAAATCAGTAGTCTTTGTTACTACTATTAAATAAACAAAATACTTGTCACTTTGGATGAACAATTGAGCTCTATATGCAGGATGCAAAGGTATGTTGAGAGTTATTTACTAACTTACAAAATTTTAATTTTTTGTCATTCATGGAACTCCAGCCATGAGGGTCCTGCGAAATATTCTTAATAATGATTTTTTTCTGGAATAGCATTTCTCAGAATCACCATCATTCATAAACGAATTGCCATGGAATATGTGCAAATGGCGTCCTTTGTGCAGTAAGTTTCATAACTTTTTTTGCATTTAAACGATACAAAGACTTGATATACAGCTAATTTAAAATAGGTTGTCATTAGAAAATTGAAAATCTAAATTACGAAATCCGAAATATGAGACCAAAATGCATTATGGTTTGACATTGTGACTCTAGCCTGGTTCACACTTGTCATAAGAATTGGAGTTTTTCATCTTCTCACGTATGTGAATGAACATGTGGACAACCTAAAGTATAGGACAAACATTAGATTGCTTTCAGTGCAATGGTATAGAATTCACTCAATCACATCGGCCAGAAGAAGTCGTCCCCGATTCTTACGACAAGCGTGAACTAAGCTTAACCTTGCATAGCTTACGAGGAACGAAGTGTTAAGTTGGAAAGCAATGTCTTTGCTATTAAAACCCTATGTTATTATTACAACGTATGTCAGTTGTGTCTCGTATTTTTGGCTTTGTGAGTTTAGCTTTTTGAAGGACAACTTTTTTTGAATCAGTTGTATTGTCATTTAAGCAATAAGTAATTAGTCTTGATGGAGCGAACGTGGGACTTGAAACGGGGGGTGCCCCCCCTAAATAATAAATTTTAGAGGAAACATCAAGGGTCATGGCTTTATAGGATACCCTAAAGGTCGAAATGTCGAGAGAGCACTGGGTTTCTCACTAACTGGGACTGTATCTACTTCACCAAATTTAGCTAGAGGGAGCGCGTAGCGCAACAATCATTACTCGCTCTTCGGGCTCGCGCTTTAGCTAAATTTGGTGAAGTAGATACTGTCCCAGTGAGTGAGAAACCCAGTGCTCTCTCGACATTTCGACCTTTAGGGTATCCTATAAAGCCATGACCAAAGATATGAGCCGCGTTTTAGGGGTGGAATACTTTTGTTGGGTTTTTTATTGTGCCTAACGGCCCAACGGAAGTGGATTTTCCATGAATGCAGGTTAGAAATGCGCATGCGCGAACGTTTTGGAGCATGCAAAACTATAAATGTATTGATGATGGTTTTTGCATTCGAGTAGCTCTTTTTGGAGATATACACTAACAGCTGGAGCCATTTTTTCGCGCTAACCCAACAGCCCAACGGAAGTAAAAAAATCCAACAAAAACAACAGACCCAACAAACACAACAACCCAACGGCCCAACGGAAGTAAAAAAATCCAACAAAAACAACAGACCCAACAAACACAACAGCCCAACGACCCAACAGCCCAACGAAAGTAAAAAGATCCAACAAACACAACAGGTCCAACAAACACAACAGACCCAACAGCCCAACGGAAGTAAAAAAGATCCAATAAAAACAACAGACCCAACAAACACAACAGCCCAACAACCCAACAGCCCAACGGAAGTAAAAAAGATCCAACAAAAACAGCAAACCCAACAAACACAACAGACCCCAACAATAGGCTCATATCAATTGTGTTTGTTGGGCCTGTTGTGTTTGTTGGGTCTCTTTACTTTCGTTATGCTGTTGGGTCGTTGGACTGTTGTGTTTGTTGGGTCTGTTGTGTTTGTTGGGTCTGTTGTGTTTGTTGGGTCTTTTTAGTTTCGTTTGGCTGTTGGGTCGTTGGGCTGTTGTGTTTGTTGGGTCTGTTGTGTTTGTTGGGTCTGTTGTGTTTGTTGGGTCTTTTTACTTTCGTTGGGTTGTTGGGCTGTTGTGTTTGTTGGGTCTGTTGTGTTTGTTGGGTCTTTTTACTTTCGTTGGGCTGTTGGGTCGTTGGTCTGTTGTATTTGTTGGGTCTGTTGTTTTTGTTGGATCTTTTTTACTTCCGTTGGGCTGTTGGGTCTGTTGTGTTTGTTGGGTCTGTTGTGTTCGTTGGATCTTTTTAGTTTCGTTGGGCTTTGTGTTTGTTGGGTCTGTTGTTTTTGTTGGATTTTTTTACTTCCGTTGGGCTGTTGTGTTTGTTGGGTCTGTTGTGTTCGTTGGGTCTTTTTACTTTCGTTGGTCTGTTGTATTTGTTGGGTCTGTTGTTTTTGTTGGATCTTTTTTACTGCCGTTGGGCTGTTTGGTTAACGCGAAAAAATGGCTCCAGCTGTTAGTGTATAATATTTCCAAAAAGAGCTACTCGAATGCAAAAACCATCATCAATGCATTTATAGTTTTGCATGTTCCAAAACGTTCGCGCATGCGCATTTCTAACTTGCATTCATGGAAAATCCACTTCCGTTGGGCCGTTGGGCACGACAAGAAACCCAACAAAAGTATTCCACCCCTAAAACGCGACCGGTATACTGGTCGTGCGCGTTTTGTATGCGCACCGGTCGTGCGCGTTTTGTATGCGCACCGGTCGTGCGCGTTTTGATGCGCAGTTAACAAGATTTCCTCACCGCACTACCAGTGTTCTTTCGTTCATAAACACTACGCTTGCTCGCTAACTCGTTTCAGGGTAGCTGCGCAAGGCATTGCAGCGAATTATTGCCACCGCGGTATATAAATCGGATGCTTGGAGGTATAAACATATATTCATCGCTTTTGTTTACGTTCTTTCAGATGATCTTAATTTAGCATACGTCGCAGATGCGCTTACGCAGCCCATCAATTCATGAATTTACTGTCTATATATATTCATCCTTGTGCTGTGCTACTTGTCTCGACTTTTTATTTGAGTGATTGGAAAACGAAAAGTCTCTGTCAGTAATCTGCGCTTCAGGATATTTTGAAACGTCAAATTGTTATTGGCGAATTTAGCGGCGTTGCAATATGAGAAGCCTGTAGGGCATGGTGGAAAACGCAGGTAGCGGGTACCGGGTAGTGGGTACCGGGTACCGGGTAGCTGGTTATGTTAATGAGAGATTCAGGATTTGTTTATTTTTTTTAATTTCATTTTTTTTAATTAACTACTATGAATCGGACTCCTAGTAATTTAAAACTATTCCTGATTCTGCAGAACAGCATTAGTTTCTGCATGATCGACCATAGTACAATCGAAAGCGTAAAAGCGCTTCGCGTTGCGTGAACAAATGTGTCTAGTGGAACATATACATTATCATTGCATACCATTACCAAGGCAATATCCGACACACTTATCACTGAATCTCAACCTCCGCAAAGTTTGATTTCAAATGAGGCCAAAAAATCCAACAAAAACAACAGACCCAACAAACACAGCAGCCCAACAACCCAACAGCCCAACGGAAGTAAAAAAGATCCAACAAAAACAACAGACCCAACAAACACAACAGCCCAACGACCCAACAGCCCAACGAAAGTAAAAAGATCCAACAAACACAACAGATCCAACAAACACAACAGACCCAACAGCCCAACGGAAGTAAAAAAGATCCAATAAAAACAACAGACCCAACAAACACAACAGCCCAACAACCCAACAGCCCAACGGAAGTAAAAAAGATCCAACAAAAACAGCAAACCCAACAAACACAACAGACCCCAACAATAGGCTCATATCAATTGTGTTTGTTGGGCCTGTTGTGTTTGTTGGGTCTCTTTACTTTCGTTGGGCTGTTGGGTCGTTGGGCTGTTGTGTTTGTTGGGTCTGTTGTGTTTGTTGGGTCTGTTGTGTTTGTTGGGTCTTTTTACTTTCGTTGGGCTGTTGGGTTGTTGGTCTGTTTTGTTTGTTTGGGTCTGTTGTACCCGGTACCCGGTACCCACTACCCGGTACCCGATACCCGGTACCCGCTACCCACTACCCGTACCCGCGTTTTCCACCATACCAAACTGTAGCGTGGACCCCGTCGACATTAGTATTAACGTCACTCATCACATTTTCATGTAATTGCGGCTAAGTTCACTCGTGGTTGCGATCATATTTACTTTGCAATTTGTGTACGTTGATCGCGTCAAATTATAAAACTATACAAGACTTACATAGTCCCTGCTTTGGTAAAAGAGAATATGTTATAATTTTACAGTTTATGCAACAAATCGCGAAAGTAAAATACAAAACAATAGAAACTCCGAAAAATGTAAACATATTGATGTTATAGCCTATTTACTTCTGTTTGCTTTTGATGCCCGCAGCAATCTCTACCTTGCAGGAATAAGTGCAATTCTGAATGGGTTAGGATAAAACGCGGATAAGGATGCGGAACGGATTGACGGAACGAATATGAGGATAAAACGCGGAGCGGATATGAGGATAAAACGCGGAGCGGATATGAGGATAAAACGCGGAACGGATTTGGGTTGTTTTTTTGTGCGAATTAAAGCTTAAATCTTTTTCGAAAGCATGTTATGGTACGTGATAAAACAGAATTCGCTGCCATGTTTCATCTGATTTGAATGGGTCGGGGGATTATGTAGACCTGCTATCTATATTTAGATTATTGTGTTTTAAAAAGTGAAAACATTTCTTTACAAATTAGATCAATTATTGGCGGATATCACACCCCATAGTAGGCGTAAGCTTTCATGTTCTTGCAAGTCAGTTTTGTCTTTCATCTCCGCAAAAGTGTTACAGTCGATGACGTTAATCGTCGCCCCTGTGTCTGCAGCTATTTTCAATTTCCGACTTACTTACGTTTAAATTTCCGATTTAACTTTGTTATCAGTTTGTTCGAGGTCACACTTGCGGCGCTTGAGTCGTGCTTGTTTGGGCTAAATCCACTTGAATCTGTCAACACGTCAGCTTCCAAGCACGCACCCATGCTAGTGTGACCGCACAAACTGCAAAGTCCAACCACGCTTGAAATCACGCTTGAAATTTCAAAGGCGCCGCAGCAAGCTCCAAACACACTGCAGAGTGTGTTTGGATCGTGTTTGTGGAATGCAGTTCTCAAGTGGATTAGTTTTTTAACCAATATATAATCATGTCATTATGGAAATTATAAGCTACAGAATTGTATAACAATTAAAATTTAAAGGAGATTTGCATGGATGTACTTTGTGATCAGACTTCGTTTTCATTGCTCTTTATACTATTACGTAACTTCCTTCTTATAGTTCTATGAGAAGGAAGTTACGTAATAGTATAATGAACAATGAAAACGAAGTCTGATCATAAAGTACATTCATGCAAATCTCCTTTGAATTTTAATTGTTGTACAATATACATATATGTTTTTGTTTATTTATTCTCGTCGCCAATATAATATTCTTTCATTCTAAATTTCATGCCTTGTTTTTTTTAATGCCACCTAGTTGCATATCTCTATCGTATTACAATAAATGTATGCATGTTAATCACTAAATGTCAATCTTAAACCCCTATCAACTTATTCATTACTATATAAACAAGCTGTTATGTTGATGTTAGGTTGAAACGTGAAGCTGTTTTTTTAACACACAGGAATAGTGAAACTGCTTTTTTGCCCGCCTCCCCCTTACCACCCCCAGTTATTTATAATCTAATATATAACCTATTGTGATTTTTCACATTTTTCTGCTATTTGTAAATAACGATTCCTGTTCATATTATTCTGTAATTTATGTTCTACTTTTGTGATTTTCTTGTTGCATGCCCCCCCATGTGGAAATCAACTTCGGTTGACAGGGTCAGCGTTGGGAAAATAAAGTTTTTTATCTATTTAGCGAAGGATTTGGATATAGCAACTAAATTTAATTAAAAAGCAACAATATATTTAAATGATATTTTAATGTAAAAATCATATGTGGGAAGCATATCGTTAGGCAGCGATCACTAATCTGAAATCGATCAGTAAACTGAAATGCTGAAAACTAGCGAGTGGTTGCGTATAAGTGTATATATAGTGCATGCGAGTGGATGCAAATGCTGTTGCGTTAATAGATAAACTTGGCTGGAAGAAGTTATCATTTCTGCGTCAGTTCCAGAAGGCTGTCATGGTTTATAAGTCATTGAATGGCCTCGCTCCTGAATATATGCATTCCATGTTTGTAGACTGTGACAGTGTTAATCCTTATTCGCTGAGAAACACGGAGAGCAAACTAGCTGTTCCTAAGCCTCGCACAAACTATCTTATGAATAGCTTCAGCTATAGTGGTGCGGTGCTATGGAACAGTCTTCCGATCGGGCTACGGCAAGCAAATAACTTGACAAATTTTCGAACGGGCTGTGCCGAGTTATTTTAACATCTTTGTAAATATTGTGAAGAGTAGTTTAGTACAGGGCCCTCATGAAAAGCAGGTATTATATTTTCTACTTTTTCCTTCTTTTTTCATAAGTTGTAACCATTTATATTCATCTATATAGTAGTATTTAGTCCTTCTGCGTGTTAAATCCTGATGAGAATACCGTGTGTAAATACAATGATAATAATAATAATAATAATAATAATTATAATGGAAACTTTTAGTAATTTTAAACGATATATATAAATTACAATGATAAACCTCACTTTAACAGGTAGTTTATCAGTGTCTACTTGAATTAACTCTTTCTATATAAAATATTAGTAATGATAATAATAATAATAATAATAATAATAATAATAATAATAATAATAATAATAATAATAATAATAATAATAATAATAATAATAATAATAATAATAATAATAATAATAATAATAATAATAATAATAATAATAATAATAATAATATACGACCACAATGCAATGCGCTTCAGTTTCATGCGCACGGCCAGATCACAACGCCTTAGTTCAAGGCTTGCTCGCGGGCAGCAACAAGATCTCTGGAACGACACTGTAGACAAAGCAGCACGCACCAACAATGGGAAAGGCGCGTTTTGTTATGTGTGTGCTGACCTTAGTTTTGAGTTTGGTAAAGGTAGGAGATATTTGTAATTACAGTAAAACCCCGCTAACTCGAATTAAATCCAATTTCCTCTGGATCTGTCATTACATTTTATAGTAATTTACTCCGGGTAACTCGAATTCGCTTAACTCGAATTTCTCGCTAATTCGAACAATTTTCTTTCCTCCTTGGTCAAATTTCCCCGCCCTTGACTCGAACTCTACTGAATCTCGAAACGCGGATCTGAAAACCTGAAATGAAACTTAAATTTCATAATTCGAAAGCATAAATTCGATTTAAACAACAACAGTTTAATCAATGTATACATACAGTATAGCTTCAAATATCCACAACGTAAAATTTGCTTCCGAGCGAAATATGATAAAGTCAGCAGCGAAGGAGCATCAAATATTATTTGGAAGAAATGCAAATGGATTGACATTAGAACTGAACCTTAGCCTTAGAGATCCATTTAGTTTTCTTGTTTTTAGTAAGCACGGGTCTTTGTAAGTATTAGATAAAATTAGAACTATCTGTAAATTACATCGTAGTAGCTCACATGGTAAATGAACAATATAACTACTATAACTTAGTAATTATTAACCTAATTAACGAAATTTAACACCAACCTCGCTAACTCGAGCCCCCGCTAACTCGAACAACTTTTCGTTTCCCCATAGAGAGTTCGAGTTAGCGGGGTTCTACTGTACTACCGAAATTGTGTGCTTTAAAGCGATCGCCAGTCGCGGTGTAGAACTTTTGCGCAAAAAAGTCCATTTTATCAAATGCACGGTGTATATACTTTGTCCATACCAGCATTCGTTGATATTTTATATATAGCACTAGCTAATGATTACATCAATTCACAGAAGAATTTTTATTAAACGGGAACTTGTATGATGCGCTGTGTGTTCTTAAGAAAACGGCGAACGTATCTCAGGGAGTAAGGTAAATGGTAGCACCAGAGCGTTTAAATCAGTTCAAAATTTCTGACGTTAGGGTCCGCTCACACGTTGTGACTTGTTTCACGGCGCTGTACGATTAAACATTTAACATATTGGTTGAGGAATGATGTAATGTGCACAACCTTAAATTAACTACTGATAACATATGCAAAAAAATAACATCAGGAATCTCAGCTCTACGTCGTGTCAAACCATTTATTGCTGTAAGAGGTACACTTATTTCTATATACAATGCCATCGTACGTCCTTACTTCGATTATTGTCGTGAAGTTTGGGATGTATTTGGTGAAATACAATCTAAACAATTGCAAAAGCTCCAAAATAGAGCTGCTCGAATTATTTCTAGCATGAGCAATGATGTAGATCATTCTGTTGCTTTGCATGTCTTAGGCTGGGAGCCACTTGATATCACGAGCAAAAAAGCAAAAGCAAGAATGATGTACAAAACCCTAAACAATATATGCCCTGAATCTCTTACAAAGCTCTTCCACTGTAAAAATGAAACGACAAAATATAATCTAAGAAATATTTCTGGTAGCCTTTGTTTGCCACAACCACGCACCAATAGTATGAAAAATAGTTTTATGTACGATGGTGCTAAACTATGGAACTCCATTCGAAAAGAAATTAGAGAAAGCAAATCCTTCTCATGCTTTAAAAGTAAAATTGCTACTCACGCATTCTAAAGTAAAACCACATGTACATAGCGTAATCTATAAACTATTGTAATCTTTTACCTATTTTTCTGCTATTTGTAAATAAGTTAACGATTCTTGTTCATACTATTCTGTAATTTCTTTTCTACTTTTGTAATTTTCTTGTTACACGCCCCCTGTGGAAATCAGCTTCGGTTGACTGGGTCAGCGTGGGTAAATAAAGTTCTCTATCTATCTATCTATGCAATTAAAACCGCATGAAGAGAAGGACATGCTCTATTTATTTGTCAATAGAAAATCCTTGTGGAGCAAAACCTTTAAATCCCATTAATGTATATACACTGTAAAAATAACCAATGCAAAATCGGTTGATTTTACAAATATCATTTATTTAAAACAACCAAAAAGCTGGTTGGGATAAAAACCAATGTTTTCACACCTCATAGCAACCGACATACGTTTCTTTGTTTCGATAATTGCATCGAATTTACCGATAAATCCACCGTGGTCTTACTATGAGCGTAAGCTTTCATGTTTGTGCGAGTCAGTTTTATGTTGTTATCAGTTAAAGGTCGCGGTCACACTTGCGGGGCATAGTACAAAACATGGACTGGACCCTGGACTGGACCTAAAATTGGACTCAAAAAATATACATTTTTCCTGATAAAAACAACCACGAGAACACAGCAAGGAGAACTTGCGCCATGAATGCGGGATGATGTGAATGACCAAAAATATATCCGTATCCATGCATGAATATATCCGTATAAACGATAAGCAAAATAGATATTCTCTATCAGACCCAATTTATATTCCATATCGGCACAGAAATATACATTTCAACGTGCTTGCAAACTTTGTTTTGCTGAACATATTCATAAAACTATATATAATTTAATATAGTTGTGTGGTATAGTGTTAGATAGTTTTTGAAATATAGATGAATAATTGAAAAGTGACCAACGACCTTAATACTCACGACCCTTGCCGGACGACACACGACACAAAGTAAGACGTGTTAAAACATTGTTTAAAAATTAAGGCCATGCCATTGGCATTGCAAACGGAATTACAATATGGTGCGCTTTTGTCTGACAAACCACACAACTATATATTAAAATATATAGTTTTATAAATATGTTTAGCAAAATAAAGTTTGTAAGCACATTGAAATGTATATTTCTGCGCCGATACGGAATATAAAGAGGGTCTGATAGAGAATATCTATTTTGCTCATCGTTTATGCGGATATCTTCATGCATGGATACGGATATATTCTAGGTCATTCAGATCTTTCCGCATTCACGTATTTCACGGCGCAAGTCCTCCTTGTTGTGTTGCGAGTTGTTTAACGAGCATTTGTCCGTTTTCTTAGACATGGTTAATATAAAACATAATATAGCACTTTAGACGGTATTATATGTAGTTTAAAACAGATTGGTCAAGGAAAGGTGAGGTTTTTTGCCTGTAAAATGAAACGAGCTAATTAATATTCTCGTGGTTGTTTTTATCAGGGGAAATATGCATTTTTTAAGTCCAATTTTGGGTCCAATTTTGAGTCCAATTTTGGGTCCAGTCCATGTTTTGTACTATGCCCACTTGCGGCGCTTGAAGTCGTGCTTGCTTTGGCTAAATCCACTTGAATCTGTCAACACGTCAGCTTCCAAGCACCCATGCTAGTGTGACCGCGCGAACTGCAAAGTCCAACCACGCTTGAAATCACGCTTGAAATCTAATACAATTTTCTTGAAATTTCAAAGGCGCCGCAGCAAGCTCCAAACACACTGCAGAGTGTGTTTGGATCGTGTTGGAATGCAGTTCTCAAGTGGATTAGATTTTTTAACCAATAATGTTTTAGGTCAGGCAATTGACAATGTTAGTTTTTATTAGTTTGGTTAGACAGTATAGCGGTAGTTTCAAAATATTTTACTAATTTACTTATTCGCGCAAGACCCAGTCGAGTGTATACCGATTTGTTTGTAAGCGAAAATGTCGCAGACGCCAAGTAGTTCGGACGGATGCAATGATCAAAACGATGCTCTTTTTCACTATTCAGAACCTTTTCATATAAACGAAAACCATCCTGCTATATTGCTCATTCGTGGTCAGATCCGAATTTGATGTTTGCGCAACCACAGCTACCACCGTTTTATCAGTATTCTCCACATACACCGCCTCCACCGCAACGCACACAAGTTCCAAATGCGGTTGACAACAGTTCTACCTGTGCGTCGACTAGTTACATTCGAAACAGTGCTGTTAACAATCTGTCAAAAACAGTGAACAAGCATGCAATACTTTTCTACTGTGACCACGGCATGTGGTTCATGTAAGCACGCCAAACTAATCCGCAAGCACAAGCGCTAGTGTGACCGCGGCCTTTTAGTACTGGTAACGGTATATAAATATTCGTCGTCAGAGCTCCAGTTTTGCGCAGTGTCTAGTGTTTTGATATTTTTATGTGTGTGAGGTTTATGTTTCTGGGGTTTTCTTGGTGTCCGAGTATGAGTTTGTTTTGCCCGACACACTAGCTGTGGCAAAGTAGTTTTTTTTTCCGCGACTGTTGCATGTTTTGCCTCGCGCTGGAGACATGCGCCTTTGTGTGGAAATTCACGGCCGCAATTCTTACATGGACTTAGAATTACTGTTATTATTCCGATAGTGTTGTCCCAGTTTATTCGTTTCCCCATCCTTTGTTTCTTTGGATTCGATTTCTTTAGTCTGAAAGGTACTTTGTTCGTCTCTACGTCCTTCTATAAGCATAGCCTTTAAGTCAAACGTCGAATCGCGTAGAGCCCGTTTACGTATTTTTGACGATCTGCCACCAATAATTATTTGCTCCTCGATTTCAAATTCGATATTCGTAAACTCGCAAGTCTCTGCCATCGTACGTAATCGCGTGTGGAATTGGTCTAAGGTCTCATCAATCTCTTGCGCAGCCAGTCGAACACGGTAAACCCAGTCGTATCGTTTGTTTTTCTGAAGGTCAAAATGGGTCTTAAGTTTTGCCTTTGCAATGTCATAGTCCGCGTCAGTTCCTGTATCGGAAATTTGTTTGAATATTTCGCGCACTCGTGAGCCAGCTTGATATAATAACATGGCATCCAGACAAATTAAAACTCTGGCATTGGCGTAATTCCTATGGATTGCATGATTTGTACCGTTGGTTGATGTTGTGGGATTTCGCCTTCGTCCCCAGACATTACGTATATATATATATATATATATATATATATATATATATATATATATATATATATATATATATATATATATATATATATATATATATATATATATATATATATATATATATATATATTCTTTTCTAAAGAATTTTACAACTATCGGTAAATCGTTACACGGTGTTTCATGCCTTTAGGCAATCATTTTTTAGAAAAGTTTTTAGAATTCTTTAGAAAAATCAAATAAATATTGCTCTGCTATCTCGTATCGGGCACTCTGATTGTCAAGAAGAATATATATATATATATATATATATATATATATATATATATATATATATATATATATATATATATATATATATATATATATATATATATATATATATATATTTATATTTATATTTATATGAAGTTATGTGGATGTATGAAATCCGTACAAACAGTGCTCAATACTTACGCAGAGCGGTATACTATAGGTATATCAAAGACGAAATGAAATCATAACCAACATAAAAAGTTTAAAAATTTAATGCTAATCCGAGTTTCACGTGCGTGTGCACGATCATCAAGCAATAAAATAAAATACAATATTATCCAGTGAATATATATATGTATATATACATATCATGTCATTATGGAAAGTAAAAGCTGTAGAATTGTACAACAATTAAAATTTAAAGGAGGTTTGCATGAATGTACTTTATGATCAGACTTCGTTTTCATTGTTCTTTATACTGTTACGTAACTTCCTTCTTATAACGAGGAAGTTACGTAATAGTATAAAGAACAGTGAAAACGAAGTCGGATCATAAAGTACATTCATTTATAAAGTACATTCGTAGCTTACGAGGAACGAAGTGTTAAGTTGGAAAGCAATGTCTTCATAATAAGTTGGAAAGCAATGTCTTTGCCATTAAAACCTTATGTTATCATTACAACGTATGTCAGTTGCGTCTCGTATTTTGGGCTTTGTGAGTTTAGATTTTTAAAGGACAACTTTCTTTGAATCAGTTGTATTGTCAACTAAGCAATAAGTCATTAGTCCTGATGGAGCGAACGTGGGACTTGAAAGGGCGGCGCGTGCCCCCTCCCCTAAATAATGAATTTTAGAGAATAAAGGAACCATTAGGAGTAGTGGGCCCCCAAATTAAGAGAAGTGCAACACAATGCACTGTATAATTCTAATCGTAAATTAGGTTTGGTTCCAGTTAGTGCAGTCCCGTTACACATGACTGTGCAAGAAATTAAGTCTCGTCTGTACCCATATCCAGATTCCTTTGTTGTACATATTGTATTTTCTTTCGTTTACAAAACTTTACCATATAGGAACGCCAGCGTTTTCCCGACCCTCTACACGTATCCGAATTTGATACCATAAAACGCCAGAGTCGCTTGCTGCGAGTTGCCATAGCAACGTGGCACGTGGGTGGAGTATTTGTTTACAGACCTGTGTTGAAATATTGTTTCAAGTATGTTAATAAATAAGTAAAGTACATAGTAAACGGCATCATAAATCCATGACTATTGTGTTTATAGACAATCTTGACCGCGGCGTCATGGTTATCAAATGACAAAATCCACCGCTACCATTGGGTAGCGAGCAAGCACTGATCACTTTACATGGTGACGTGCCTAAACCATATCTCCGTATCTTGGTAGCTTTTTTGTTAGCTCATCATTACAACCGTTCCAGCCAAACCGCTTGTACTTGCTCACAAGAACACAAGAGAAGTGGACAAACCGCATGCAATCACAGTAAATATGGAAGTAACCAGTTCTAATATGCGTGTACTGGCGGTGATGACCTTAATTCTGACCTTTTTAAAGGTACGAGATAAGCTTCGACTATTTAATATATTCACATTATTGCCAGGTTTTTTTGAGTTTTGAAAAATAGCGTGTTTTGAAGTAAAACTTTATCAAAGCGTGCATTGATTGAATTGGATGTAATATATCTGAAGGTTTCCGGACACGCACTCTGCACTCCCCAGTTACTCCCATATTATATAAATAATTAATTGATCTGTGTGTTGTTTCAGAATGCCATTTCTACCAGGTAGAAGTGCATGGTATGATATAAGGCAAAAAGATGTGTAAATTGTAAAACGATAGTAAGGCAGAAGGTCAAGTCTGTATGCGTTCTCGCTCGAGACCTATTTGGCCTGATGGCACTGTGGCAAATTTGGTGTGAAAAAATTCGTCTGCAAAATACGTTGTAAATTGAATTCTTCACCTAGTCCGCAAAAATGGTGCTTCGGTCCCAGACAAACGGTTCTATGCTCTTGACTGGGAAGAAAGCGAGAGAATTTAGCCGTGCGCAACCATATAAATTTTGCAACCAATTTTTGGTGACGATTTAGGCGAATTGAGTCTTACAATGTCTACTTCAGTTGCAGGAATTTCATAAGAAGTGTAGGCTCATGCGACGCATCACTACGCAGTAAAGCTGAAAAACAATTACATTACATTACAAAGTAGTCGGGGTGTATTCATGGTTGCTTCTGTTGCCACTGGGAAAATATTTTTTGAAATTAGTTATAAATAGCCGCACATGCAAAGACAACGGTTAAGATTACGTAACGTAATAACATTACGCACCATTCTTTAATAAAACACCTTAATTTTCATGTTTTTCGGCTTAATTTGTTCTTTAGAGAGAAATATATTTGATATTTGTAATTAGTAATTCCACGTTGTTGTAATTAGCAACACTAGAATAGAATACATTTTATTATTTTAAGCTATAGTATGTAAACTTGAGTTTTCCACCTCGATTATATTTTGCACTGCTGTTCAAGTATTTTTTTAAATAAGCCTATCAATATCGCTCATTACCGCAACGTATCCTATACTTAAACAGTTAAAGTTCGTGTGAAGTTGATAATTGCAATTGTTTTAACATCTGTATCAAATTATATCGAAAAACAATTAGAACATGTTCTGACTCGCTTTACGCAACGACCCTCTAAGTCCAGGTCAAATAAGATACTATGGCCAAATACCTTTGAGGATTTCACGTTTAGCTAGTAAGTCAATATTGCACATCATGAATTCACAACCACATTGCCAGAAATGCAAATAGTATGTTCTTTGAGGCGTAGAAGGGTTCCCTGATGGTTGGCTAATCTTATTTTTGAAACCGTACTAAGTTTCCTTCCTGCAACCTTGAGGGATCTGCGGATCGTATATCTAATTGATGATCGTTTTAATAGAGACCAGATCACCTTCAGCTGGTCATGTACTGTTCAGCAGCTACAATTCGATTACTTTTCGTGTTTGTATTAAAAGATTACCAAATTCAAAACATTTTTCCATCGTCGCATCGCTGATTGACAATGTTAAATTTAGAATTATTAAAAATTGTAAGAATTGACCATGGTAAGATGGAAATACCATCGTTTCAGATAAGATGAACATGCAACTTGCAAAATCAATGCAGTTTGTTCCGAATCGTTTGGGAAATGTCCATTTGAGCGGTATGTCAATCATGTCGAGAGCAGGCCGTTAAAAGATGGCACGTCGAAGATTTTTTGATGTTGCGAAATTGAATCAAGTTTCTGTGAAATTTTTGACATTTCATGTTTTGCAATCTTAATGCGATTGAGATTATGGGAATACCAATAAATTTGTATACAGAACCTTTCCACAAATCAAGAAGGTCATTGGTTCAAATACCAATCTCGCTCACGCAGAACACTGCAATATGGTTCACAGTTTCAACTGAACCTCAACTGGTACCTTGTTCAATCAAAAAGACTAGAAACGAACTATAAGTTTGCAGGATTAGCATAGAAGCTTTTTCAGAGGGTCAGGGTATCCCCAGAAAATTTTGAAAGCTAGAAATCCGGTGATATTGACACTTAATTTAGAGGTTATTTTGATTTGTACATTTTCTGCAAAAAATGTGAATGTGTGACGATTTTCATAAATCAATGCGCCAGTTGAAGGTTAGCTACAATCACTGACAAGACCCTTCGGGCAGCTTAGGTATTCTCCTATGCTCGTGCCCCATGCCCCTATTGCAATGTTGTTTTAAATCAATGTGTTCTCAATATGCTGTTAACCAGTACTTGATATCTCACACCAACATTGGTAAGGGGGGAAGGGGGATGTATACAGCTATTTATAATTTTTGATTGATAGTCGCAAGTTTTAGACAGGTGTTTTGTCAATGATTGTAGCTATTCCTTGCTCTCATTTCAGTGATATCTAAAATAACCTCTATATATATATATACGTATTTATAAATGCATGAATTGCCTCCTCCCCCCGCCCCTGGTGCAATTTTCTAGCACCAACAGAAATATAATATTTTCACTTCTGAACGTAATGGGGGATGGGGGATACTTTCTGTTGAGTTTTGGGGTGCAGTTATTTGCCACCCCTTACGACAAAGTACAATTCAACACCACCACTTTAGTGTATAACAGCTTTATTCGCTCTGATCTTTAAATGACAAAGTTACATCTATATATATATGAGAGATTACATGCTAATATTTAGGATATATAAAATTACATTTGACATTCATTATCATGTTTGGTAAATCGTTGGATAAATATGTATGGAATCTGTGGAATTATATGTTCCCAAGTTATTTTTACTCATCTGTTTTATATTATTATTATACATTCTTTTATGAGGCAGTCTCAGTCACCAAAACCGTGATTTTCATGAGAGCCCTCAAAACGTCAATCAGTTTTCGTGTCTGTCAATTTGAATATTATATATAGAGCATACTTTAACACCCCCACTTGCTCTTTATATTCTGAGCCACTCTTTTACACACTTACCCTAAGCTTACCCTATTATGAACTTTTCTTACTGGCTGGCTTGGTAAAAACTTCGGCTATATTTTCCTGACATGGAATATACTCTAAATTAATTTGGCCTTCCTGTATTTCTGATCTGATAAAGTGGTACTTTATGTCTATGTGTTTTGACCTTTGATGGTGAACTGGATTCTTGGCTAAATTCATAGCTCCCTGGTTATCTATCATAATAAGTAGAAAAACTAGATTCATATTAATCGAAATATAGTGGGGGCAAAAATATGAATCCCGCAATTCCGGATCCGCGTTTTATCCCAACCCAGGCCATGACCACAGAAATGAAAGTATCAATTGATAATGAAACATTTGAGCTTGTACCGCATTTCTGTGTTCATGGCCTTTCATTTCTGTGTTCTTGGCCTGAGTTGGGATAGTGGGGGCATTAATATGAATCTAGTTTTTCATATCTCTGAGGATGGTTCTGAAATAATAAGTAGCTTACCTGCGATACTTACCCTCGTGTCCACGCAAAGCTGTCTTAAGAACTTTGCTTCTTGTATTGCATTGGCGAGTGCTACATATTCTGCCTCACACGTCGACAATGCCACAGTCGGTTGTTTTCTGCTTTTCCATGATATTAGCACAAAGGAGATATATACCCTTTGTGATATTAGTGGACCATCTTGTGAAAGCTAAAAATTGTAGCCTGTCACGCTTCGTCTATCTTCAATAGACGCTCCCCAATCTAAATCACAAAATCCCTTAAGAACTAGTGGAGAAAGTCATTTTCTACAGGTGAATCCTATTATCCTAATTCTTGTGTACCTTTTAATAAGTATCTCAATACGTGCTTGGCTATGCCTAGGTCGGCTTGTGTGGGCTTTGACATTTTCTGTGACAATTTTGTCACAATGTAACATAGATCTGGTCTTGTTCTAGTCATTACGTAAATTAAACTTCCCACATTGCCCTATATAGTCCTGGATCAGTTAACTCGGGCGATTTTTCATTCTTCACACAGCAAAGCAAATCGGAATCGCTAGCGGCGATGATAATGTTGTTGACCCAAACAATAACAATAACACATCGCTCATCGTCAATTGATATCTTTGTCATCAAGTGTCGCGGGGGGTATTGCGCATGTGCTAATTGGAAAAGTAGGGCGATCCTGCAGAAACTTTTTCAACTCTGCATGGCATTTTCATGGCCTTGAACTTGTTTTCCAAACTGTCTTTATCCATATTATAAGGAGTAACCCGAGCTAATAGAACGCTTTTAAATATCGTGATTGCGGTATAAGTAAAGCCTACAACTGATGTTTGCCCTACTTTTCCAATTAGCACATGCGCAATAACCCCCACCCCCTGCGACGCTTGATGGCAAAGATATTAAAGAACATAATGACACGGATCCGCACGTGATTGAATAAAATTTTCTTTCATGAAAAATGTGTGCAATTTCTGCCACTCTGTTTTAGTCCGTATAATGACCGTTTTAGTTTACACACTAAATCTATGTCTTGCACTTGTGAGTAGTCTTTTGTTACAAATCTGGCTTTATATGTTTCTTCACCGTTCTGGTTTGTTTTAACTGTATATACCCATTTTGCCCCCACTATTTGCCTATCCTTAGGATGCGGTACAAGCTCAAATATTTCATTATCAATTAATGCTTTCATTTCTGTGTTCATGGCCTGGGTTGGGATAAAACGCGGATCCGGAATTGCGGAAGCGGAAAAAGGGATAAAACGCGGAAAAGGGATAAAACGCGGAAAAAGGGATAAACGCGGAAAAAAGGGCCAGGAATGAAAAAGATTTAAAAATGTAATTAAACAAGTTCATAACTTTATCACGACAAGAATTCAACAAACTTACAATAATCTAATTAATCTACAAATTGTAGATTAAACCTCTAACTGTCGAATTGTGAGTTTGTGGGCCGCTACAAGAAAACTTTTCAATGTTCTAGCTGAGGATTTCAAAAAATAGCAAGCAAACAATTGTCCTTGTAAGGCAACAAACAACCATATTTAAAATGGCAAACTGAATCCAAATTCTCTCAGATACTGTAAATGCGCCTGAGTCAGGTATGGCAGAGTTTCTTTACACAAAGTTGTCGTTTGTGGACTGAAGTAAGGCTGCTTCCTCCTGACACAGTGAACGCTCGAATGAAAATACACGTTCCCTTCTTTGACCCTCATTTCTCCGGTAGTATTTTCTCGATCCTGCCTATTCATTCTAGTCATAATGACCAAGTCGTGCGGGGGACTGGCAATTATACCTCCAGGTTTCAATGCTTGCGAGCAGCCATAGCACAAACGCACTAATGGTGAACATAATTGCAACAAAATAATACGGAAGCTACTCTGTGATGAACTGCTGTGGGATGGAACAGAATACGGTGTCGTGTGTACCATCGATGGAGGTGTCGAGCCTAAAGGATGATTGTATTGAAAGCCAGATCTTACGAACGATGGATTTAAATACGGAGGGTTGGTTGCCACCAGTTGTGGTCGGCATTGCGGATTTGTCATCGTTGAGGGTGACAACGTTGCTGTTCCTGAGGTCAAAGCGCAGGTTACGCGATCCACGACGACGCTTGGCGGGGCTTTAGTGGTGTTTCGCTTTAGCGGTTTGCAGCCTTTCCTGCCGACGCCTTTATTGCTATCCGATGTAATTAGTAACGTGAGATTCAAAGCGCAGGTTACGCGATCCACGACGACGCTTGGCGGGGCTTTAGTGGTGTTTCGCTTTAGCGGTTTGCAGCCTTTCCTGCCGACGCCTTTATTGCTATCCGATGTAATTAGTAACGTGAGATTCGTTTGCTGAGGACCTTTCGTTCGGAGCTACTTCAGATGATCAGAAGTTCGACCAATTCTTTCAGCTACGGCCAAAGAATGCGAACAAATCTTGCAGGCATTCTAACCCGGGAAATCATTCCAGGTAGCCTTTCCGTTCTTAGCTACACAAACGTAGTGCGGCTTAACTATCGTTTCGCTTATTACACCATCTTTGTTCAACAAATTTTCAGCCTTTTCTAAGATATATTGCAGTGTTGTTGGAAGAACTGATTTCACACCCCCGAAATCTGCTAAGACTTGGATGCGTTGACGTTCACTAGAGTTCCAAGATGAACTATTTCGTGGATCTGGTGGTGGCGATTCATTCGTGGAAGACATGTTAGCGTTTCGAAATTTTCTTATGCATGCTTGTTTTTGGTTGGTGCAACTCGATACGGAGCTAGGTTTAACACGTCGGACTCTACGTCTTCTTTTAGCTGCTTCAGTAAGTTGTAAGTAAAATTGCCAGTCCCCCTCACGACTTGGTCATTATGACTAGAATGAACAGGCAGTATATCGAGAAAATATTACCAGAGAAATGAGGGTCAAAGAGGGGAACGTGTATTTTCGTTTGAATGTTCACTGTGTCAGAAGAAAGCAGCCTTACTTCAGTCCACAAACGACAACTTTGTCTGACGAAACTGTGCCATACCTGACTCATTTACAGTATCTGAGAGAGTTTGGATTAAGTTTGCCATTTTAAACATGGTTGTTTGTTGCTTTACAAGGACAATTTTCTGCTTGCTATTCTTTGAAATCCTCAGCTAGAACTTTGAAAAGTCTTCTTGTTGTGACCCACGAACTCACAATTCGACAGTCTAAAAAACCTTAAAGTTGATCGCAATATACTGTTTCTTTTGTTATTTACACAAGAAAATACATGAAAACTTGCACCGTCTACGGGGCACTAAGCCATGATTTTACACTAAGCCAATGACAACATTTGGATTCCTTTTTTTGTTCTGTTTATTAATATTTGCAAAAAACCTAAAGCCTATTTGTTGAGAATATAGTAATTCGCTTGTAAATTGGCTTAGGTATTTGTAAATCGTGATAAAGTTGTTGACTTGTTTAATTACATTTTTAAATCTTTTTCATTCCTGCCCTTTTTTCCGCGTTTTATCTCTTTTCCGCGTTTCATCACTTTTTCCGCGTTTTATCCCTTTTTCCGCGTTTTATCCCTTTTTCCGCGTTTTATCCCTTTTTCCGCGTTTTATCCCTTTTTCCGCGTTTTATCTCTTTTTTCGCGTTTTATCCCTTTTTCCGCTTTGGCAATTCCGTATCCGCGTTTTATCCCAACCCCTCATGGCCTCTTGCCATCTGTTTTCGTCCGGTGCATCTACTGCTTGTTTGTAATTAACTGGAATATCTGTAAGCCTATAGCAATAGTCCAACATGTAACTTGTGTTATCATTAAATTTATTCTGTCCAAAATAATTTGGTTTATTTCGTGCTCTTGTGGAGTACCTTTCTTCATTAATGTCTTGCTCGTGCTGTTCATGTTTATCGGCCATGTCTGACCTCTGACATCAACCTCAACCTCCGGAATGTTTTGTTGCTCATCAACAATGCTCGGTATTTGGAGCTTATCAGCGCTCTCACCTTGCCCGCTGTCAAGAATTACATCATGGTGATCGTTTCTTACGGCTTGAAAATTATCGATAAATTTCACACGTCGTACCTTCTCTGCCTTGTTTGTTTCTGGGTAAAACACTAAATAGGCCGGACTTCCATTGTCATACCCGATAAAAATGCCTTTCTGGCAGCAAGCATCTAACTTTTTAGCATTCTGTATAAACGCATAAGATGTAGATCCAAACACATGTATATTACTTAGATTCTGCTGTTTACCGATTAATGCTTCATAGGGTGTTTTCCCTAAGCGTGAATTGAAACATCTGTTTCGGATGTTGACCGAAGCCATCACGGCATACGTCCACAAATATTTTAATAATTTTGCGTCTAGCAAAAGACATCTTGCCATGCTAAACAAACTTCTCCATGCTCTTTGTACTGCACCGTTCTGGTGCGGTGAGTTCGGAGCACTTGTCTCGTGCTTGATTGTATGCTTCCTTAGAAGACTCTTAAATTTATAACTAATGAACTCACCGCCGTTGTCGCTACGTATTCGCTTGACTTTTCCATAAGGCACGACATCAGCTAGGTATTTCTGGGTGGCCTCTGCAGTATCACTCTTCTGTCTCAAGAAATATACCATATTTATACCTGTAAATTCGTTATTAAGTCCATCTTTGGCAGTGGGCTCTATTGGCCCTGCCAAATCACAATGTACAAATTCCAAGGGCGCCTTTGCTCCCTGATCTGGCTGCCTGTTTCTAATCTGGCACATTTTACCTTGGATACACACTTCACATTCTGGCTCTTTGCTATCAGTGGTCTTTATGCCTTTAACTACCTTCTCTAATTTTCTAACATCACCGTAGTTACAGTGGCCTAAAATTTTGTGTCACTCCTCTATTGAGCAAGCGTTATTACTTGATGATGATACACTATTTAAATAGTACAAACGCCCTTTCTGCCTAATCTCAAATACATTGCCTTCCTCTGTGGTGTACTTACCTGTTTGCCTATAGGTTTGCCGAGCCCCCTCTATACCTACTTCAGCTGAAACAGAGAAGATATTTTGGTGATAAGATGGAATATAGAGCGCATTATGCAACTTAACTTCATGCAAGTTACCCCTTACATCAATATACAACCTAACTTTAGCATTCCCTTTTCCTAATACAACGTTAGATTTACTTTTACTGTCAGCTATAATTCCATAAAATGAGTGCTAGGATCAAAATTATCGTCAAAGTTTATAAATTTTGAACTGTCATTTATTATATGACTATAGTTGCTCCAGTGTCCACTTGTAGATTTTCGTTCTCTACTTTTCTTCTTCCGTCGTGTGAATCTTGAAGTGCAATGTTCATCGTTGTCCTCTTTCTTCGGCTCGTTGGCTGTTTTAGCGGCGTTCTTACCATCATCCTTGTTTCTGCATGCAGTCTTTTGTGTTGTGGGCTTTGCTTTTACTATTACTGCACCACTTCTCGTTCTTTAACCAGCAGTCCGCGCTCTTGTGACCCTTCTTGTCACATTTAAAACATTTCCCTTCGAATCGCTTTTGCAGCTTAGTGTACATCACGTTGTCCTGGTCTTCCGTTTTGCAACTCTTCTCGTTCTCCTCGTAGTTGCGCAATGTTGTTTTAAATTCACTAAAAGTCATCGGTTTCTCCCGTTGTATGACTACGGTTGAAAACGTTTTATAGTTTCGTGGTAGTACCATAATATCATAGGTATAAGTAGACCATTGCTGATGACTTCTTCGGCTGATTTAAGCGCTGTTGCGGCAGTCTCCACCCGTAACATATAATCCGTCGTACTCTCGATTTCGCCCTTTTTCAACGAGGTCAGCTCCGTATACAAAGCGATAATTCTTGGTTTGCCTTTACCCTGATAGTACTCGCGTAACACCTTCAAGGATATTCTCCCATCATCTCTTGCCTCTCTTATAATCAAGGACAAGCTTCGATCATCCAAGCATTGCACCAACTCACGCGCTAGGAACGAACACATCACAAAGTTTCTGGATCCTCATGAAGGCTAGGAACTTCACTTCCCAGAGTTCATACTTACTCTCGTCTCCATTGAAAGCAAGTCCTCTCCAGGGCCCATAACCTGTTGAGTTTTGGGGTGCAGCCATTTGCCACCCCTTACGACAAAGTACAAGGCAACACAACCACTTTAGTGTAGAACAGTTTTATTCACTCTGATCTTTGAATGACAAAGTTACATCTATGTACATCTATATACATTAGGATATATAAAATTACATTTGACATTCATTACCATGTTTGGTAGGCCGTTGGATAAATCGTATATGTATGGAATCTGAGGAATTATATGTTCCCAAGTTATTTTTACTTAAGCGTCATCTGTTTTATACACATCAACCAGTTTTCGTATCTGTCAATTTGAATATTATAGAGCATACTTTAACACGGAAAGCACTCTTAAGCAAATCAAAATATTTTCGCTGAGATTGAAAGCAAACTGTGTGGTGAATTGAGAATTGAAATTTGAGTGTGAGACGACACTTCTAAATCTCGAAGTGTCCAAAAAACAACGTTAAACTGCGTCATTAGCTTAAACATCGTAATTAACAGCAGAGCTGAACTATGTCTTGGAAGAGCACTTCGCCACACGAACTGCATTATGACTTATGTAAAGACGATTTTAATTGTTCAGATCGCAACTCAGACCAAAATGACCTGACCTAGAGTCTCGATGGGCTAGCCTTAACCAATAATTGTTCACCTGTCGAAACAGTATGCTCAACGTGAACAAACTAACCGATCGGGACCAGGGTACGCCTGCCTTCTGTTTAACTAGAGGCTTGCCTGTTTCACTAGAAATGCTCTCTCGGGTTTTAACACCCTTGACTTCTCAATATATACCAAGGGTGGATGTCTTTAACACCAGGGGACGGTTGTTGAAAGGTTGGCACTAACCCTTGCTTAATACTTAACCTCACTGTTTGCTTTCCGTATTTCCACATCTCCGTCCCTTTCAAAGCTTCAGAAACCAAGACTACTATTGACCCGGACAAGATTTCTGAAGGAATGTTCCCAACCCTATATCGTAGCGAAACGTAGCGTATTCTATTGTGCCAATATCAATACTTTGCTACGGTCGATACGGTCAAAGTGAAAAACGGCCTTAAGGTGTCTCGAATGTCAGAATTCATTGGAAATTTTACCTTCTCGCCATAAAATGCTTTATAGTGAATGTTTGAAATTCATTTTAAGTCATTGCACAGCTCTATAGCACTGTTTGCCTGAACATAGAAATCAAATGAGAAATCATTTGAACTCAATTCTGATCATAATTTCATTAGCTTAAACTCCACACCTTATCCATAAATAACAATGTCTCTACTGTAGACATGCGAATGGTAGGAAAATAAAACTTTCCAATTATGAAGACAACTAGGAGAGCTATGCAATGACTATATAACTATAAGCTTTACACGTGTACAAAGATTCTATGGCGAAAGAAGTACAATGTGCAATGGTTTCGACTGTCGAGCCACGTTAAGGGTGTATTAGCAAGGTTAAATCTTATAAAGTTATGTGTTAATATTTTGCAGAGTGTTGAAGCGAAAGGGGTTTTGAAAGTTACATTTGTTGACTACGTTAACCCTGGGAAATTTATTTTTTCCGGTCGATGCTGTGATTTAATTTGTGATAACAGCTGTGAAACATATTTTAAGATCTGCCTTCAACCAACGTACAAACCCATAGCCAGGCTGGACAAATGCATGAAGTTCGTGAGAACTAAGGAACGCAAGGGTGACAATTTTGACTTCTTAAAAGCATTTGGCCCTGCGTTTGGTTTGAATGGTGAAGAGAATCCGATTGTCCATCATTTTGATGATTCGTGGCAGGTAATTGTAGCATATTTATTATACATTATAAGCATGTAAGTTTGTGCATTACACTAATTGCAGCCACTGATCTAAATTACTGGATAAAGCTTCTGTCATGCATAATTGAAGCCAATGGTGGCCATATTGGACTATCTATATAAATTTACATTGGTACTATTGAGATGGTAGAAGAGGTTTTTACAGTTTTAGGTTATTGGTGGGAATGGATAAACATTGTGCGAATGAAATTTCTTTTACAAATAATTTCTGTTTCCTTTTAAACTTGCCTGTGAATAACGAATTGGGGATAGTCTAAGATGGCCGCCATGAGTTCATTATCAAGTGTTTTAAACCTTCTCAAAACCATTAAATAAGTTGTGGCAAGCTGTCGTCGCTGTTAATTTGAGAAAGATATTTCCCTGATAATTTGGTCAGTTTTAATTTACACGTCGCGATTTGATTTGCAGAAATTTTGATCGATTTTAGTATATCATCTCACTATAAATATTCTGGCTTCAAAATTGGGTCGCTGAATTCAAAAGGATGCTTTATCCAGTAATTTAGATCAGTGATTGCTGCTCTTAAGCATAGCATACGAAATTAAGGGTACGGCAACTCGGCAGTGCAACATATTCCCTGGAAAATATGCATGAGACAGAGAGATAATTATGTAGTTTTGTACTGAAGTAGTATTCAAGAAATTACAATTAAGATAAAATTGGATACAAGTATATAGCTTGTATAAAAAACTGACGATCTTGAGTTTCAAGTTGCACAACTTTACAGCAATTAGAGTTGTCCTGAATTTTGTATTGGTACAGAGAATGTTAAATAATTCTGGGAGAATATTTATCTTGTTTTATGTCCTACAGGGCACATTTAGCATATTCATGGAGATTTGGGATGACGATAGAAATCATTTCCTTAACATTGGATATAAACCAGATAAAATTGATGTGGTTTTTGGACAATATAGATATCTTGCCGCTGGTCCTGACTCAAGTAATCCCAGGATATATTCGAAAACTGTAAGAAACTTGATCATAATGATTAGAAAGCGCGAGAGTTTTAAGACCATTAAGATCTGCCCAAGCGGGTGGAAGAGGGGGGGAGGAGATTACAAGAGAGAGGCTATATGTAGCCAAGATGACGCAATTTGCATAAGGGTGTATTATAACACATGCATTTGACCCGTGACCTGTTCCCCGTTACCTGTGACCCATGACCTGTGACCCGTATTTTAAACCAGCCGTATCAGTGTATCTGTGTAGCGATGTAACTTTGCAGCTACAGTCGAACCTCCATTAAGCGGCCCTCCATTAAGCGGCCACACTCTATTAAACGGCCACATGTCAAAGTCCCAAAAATATTTAGTATATATTATTAAAGATAAGACCTCCATTGAACGGCCACCTCTATTAAGCGGCCGCGGCCACCTTCGAGTGGTCCCAAGCAGTGTTTTTTTAATAATTATAACCTCCTTTAAACGGTCAGCCAGTTTTTTCAAACACAATTTTCACCATAATTAAACGGCTAAAAAATATGTTTGTTAAGATTTTAATCAACACGTGTCCCTTACTGACATCGTTTAGCAGTAATCTAATTTTAAAATATTGTCTAACAAATATTTACGTTTCCGTTCCTCTAATTTAGCTCACTTTAGCATCAAATCCCTCTTTCTGTAGCTTTTCTTTCAGCCAACTTATTGAAAATGCATCTCCCATAAATTGATATTCACACGGAATTTCCAAACCATAGCCACCGCCTCTATTTACTCGTTTGCCTTTGATAACTACTTTTCCAATGTTTGTCGCTCGTTTTAGAAACTTTGTGAGCCAGATTGCCATTAGTTTAGGAACATGTCCAACTACTTCAAAATCGTCGCTCATTTCATTCGGATGTGGACTCTTCATTTTGGAGGACATATCACGAAGTTGCTTTGAGTTTTGACGTGTTTTGACATTCTTTTCACATTTAAGCGAGCTATCACGAACAACTGCAACAGCATTTGCGTCCTCCTTATTGCTAAGCTCTCGCTTAAGACAAAGTTCATCGTCGATACTTGGTAGCCAAATATCCATATATGCATGATAACCTCTGACAAACGAAACTATTTGAAGTTTATGCGCCATTACTGAATTTTTCTTCGACTTGCTAGACCACTAATACAAATCTTGTCTTGTTTGTGACAAAATGTGGCCTGTTCCGTTTTCGTTTGTAAGTAGGAAATTGGATTATGCCTCGCCTTGAGCAAAAATTCGCCAATGTTGAATTACATTACAATAATAGTGATGTTCCGAAACACAGTTTCGAAATGTCTGAGTTGGCGAATACAATATTTTGTCAAACGTGCGGGAGTGAAACCAATTACAAATGTTTAACTTGCAATAATCCTGTATGTAACAAATCAGCTAACTGTTCGATATCTGCACCCGAAGAGACACCCGGTTGGAAAGCTGGATGTAGCGTGGCGTTCTGTTGTTCTTGCGAAGCAACAACTACAAGGCCAAAGGACAGAACAACGTGTAATGATACTGGAGAAAATAATGATCAGACGAAGCTTAAGTCTAGCCCCGGAACCAGTCGCTTGAGCAACCAAAGTTTAAACCTGAAGACCAAGCGCAAATGTCTCGACCTGGGTGAAAAAGTTGCTGTAATCGACTACGCTAAAAGTCATCCTAATCTTGGAGCCAGAAAGATAGCAGAACATTTTAAAACTGGACGAACGCAGACCCAGACCATACTTAAAAACAAGGAATCGATACTTGCTTTGCACGAAACAGGCGACGAGAGGCTTAAACAAAAGCGACAGCGCATGGCTAAATACTCCAATGTAAATCAAGCTGTGTGGGTATGGTATACCATGTGCAGAAAATCGAATATACCAGTTTCTGGCCCAATGATTCAGGAAGAGGCTCTGTTAATAGCCGAAAGATTGGAAATTAAAGATTTTACCGGATCAAATGGTTGGTTGGAAAAATTCAAGAAACAACACAATATATGCATTATGGCAGTTGCAGGAGAAGAGGGTGATGTCAGACCCGAGACGGTTGAAAGCTGGAGTGAGAGGGCACGAGAAATAACCAGAGGATGGAATAAAGAAGATGTTTGGAATATGGACGAAACAGGCAGTTTTTGGCGTGGTCTTCCAGAGAAGAGCCTTGACGAAAGAGGAAAAAGATGTAGAGGTGGGAAAAAGGCAAAGCAGCGCAACACATGGGCATTTTTTGTTAACGCTGCGGGAGAAAAAGAAGATCCGATTGTTATCGGGAAGTCTGCAAAACCTCGGTGCTTCAAGCACTTAAAAGACAAAACGCGTCCGTGCAAATGCCGTTATTTTTCAAACAGTAAAGCCTGGATGAAAACGGATATTATGACAGACATTTTGTTCAAACTTAATCGACGATTAAGCCGAAAAAACAGGCGCATATTGTTATTTATGGATAATGCCCCATGTCACCCAGAAAGCTTAAAAGACAACTTTTCGAACATAAAAATTGTGTTTCTTCCCAAGTTTTCCAGTTACGATTGTTTTTATCGAAGTCGAGATTTTACTTTTGTAATGAACAGTGACTTAAAAGTACATAAAACGAGCTTTTGACTACATTCTTGTCTATATTTGGCATACCTCTATTAAGCGGCCACCTCTATTAAGCGGCCACCTGGCCATTCCCCGAGGGTGGCCGCTTAATAGAGGTTCGACTGTATATGTAACTGTGTAGCTGTGTAACTGTCTACCTGTTTAATTTAGTTATGCAAGTGTGTTATAGCTGTGCTTGTGTATCTGTGTAACTAAGTATACGTAACTGTGTTACTGTATAGCTATATGTAACTGTTGTTTCGTAACTGCTTAGCTGTGTAGTTGTGTAACTGTGCAGCTGTGTAACTATGTAACTATGTAACTGTTGTAACAGTGTAACTGTGTATGCTAACAATGACTGTTAAGCCCCACACAGACGAGCAAGTTTTCCTTGACGAGTTTTCCTTGACAAGTCTTATTTGCTCGTGTGTACGCGAAAAAATTGACAATTTTTCCTTGACAAGGAGCCTGGTTTAAAAGCTAGTCCTACCAGCTTTTCGACAAGGAAACTTGCTCGTGTGTACGGGCAACAAGGAACACTTGACAAGGGAATTGTTTGTTTACGTACTTAATTCGCGCGGCCTCGTAAAAGTTGTGAGGAAAAAAATATTATCAAATTTCGCGTACACAGGAACAAATAAATCCTGTCAAGGACAACTTGTCAAGGAAAACTTGTTCGTCGTACAGACGCGTAAGTGAACTCGTTAAGAAACTTGTCAAGGAAAACTTGCTCGTCTGTACGGGGCTTTACTGTAACTTTATTTCTTTGTAGCTAACTGGCACCCGAAAGCGAAAGAAGCCTACGACAACAACAATTGAGCTAAGTCTATACTGTGATCCACATTATTACAATGGCTATTGTTCGCAGTATTGCAAGGCCCAAAACACTGAGACAGACGGACATTATACATGTAACGCTTACGGACAAAAGATTTGCATGTATGGTTGGCAAGGAACAGACTGCAAGACACGTGAGTCTGAATTGCGAGAGTGTGATTGTCAAAACACGGTTACTTTAAGGAGCTAAACCTTGGGTTGAAACGCTTTGAAAAGTTATAGTAGGGTCGCCAGCGTGATAAGTGAGAGGGACATATTCATATATTCGTGTTCTGAAGTCGATTCGACTTCAAAAAAAATTAATTGTGCAGAACACGAATATATAAATATGTCCCCCTCACTTATCGCGCTGGCGATGCCACTGGAATGCTGTGTTTTATTTTTTTAATACGCACGTTTATACTGTTTGTAGCGATTTGTAAAGCTGGTTGCAAGAATGGACATTGTAAGAAGCCATGGGAATGCGTGTACGTATAATAGAAATACGATAATAAAGCACGTCAATACGAGCGATTTTTTTGTGAAAAGTATTTCGATGCAAGATTTATTGTCACTTGTTTGGAAATGCTTTTGAATTTGACATGTGCACGAACCAACCAAACTAATTGTAGTTGAGGAAGACCACCAATTACAATGCTATGTTGTCCATCTAGATGTGATCTGTTCTGGAAAGGCGACACTTGTGACCAATGCATTGCTAAAAGCGGTTGTGGTAAGTAAATATTTGCCAACTTTCAAGTTTAGTTTTGTGATATAACAACTACTTTATCTTACACTGTAACTGATGTAGATTACAGCACTCCACAAATATACATAACATGCTTCCACCACCTTCAACGATAATATGCTTTTGACTGTGCTAGTTCGTTGTGTTAAAGTTATTAAAAGGAATAGTATTTTACTCATATTACGTCGTATTGAGGCTGCTTGCTGAAATCCTGTATAGTTGATCTTTAGAGTTAAGTAAAAGGACTTTAAGATGCTACAATTTTTCAATAGCTCCAGTTTGACATAAGACCCGTACAATCTTGGGTGTTAAGTACACATTTGGCCAGGCATAGTTCAGTGGATGTGGGCTTACCTAACACATTTAGCCAATCGGGGATTAAGAATTCTTTAACATAACTATTTTTGCAGACAAAGGTGTTTGTAAGGTTGGAAATGACTGTTTATGTTTGCAAGACTGGAGTGGAGCGCTATGTGATCAAGGTATAAATATACAAAGATAATTTTCTTCGGAAACAAAAAGTTCAATAATGCCCTCCACCAGATGGTGATATAGGTAAACTGATTTTCAGATATGAACTCGTGTCGAAGCCAACCTTGCCAAAATGGCGGACAGTGCCATAATCAGGGAACCAGTTACTACTGCCAGTGTGCGCCAGGTTACCGTGGAAACCGTTGTGAGAACGGTGAGTGTTATTTTCTGGTCCTTATTGACACGTTACAATTAAATCATAGATGGTTGAAACGTGGTAAACAGGCTTTCTATAACAAACTGCTACATCTTTGGCTGTCTGAAATAAAATCGAACCCATTGACCTGGTTTCTGATAACCAATTCTTCCTTGAGACTAGAGCGTATACATACCATTTCAAAAATGCTTAATCTTCACTGCATTTACTTATTCTCTGCTACACAGCCAAAAACGCACAAGTTCATTGTTGCAGCACTTCTGCTACAGGCTTGTTGCCTCTTCTTGTTGCCTGGCAGATATCAAGCCAATGCTAGGATCCGTACGTATCGCTTACTCTGGGTTGATGCTCTTTTGCTAGCTGTCAGCAGACTCAACAAGCTTGATCTTCTTTTTATACACAAGCTTGATCAAGTCTGTAATCATCAAGTTGCATCACAGACTTGGCGCAACTTGATAAAGCCAACAGACTAGATTCAACTTGCAGCAAGTCCCTTGCGTTTCTTGCTGTGTGGGTGGATGTATTTTTAACATGTTTATCCTTCTGCAGAAATTGATTTGTGTGCGCCCTCCCCGTGTGACAACAATGCGACGTGCGTTAACTATAGAACTGACTTCAAATGCCAATGTCTGCCAGGATTTGATGGACGTTTGTGCGATAACAGTAAGTCAAAATGAATCGTCATCAACACATAGAATTACGTACGCTGTGCGGTTGACAAACTGTGTGTAAACCTTGGAATATAGAAGCAAAATTATATATCTTCGAACGTAGGAAAGTACTTTAGTAGAAAAATATGTATAAGTAAAAAAGTAAATGATTTTTTATTTTTGTAGATATTGACGAATGCGCGTCAAATAATTGTGCAAAGGACGCCACTTGTGACGTAAGTGTAGTACTCCGACTTATTTATGTCTTTTTGCTATTTTTCATCTTGATTGTCCTGAATCTCAGGGTTGCCAGATCACTGCATTTTTGAGGCCAAATCGTCATTAGTGTAGTCAAGTAAACAAAGAAAACAAAAGGCAAGTACAAACAAAAACAAAGAGCATTGTTGAAGATTTGGCCTCAAAAATGCAGTGATCTGGCAACCCTGCTGAATCTCCTTAGTCCAAGACATTTATTACACCAGTATATGGAACGACAAAATTTGAAGGTGGAAATTCATGTTAGGTTTTAACCATCTTACATCATCGTCCTAAGTCTCCTTAGTCCAAGATATTTATTACACCAGTATGGAAGGACAAAATTTGAAGGTGGAAACTCATATCAGGTTTTAACCATCTCTCATTTAAGGATGGCATAAATGGTTACAGTTGTTCGTGCCCGCCTGGTTACGCAGGACAATACTGCACCATTGACGTGGATGAATGCTCAAATAATCCTTGCGCTCCTCACGGGATTTGTAAAGATGGTGTGAATGGCTACACGTGCAGCTGTTTACAAGGATTTAGAGGTGGACGCTGCCAGGAGAATATTGACGACTGTCAATCGAACCCCTGCGAACATAATGGTCAGTGGCCTCTCCTTTGCTGCTTGAGTGTCAGGCCGGGTGTTTCATGCTCGTATGGCTTGAACGGTTGAGAACCTACACTAATTAACGGATGCTTTTATGAAGCATACCTCTCCCCTATTTTATGTGTAGCATACCTTCTTCTCCTGACAATTGTTGTTACAAAGCTGGAAAGAAGTTGTAGGAACCCTGTTCATTAGCTCTTGAAAATTCGCCTGCTTGTCTCAAGTTTCACACAGGCTGTCAACGCCTTTTAATTAACAAGCTCGACGGGAGTATCAGTTTGGTACAAGATTTTGTCTGACTAGATTTACACCTTTGTGTTGTCCACTTTGTGACAATCTTGTGTAACAGGGGGTCTGTGTCCGTGTTATTAGCATAACTTGTGACAAATCCTATATTCCCGTCGAGTTTGTTCCACAATTGTTGGCAGCTCGCGAACACAACTTGTCGAGGTCCTGTTCAAACTTAGTGTACGAGTTGTGAGATTTTTACACGCTTGAACCTGCGCCAAATCATAGATTTGTTAAAACTTTTCCCAAAACAAAAACTATATTCGAACAAAATAGTGTCTGTCCTCCTCAAATTTACTTCGCTCGTTCTATGCACAAGTCAACCAGACCCATGCTTTAGGAAGTAAACTATCATAGGAAGCAAACATAGCCTACTATAATCTACCATTAGAGAACCATGAACTTATTTCAACTTCATTAATGCATTAAAGTTATCACCCCTCGGCATTTCCCCTTCGTCTCTCGCTCTCAATCGTAAACATTTGCTACATTTTTTCAGAAAAGGTAAATAGATGCCCAAGCTAAAACAAATTGCTATGTTTTGCAGGCAACTGTACGGACGGAATAGACGATTACTCGTGTAGTTGTGTCAAAGGCTGGGTGGGGAAAAATTGTGTGTCGAATCATGACGAATGTATTGCACAGCCGTGCAGGAATAATGGTACATGTCATGACAGTTTCAACGATTATAATGTAAGTCTGTCGTGCAGTTCAGAAACACTTTATGAGATTTGTACGCAACTGAAGCGGCATTGTCATTAGGGGCGTAGCCTGTGGGGAGGGGGTGTCCAGGCATCCAGTACAGTTGGGTATCACACCAAGATTCCGGTTATGTCAATGGACCTTTCCCCTTTTACATGAAATTTTGAGAAAATTCAAAATAGGCAAAAATATCACCATAGCTTGAAAGAGCATCCTAAGTTTAGTAAGATTGCAAAGTTCGGCCCTGAAATGTTGTAAAATGTAGAAAATATAGCCTTGCGAAGTTGGCAAATTTTGTATATATTTGTATTACGGGCGGAAAAGTGATAATCAGTTGATACTTTTGATTATCATTTTCCTACGCGTGATACAAATGTATACAAAATTTGCCAAATTTGCAAGGCTATATTTTCTACAGTTTACAACATTTCACAACCAAACTTCGCAACTTTAGTAAACTTGGGATGCTCTTTCAAGCTATGGTGATATTTTTGCCTATTTCGATTTTTTCAAAATTTTGTCTTAAAGGGGAAAGGTCCATTCTTATTTTTACGTCTAAAATCATACATTTTTACCTACGTATTAGACAAGAAATTCAACATTACTACAAACACCAATAATATGACTCAGTTTCACAGCCACGATCAAAACACATTATTAAGCATTTGGTTGATGAGTTTCGCTACACGGCCATTAAAAATGCTTCAAAATGTTTGGTTAGCTTTTATATGAACAAATAACATTGCGCCGATGAAATATTGTCTGTCCGCGGGAAACATCAAAAACTCATTTTGATGAATTCATGCCTCCAGAGTGATCACTTGGAACAAAGTTTCGTGATTTTAAATGCAAAGGCGGTGTAATGCGACCAAATAAGAGATTATTCGAAATATTTGAAGTGATTGCCTTTATATTTCTTACGGTGGAGAAGGTAGTATGTTCGATGAACTAAATGACCATTTGCATGACCAGGGGCTGGTAGAGTCCTTGCAATTGATCCTAACAATGATCATTTTAATGTCCGACTAAAGTGCGGATGAATGTTTGGACTTGCTTTAGTGTTCCTGCGTGCCTGGATTCACTGGAAAAGATTGCCAGATAAACATCAACGATTGCGAGGCTCAACCATGCCTTAATAACGGTGACTGTGACGATGGCATCAATGCCTTCACATGTCATTGCAAACCTGGTTTTTCCGGGCAGTTATGTGAAGTAAATATCGATGAGTGCAAAGGTGAGTACAAAGCCCGATCGGCATTTGACGATTAAATGGATTGTTGAAATTTCCGTTTTTGGTTATCAATATATGTTTCGGTAACTAAGGCTACGGTTAGGGGTAGTAGAGGTTAGGGTTAGGGTTAAGCATGTTATAGGTTGGGGATACTTGGAGATATAGAATTATATTAGTGACCGAAACATAAATTGATAGATTGATTACCCTGTTTTTATTCTCACGTAATGAGAAAACACAGAGTGTCGTATCCCTCACGTCCACAACCCCACCGCTCGGTACACTTTTGGCATTTTACATCTACTGGTTGGATAGTAAATTTGCGAAAGTTAATCCACCGTAGTCAACGTAGTTTAACTATCGCTTCGTAACTCTTGTCTCAGAAAATCGTTGCTTGATTCCTGTTTTCGCTTCGTGTAACGAAAGAATAGACTTTAACAGTTTAATGGCATCATGTTAAACCCATATATGTTCAATTTTCCGTTTTTGTTTTGCGGTTTTGTTTCTGTACACTTTAGGCAATCCTTGTCATCATGGTCAATGTCGTGATGGGATCAATCAGTATTTGTGCGTATGTTCGGTTGGTTACAAAGGTCGTGTTTGCGAAATCGAGATTGACGAGTGTTTACAGCAGCCTTGTTTAAATAATGCCTCGTGTATGGATGAAATTGGAGATTACTCGTGCAACTGCACCGTTGGTTATGAAGGTATGTGTGTAGTATGGTGTGGAGTGGTGCTGGGTCGTATTCATGTATAATTAGGCCAAATTTTTAACATTGCTCTTTATTTTCTTTGTATTTGCCTTTTGTTATCTTTTTTTGACGTGGCCTAATTATTCATCAATATTACGATCCCTAGTGTTGTGTGGTGTGATGTGGTATGGTGTGGTATAGCGTAGCGTAGTTTGGTGAGGCCGTGATGTGGAGTGGCGTGATGTGGTGTAATATAGTATAGTTTAATATGGTATGTGGTGTAATTACGGTGTGGTATGCTGTAATGTAGTATGGTGTAATATGGTATGTAATGCTGTGGTCTAATGTGGTGTGGCTTAATGTGGTAAAGTGTAGTGTAATGTGGTGTGATGTAGTGTGGTAAAGTGTGGTGTAATGTGGTGTGATGTAATGTGGTATGGTGTGGTACAATGTGGTATGGTGTAATGTGGTGTGGTGCGATATGGTATGGTGTAATGTGGTATGGTGCGATATGGTATGGTGTAATGTGGTATGGTGTGGTGTAAAGTGTTATGGTATGGTGTAATATGGTGTGGTGTAATGTGGTATGGTGTAATGTGGTGTGGTGTGGTGTGATGTGGTATGGTGTAATGTGGTGTGGTGTGGTATGGTATAGTGTAGTGTAGTGTAAAGTGGTACGGGGTAATGTGGTATGGTGTGTTGTGGTGGGGTGTAATGTGATATGGTATGATTTGTTGTAATTTGGTGTGGTGTGGTGTAGTGTGATGTGGTATGGTGTTGTTTAATGTGGTGTGGTATGGTATTGTGTGGCGTGATGTAGTGTGGTATGGTATGGTGTAATGTGGTATGGTTTGGTGTGGGGTAATGTGGTGTGGTCTAATGTGGTATGGTATGGTGTGGTGTGGTGTAATGTTGTTTTGTGGCGTGGTGTGGTGGTGTGGGATGGCATAGCATGTTTGAATAGCCATGAAGGAAATTTATCTTTCTTTCAGGACGACAATGCGAGAGTCGCATCGATTACTGTAAGAACGTCACGTGCCAGTATGGCGGTGTATGCGTGAATGAACTGACTGGGTACCGCTGTGAATGCCGGGAAGGTTATAACGGTACCTTCTGTCAAAACAGCCCATGCACATGGCAGCCATGTTGGCATAACGCATCATGTATTCTTAACGACAACACTATTCGCGGTTTTGAATGTGATTGTTCTCAACTTAATTCTAAAAATCCTCCTAGTTATCGTTATGATGGAGAGCTGTGTGAAAATGGTAAGAATACAGAGCAGCACGCGTAAAAACCATAGATATCTCGTATACAGTAGATGGTGCATCCCACACTGGGGGCAGGCGAAAATTGAAGCCGGATCGCAGGCGCTGGTCGTTCCCACAGAGTTGACACGGAGCATGATAATTTGTGTATTTTGAATTGCGGAAATGGACAAAGTTGACAATAAATCCTCTTTTATGCAACTAAAAAGTATTTAATACACAAATGCAGAAAAGTATAGTGTTTTGTGTAACATTTTTTTGATGGGTGGGAACAACCAATGTGACCGCCGCCTATTGTTATTAGGGGATACCGCTGAGATTTTTGGCTTCACTTTTTGATGTACAGATGAGATGTCTAGTGTATATGAGATATCTATGATTAAAACGCACAGAATCTAACAAACCTGCAAATAAACTTAATGGGACTATCAGACTTGTTAGAAAGGTGTTCCTACAAGACTGGTACAATCATGATACAATAGGAATGTTACAACCGAATGTTGTCAAATTTATGACAATAGTTGCCTGTATTACAGTCTCTGTCACACAGTGCAATTTTTTTTGCAATGCAATTTTACTCTTGGAAGATGTAAAATTGGCAAATACATCTTTAAATCACAGTTTGCGAATATACTTTTAACATATACCAAACATTTGTCACAAATTTAGAGCTCTTAAGAGTAAAATTGCGTTGCAAGTTGCAAGAAAAATTGCACCGTGTGACAGGGCTTTAAATTGTTAGAACAACTTTGTAACAAGTCTGATATTGCTGTTAAGCTTGTTCAAAGACATCAGAAGCTCTAACAGGCAATGCGAGCACAACTTGTTGACGGCTTGTTGAAAAACTTGCTAAATTGCTAAAAGTTTTGAGTTTTTAGTTGTGTGTTGTCATGGACCTTGGTTTGTGATTTATTTCAAAGACATATATAGGCCATTTGCTACCAAAAAGAGTTTCCAAGCAAAAAATTTGCCCAATACCGACAAAACTGTGTGTTATGTGTTAGCTTCTGTTACACAGCTAAAAATTTGAACAAATCTACAAGTTTTTTTTTTTCAACTCTGCGAGTGACAAATTACAAATCCTGATTTCAACAGGCAAGTTGATAAAATTAACGCGTTGTGGCAACAGGTTGGCAAGTTGCAACAATCTGGTATCAGAAAATTGACAACTTGCATCAAGTCTGTAAAGGTTTTGGTTGTGTATAGACTTTTAATGCCAGCTTTGGATTTTACCGGCTGTGGACGCAAGTTTGTCGTCAAGTAACATCAAGTCTGTTGGCTTTCGCAATTTGCATGAAGTCTTTGAAAATCTGATTTAATGCAACTTGATATTTGCAGACTTGCTGCTAGTTGTCTGAACACCTTGATTGAAGCTTAGGATTTAATTTTCTCTCTACAGTCAACTTGCTTCAAACTAGTTGACAACTTACATCAAGCCGGATGAAGCGATGCGAACCCGTCAGCGATATCTTTCGGAATGTAGAATCATGAATTTGCTTTTTTTAGACATTGATAACTGTGATCCAGAGTATAACAGTTTTGACGAAGGCATTGGTCTAACTCCAAATGGTTTATGTGGTTTTCACGGCCGTTGCGTTGATTTTGTTGGATTTTATAAATGTGAATGTTTCGAAGGTTGGCGAGGAGGCAACTGTGATATAGGTATGTTAAATATAAACTTTCCACTGTTGCACACCACAAGCTAAAAGTTAACTGAACCATTTAGACATTAATGAATGCCGGAGCTATCCCTGCCAAAACCACGGGGAATGTCAAGAGAATATCACGGGACCTGGGTACAAGTGTTTTTGTCCGAGTGGTTACACGGGAAAGAACTGCGAGAAAAGTAAGATGACATACTAGAGTTGTTTTGTGGATGTAGGACGCGACCAGCTTGCACAGCAAAAAACAACCTGTTGCGGGCAGATTGAAATAGAAGCGAACAATGTTTTGCTGTCAGCATTGTTCAATGTTGAAAAAAGATATTGTTATAATATGATTGTATCTGCCTCGTTAAAATAACATTGTGACAAGCCTGATAATATCACTGTTTGTTCCCAGTGGCCAACAAGCCGCGCGAACACAAAATTGTCCACGGCTTATTTGCAGGCTTGCTTACAAGTTGTTCTACCTGTGTAATGCAAATACAAATTAGCATTCGCAGATTTGACCGCCTTTGTCACGGTATCCAAATCAGGAGAGAATATTAAATGCAGCCCATTTCTGGTCATTGAGTTTTGACTGTAGTTTCGATTTGTTGTCCCGTTTAGTGATTAACTTGTGCGAGAAGAATCCATGTTGCCCTGGGGCTGTGTGCAGTTATGGACTCAATTCATTCACCTGCGACTGTCGCAATGGATTGAAAGGTCCTTCCTGTTGCTCAAGTATGTTATATTCATTGTCTTGTTCTTCTTTCGTATACATTCAAAGTATAGATGTGCAGTATAGGGAGAGTCAGTAGAGAAAGTCCGAACTTTGAAATTTACAACTTTAGATTTTAGGTGTAAATATATAATAGTTATGTATGTAATAATTATATATGTGCAATAATTAGGTATACAATGATCATATACATATAAATGTGAGTGTGTCGAAGGCTGGCGAGGAGGCAGCTGTGATATATGTATGTTAAACATAAGCTTTTTCCACGGCCAATCGACCTTATGTCTGAAGAGACTGGGTATGGTTTGCAGATCACAAGCTGAAAGTTAACTGAAATCAATGCCATTCTTCAGGTGTCGACAAGTGGTATATGCATGTTTAAAAAAACACGAAGTTCCTTCTCCACCTGAAGGGTGAAAAACACAATTCGACCCTGTTGTTATTGAAAATTTGTTACTCTAATTGAAAATTTACTTCTCTAATTGAAAATTTACTGGTATAATTCAAAATTTACTGTTCTAATTCAAAATTTACTGTTCTAATTGAAAATTTATTGGTCTAATTGAAAATTTACGGCTCTATTTGAAAATTTGTCACTCTAACTGACAATTTACTGATCTAATTGAAAATTTACGGTTCTAATTGAAACTTTACTGCTCTAATTGAAAATTTACAACTCTGATAAACCTTATGGAGGAGCATAACTCCGGTGTTTACTATTTTCTAAAACTTTAAGACAAAGTCCCTTCCTGACAGTTGACTTACAGACAGACAACACAGACCACATACAGAAATTGAAACAAAAATCTATTTTAGACAGCACATGGTGTTCACGTGATCGGTTCAACATGTCGGCGTGTAACGATCATGGGGAATGTTCTAGTTTGAAAAACGGGTTCAACTGTTCGTGTGACAATGGTTGGAAAGGATCTCGATGTGATATAGGTGAGATCTGGAGTGCTGCGGATTACTAAAACAAATTCAAATGACATGAACAAACGTGGAAAAAGGTCTGCCGCACTCGAAAGCTGTCGGTGGAGAAGAACCTACTCGTATGTTAGCTCAGCCGATAACTCGCAATGTGTGGGTGGATTTTAATCAGTGTTATGCCGCAGGCAACTTTTTCTCTCATATCGAACGTGTTTGTCGGCAAATTATAAATGCTTTCGTTTTATGAATTAGATATCGACGAATGTGAAAGTGATCCATGTCTTAATGATGGAAAATGCAGAAACACTCGAGGAGGATACGAATGTATTTGCGAAGACGATTACAGAGGCGAAAACTGTCATCAAAGTAAGACATTCGTACTGGTAATACACGGAAGTACCGAAAATGTACCGATTTTTTTTTAATTCCGGATCGGTACTGGTTTATTGCGACCTCTGCTGTTAAATTTTGCTGCGTTTCTCGATTCCTTTACATCGGGCGATTCATGTGTTTTTGTTTTAACAACTTTATTGGAACCACAATATAAATGAGTGCATGCAACAATGGCCCAAAGGGGAAATATGTGAACGGGACAGTATCTACGTCCCATGCAAGGCATCTCCCTTACAGTAATATAGAAAGTATGTACACATTGTACAGTGTCACAATAGAACAAACAATACACAACACAACACAACACAACAAGAGCACAACACAACACAACAAGAGCAGCACAATCTAACAGAAGCGAATGATGAATAGTAGAATGTGTGATTCTAGGGATGAAATTGATCAGGATTTCGCGTGCTCTATATCAACCCAAAATCCATGAACCTAAAATTCTTTATTTCTTCAATATTTTTTTCAATATTTAATTCGATTTTTTTCTAATTTCTTTTTACTTCTTGTTTTCAGAAATAGATGACTGTAAGGGAGTAATATGGTATGTGCTAACATTTAGTCCGTGTAAATAGGAGCATTTTGCATTCTAAAACATGTATACTCGACGGGGACCAGTGTCATTTTAGCTGTTCAATGGTGTTTTACTTTTTTCTTACATGGGAACTGGGTAGAATCGAACTTGCAACCATAGAGATGAAAGACAATTAAGTAGTGTACCACTGCCATCGAAATATAGCGGTCGTTCCTGAAGCTTACGTCCCATGCTACACGATAAAAAATCGTAATGAATTCATGGAGTCGCTAAACGTGTTCTTTTTTCGTTGCAGCAAAAACAACGGGAGTTGCATCGACGGTGTTTTCAACTACACTTGTGAGTGCGCGCGGGGATACAAGGGAAGGCATTGTGAAATGGGTAAGATGTTCGGTCAAGGTTGAATTGCAGTCGTGAGGCTAGTGCAAACATAATGCAATCCCTAAAGTTACCCGACGCCAAATCCTAAAATTTTTATGGGTTTTGTCATTTAAGACATCGATGAATGTGACGGAATAGCCAGGTGTAGCAAAACGCGCGGAGTTTGTACTAACACTCCTGGAAGCTTTCGCTGTGAGTGTCGTGTTGGCTACGAAGATCCTCCAAGCTGTCAAGAGAGTAAGTAATGTTACTATTCGCTCGCCTCTCTCCACACCCCCCCCCCCCCGCTTCTACGCGCTCCTGTGACAATGGCATTGCCCTCAAACTCTCTAATATCATGTTTGTCGGCATTTATTTCGCAGCGACAACTCTTCCTGCACATTTGATTTTCAGTTCTCGACCACATTTTGTCGTTAACAACAACAAAGTAATGCCTGATTCTGGTGTGCAGAGATAAAAGCAAAATGACTAAAAATCAATGTGTACTGAATTAAGTTTTTTTTGGTTCGCATGGTGAACAACAATAAGTTTAGTTTTGTGGAATCGCCACGTAAAGTTAGCTTTAATGCAAAGCTTTTGACACGTAAGCCCAGATCTTAATTCCTTCTTCAAAACCTAAATTGTCATGCAACGTGCGAGCAGGATGCCAAATTATCGACACAGAACACTGAATATAATACCACTGCCGTAGATCGAAATTTTAATTAACTTTAAACAGAGAAAACTCAATCACACTCAGTAAAAGTACTTCACATTCACTTTACCTCGAATGGACACTTGCAAGTGGCACATCTATACTAATTGACCGTTTTGAATGGGAGAAGAAAATTTTCAAGGCATGTGTCACGTGCTTTTTTGGGCAAGTTTGCTCACACATGTTCAGTGATGAAATTTTGCTAAAATAAGGCGTGAACGTAGTTGTCGACAGCCTTTTTGCTATTGCACGTGTTCCGCCCATATTAAAGATCGTTTTTCGTACAATTTTAGAGACAAATTTCTGCCAGTCATTTCCGTGTGGTCAAAACGGAGAGTGTTTTCCTGAAATCAATGGACCTGTCGTGAATTACACTTGTGTTTGTTATGAAGGATGGCAGGGTCGAAACTGCAACATTCGTAGTGAAGGTACGGAGGAAAGATTTAACTGAGATATTCAAAGGGAAATAGCAATATATTTCTATTTTTGCTCATCGATAAGTACCTTTGAGTAAACACAATATCCGTTGTTAAAAGTTTGATAACATGTTTAGTTCTGAAATTGTTTAGTTGAAAGCATGGTATAGGCAATAAAGAGTAGGGTTACTCAGCAGTGCAACATGTCCCCCTATTTTTATGCGATTGACTGGCCAGAATAATAGCGCAACAGTGTGTTCGGCGTTTCTATTAGCCAGAAAATGCAATTGACTGGCCAGAGTCTGCATGATGAACATGCGTAATGCGACATGCGTGGGGACACAAACTTCAAAGGTTCCGACTCAAGTTGCCTTTCTGTTTATTTCTACTCTGTGGTTGAAAGAGAAAGACACTGGTCATCCGCCATCTTGGATATTCAAAAAATCTATGACGTCACAACAAGGCAAACTTCTTTTCTTAAAAAAGCAATTAGCAATCATGTTCGATGTTTGCACTCGTGCCGTTTACCTTTGGTTCAATTTATCTCCAATAAAGTTTACAATATATATATACACACTAATTGCAAAGTGTTCACGAAAATTTCGCCGACATTTAACTAATTGACTGTACGTTTTATACATTCCAAACCTGCTTCTGACGACGTCATTAAAATAGTCCTAAAATGTCAAAAACTGAGCATCCTATCTATAAGCCAATGAAAACACACTGCTGTTTCCCTTTGAATTAGAATTTCGAAAGTTACTGGAACAAATTGTTTTCACTCATAAGTTTCCTTCTATCCTACTTAGATGGGCACAAACCGAAGCCTGGAGAACGTAGTTGTTTTTTCATTAGTCGTAAAATTTCAAAAACTAATTAGTCGTAAAATTTCAAAAACTAAGCATCCTACGAAAAATTTAACAGACAATATTTCTTAAACTTCAAAGGATCTTGTATATCGATGATAAAAAAATCTTGATCCATGCCTATTGCCGCTGTTACTAACGAATAGCTTATGGCTTTATGAAATGCCTTTTACTGTAGAGCCCTAAATCGTCTCCCTATCCTTCATTTCTTTCGCGAAAATTTTTGAGAATTTTGTAATTTTTTCATTCAAGAAATCGATGAATGTGAGGGAAGACCTAACTGCAACAAAACAGGTAAGTATCTTCATACAAGCAGCTCTAATCGTGTGAATCATGTTTTATTTTGTTGCGGTTCAAATGACGTTGTTGCAAAATGCAAATTTGATTCTTAAAGGTGAATAACATTATATTTTTATCGGCTTATTGATAAAAACGTTTGAAGTAATTTTAACATCAGTTGTTAATTTTTTGGCAACATACTTAGCTTCTGAAATATTGAGGGACAAATGACATTAGCAATTAACCGCCATCTTGTTTCGTAATTGGGTCTGTTTTAGTGACGTTGCGACCAGAGTAGACTGTATAAAACTTACTGTCATTTAGTGAAATCTCAATAAATGTTCTGCAACACTTGGCAATTGACAAAAGAAGTCAACATTGAACATACTTGTTAATTGCTTCTTGAAGAGAAAAGACCATTACCCAGGTTGTGACGTCATGGACTTTTTAAATATCCAATGATTGGTGGTTTTCTCCTACTTTGTTCTGCAACATTTCAGGAACTGAGCATTTCATCAAAAAATCAACAAAATATGTTACGGTTACTTTCAAGGTTCGTATCTATAAGCCAATGAAAACATACTACCATTTCCCTTTAAATTAGAATTTCGAAACTTACTGGAACAAGATTCTTAAATCATGAACAGCACCAAACGTTTAAAAGAAAAAATTCGCTTTATTTTTTCTAACGTGCAACCGCAAATTGTTTTCACTCATAAGTTTCCTTCTATCCTACTTAGATGGGAACAACCTGACGCCCGAAGAACGTAAGTTGGGTTTTTATCATTATAATATTTGTTTAAATGAAAATACTGTTCACTCGTGCATTTTCGTTTGCTCATATATGTAAACATCTAATGTTTTTTGCTTTTTCGCTTTTTTGCTCTTGTAGAGTCTAGTGCTAGGAAAAAAGGTAAGAATTTAAGAACCATACAATCTGGTTTTAGGCTGCGGTAACGTTTTACATTGCCCAGATTAAAGATTCGTGTACCATGCGTACTTATCTTTTGAACTGGTTCAGTTTTAGACCACCATATTTGACAATAATTGTCGATTTTCTTTTTTAGATGCACGAATGCCTGTCGCGATTTCTGTACCACTTGTAGCTGTCGTTCTTTGCGCGATTGCCATGGCAGTCTTTCTGAGAAAAAGACAGCGTAAACAAGAGCGGAAGGAAAATGAAGGTAAATAAATATTTAGTGAACTCTTATTAGGCTTGGGTATAATACGAGTATAATTATGCTAACAGCATATTTCAAACATAATAGCACATCGGAAGCAGCTGCTAAGCCACCTGAACACTTTAAAATCAACCCCTATAACCTTACAGCGCTGCTACACTATCAGTGCAACTTGTCCAGCGACGTATCTCGCAAGACTTCATTTAATTTTAAAGATTCAAGTTGCATGATCAGATATGTTTTTACACTACATGCAACGTTTCTTACAACTTGTCTGGCAATCTCGTTAGAAGCTGGGATCAATTTTGAAGTAGCGAGTTTTTTAATGGCTGCTCAACAGAAATATTGCGAGAGGGATGTTACACTTTTCAATGGCTAAAAAATTCGATGCAGCGTTGCAGCAATCGTTGCGAAAACTAAAAGTAGAACCTGATTCTACTCCGTGCAATGCTTCTTGCGGCAAAAATTTTGCGTGACTTTGGCATGTTACACCATGCAATTTTGCTTGTGACTTGTGTCGCATTGCTATACAAGTTACAGGACAAGTTGCACAGTGTAATCTGTTATGCCAGTAAACTTTGCCTTTAGGATTTAGGATCTGTAACACCATGTATTTTGTCAAATTATATTTAGGCGCAGTGCGATTCGACAATAGAACCTCGGAGAGCTTGGACCCAATTCCCGAGCAGCCAATGTTTACGAATCCAATATTCCATGTCAACAAAGGTTTAGAAGGAGATTCAGAATCAAGCTGTGCTGTTAAAGAGTGTAAAAGCTGGGAGGTTTCTGGTTGCTAGCTATAGTTGCTAAACATGATATTGGTTTCCCATGCCAATATATTAGATTACGAGCTCGAGATTTCTAAGCCCAAATCAACTATCAACACGTAGAAATTAAGAGCGATTGATTTATTTGTGTTTGTAGAATCAGAGACAAAAAATGATTATTGAACTATTTTGTTACCAAATACAGCAAATTATCTTTGAATTGAATAAGAATACAGTAAAAAATTATTGTTTTGCTACTCGCTATTTATCAAGGAATGGATAACGAGTAGAACACCAATCCCATGACAGCATACTTTTGGAGTAGTATGCTAGTATATTCTACTAATAATGATTATTTTAATTTGTCAAAAACACAACCAGTTAATCATGCGACGGCTCTCTTCCCTGGTTGGGTGCAAATGAATAAAAAGCCCGAACGAAGTGCTTTCATGCGATGGATTGGGTATATATTTGGGTTACAGTGGCGAACCCAGCCCGAAGATTTGGTCATACAAATACAATTTTTTCTGTGAACATAGACCGTATAAGGAACCAAGCAATACTTTTATTTTAGAACGGCCCAGAGGAGGGAGGCCAGAGCAATTTGTCCCGAGCCTTAGGCTTCCGAGGGCCCCCGAAAGTATGACAGAAACGTAGATACAGTCCAAGGCTGACATCTTGAAATTCAAAATAACGACTTGCTTTTGCTTGCTATTCATATCATGTGTTTCGCTTCTTTAATATAATTTAAATGTATATAATTCAGCATATAATTTGAAATTTAGTTTCCACATGCCAATATGTTGATGGAACTATGATCGTACATTGTAAATTTTGTAATTAATTTATCACCTTGACGTGGGTAGCGGGCATTTCAAAGATTATCACAGGTCACCCGGAATGCGTACAGTTCTAATATAGCGTTCAGTGGGACAGCATCTGTTACACAGAACAGTCAGTAAAATAATATGCAGATATTTAGTACATTTAATAAAGTTAATATAAAAAATTTTCTTGTATTGAATGGATATGCTAAAACCTGAGATGGCAAACTGATAGAATTTTTGAGACGAGTGAAAAAAAACAAGGTTCTTTCTACATTTATACTTTTTGTATCCAAGGACAGGGAAAATATTGAATCTCGGCACCGCGCCGACTAAAACAAGAAAAAGGGACTGGCGCTTAAACGTCAATTCGACTTCAAAGATGGCGGCTAAGTTATCATTTTCAAATGTGGCTGAACTAAACGCGAGGTGCAAACATGCAGTGGCTAAGCCAGCAGGACCAAGAAGTTTTTGGTCGTGCTATATACGAAAGTTTAAATCGTTCAGACATTAACATTATTCATTTCCTTAAAAAATTGATTGTTTCATGCCCCGTACAGACTGAAATATTTGCATAGCATTAAACCAAATTGTCAAGCTGGCTTCGCTATCGCCCACAGGGGCGGATTGCAACCGTAGCATATGCTACGGTCAGATTTTTCAAAGATAATTTTTTCTAGGGTGCACCTTGGCCAAATGCATTGTGAATGGTATGTATTAATTTTTGCGTTTTTTTAAATTCTCTGAATGATTTTGTACTGATTTATCGAGGTTTATCAATTCGGTGATAAATTCCGGGTTTTTTCGAAAGATTTCTCATTCGACCCGAAAATACAGCCCGTTTTTGCGGGTTTTTTGAGCGATAATATTAATATCACATCGTTCTGAAGTCGCAGCGCGCCATTGTAAGCCGTAGCATTTGCCTCATTCTGATTGGCCCGTGTAAAGCCTGTTTTCCACCCACTTCAACCGTATCGTAGCGAAACGTAGCGTATTTCTTTGTTTCGTGAACACTCGAGCAGAACAAATGATACGAACACAAATCCAGCCTTCTCGTCTGAGCTTAAAGCCTCGCGAGCTGAAATGGGCAGCTTTGAGCCAATATTTCATTCTCATTCGATTCTGCAATTATAAGTGCGCCCGGTAGTTGGCAAAAAAGGTGTTGTAAATGGCGGGCGCATGTATATGTAAGTTGTCCTTTGCGGCTAAGAAGGAAAAAAATCGTGACTGACTTGATCCGTGTGGTTAGCCAATGCATTTTGTTTGTCAAAACATGACTATAACTTCCAAAACAAAACTTGTGGCGCTTAGGACCCTACTAAAGAAACCCGCTGCAGTGCTCAAAATAGGATCGATTTGCTGAAAACAACGAAATATAAAAATTTTTAATTTCAATCAAACAAATTTTATTACAACTTTTTATTTAGTGCATCGTATTTACCGAAATACGAAAATTTCAGTTACAGGTAATAATATTTTGTAATTTCACAACACAGCTTTTTTGGAAATCAGCTTTGTAGTTGGAAAGCTTGTCGCGTTTAAATAAAATTTTCTTTATCTATCTATCTATCTATCTAACAAATTTTAATATGAGAGTGCAACTTTGCATTTATTGCATCACATTTGACCTCACACATTTTAAAAATATCAAATCGACTATCGAATTTATTAATCCCGCATATTTAGACCTATTTATGCAGTGTTAGATAAAAGCTGTTTGAGAAGCAGCACAAACCGGACGGCGAATGCTATCTGCTTAATTTGTTATTTCAAACTCGCTACGATTAACTCGTAAAAATATGATTCTATAGTAACATGTCGCCTAAAAAAAACGATCGCGAAATATTTTTTTATATATTTAATTAATTAAGAAGTGCATTTTCCACTGTATACCGAGAGTCAAGAGTAGCACATTGTTTGCTTCAATGAAATGACTATTTTACTCAAAAGGCTAAAATAATATGCCTAAGGAAGGGGGGGGGGGATAGCAGGTGGTTTGAAGCAATTTGAGACAAGTTTCATCGAAGAAATTCTTGTCCCAAGAAAATCATCCATATTTGGGCAACTGCTCCTACTGAAAAAAAAATGCATCCAAACTTTAGTTCGATGTCAGAATTGTGGGAAATTTGAAGGACATTAATAGCCTTAGGGCTATGACGGCACAAACTTCGTCAATTTTTCGCTAATGACTTTCCATATATAGTCAAAATAGTTTTTCGGTCTTTGGTTCATCAGGCTGTTTGGCGCCATTAAACCGATGTGTGTCGATAAAAGCTTCCCGCAGTTATCAATATCGTATCTTCGATATTTGATCAGTAAACTTTTAAAAAATTTTCTGGTATTAGAATAATTTTCTTATTTTCAATATTGTGTGCCTTAATTTAGCAACGTGGCGCTAATTTATGTGTAGACTCAAGTTTTATAAATGCACGAAAATTAGTCCGTTTGGAATCTATTTTCGGCTTATTTCCCGATAAGTTGATCGTTTTTTTGCAAATTTTACTACTAAATGGAGTAATTTTAAATATATTAAAAACACATTTAAAATCATTTTTCCTTCGCAGTAAATTGGACACATTATTCAAATTCAGTTACATTGGTTTATTTTTAAGCCTAAATAATTCATGCTTTTCGCTTGATAGCTTTTTAATCGCCGTGCAGCTGTACAGGACTGCAGGTACCGCGTTTGAATGGGTTTTTGTGGCAGCTGTAATATGAGAGCTTAACTTTTTTAGCATTTCTGCTTGTTGTAATGTATTTTTTCGAAAGATGATTTAGTTAATATTTTGAAAAAAAATTGCTAATTGGATCGATTCAGTCGTGCGTTATCGACTAATTGTTGTCCCCCTTCGCGTGTTTTTAATTCATATTATTCGGGTATGACGTACTTGGTCTTCCAGAAATATCCAAAATCTAATTTATTTGCTCAATTTTTACTTTTATCTTTGTCTCAGTAAATGTAACACGTACATATAAAAAGGTTTTTGGATTTGTTCTAGTGTAAGAACAAGTAATGTCAACAGCTATAGTATCTGTAGTTGTGATACAACTACTTTATCGTAAAAATAAGAAACTTTAAGGCGTTTTCAACGACAATGTCATCGGCCCTTCATTCATCTCTATATTGTCGTGGTTGAATTTAAAACTGGCACCCCCACTTTAATCATGAGTTTATTTTATTTTCCTATAAAGTAAAAACATTTTTCATACAAACTCTTGCTTTTTACGACCCCCCTGTGCGCCGTACACGATCCAATTGTTATATTCCTTAGGATGTTTGTTGAAACTCCTCAATTTTTTCAAAATTAAATACATGATGTTTGCAATAGAGTACAAAGTAAAATCTTTTGAGAATCCATAAAATTCCTAGTTGTAAGGAACAAACTTTAAATGACAGCAGTGCGACGATTTAATCATGATGTAACAATGGCATTACCTTTCGACCAATTAGAGACGTCGTACTATTGGTCGATTTCCTGTTTCCTTGTGTGTGAAAGGGAAAACATTGCTGTGTTTGGAAATCAGCGAGCGTGTAAAGTTATATTTTGAATTGTAATCGAAAAAATAAAATGTACTTTAAGGTTTTTTTAACGTGAATATCTTGGAAGGACGTTACTATGGCTCGCAGAGGCGAAATTGGCTGAGCATAAAACGCTTAGAAAGCCTGAGCGAGCGAATTCCAGAATGAAGGTATTTCTGGCGTGTGCTTGATGGCGAGTGTTGCTAGGTACAAATTTGTGCCATCTATGATCCGCGACCAGGACGATGTGTATTTACAAGTTTTGGACGAGGACACCGTCCTCACTGGACTCCGAAAAGAGACGAGTCCGATAAAAAGAACATCAATTTTGGAAAGTCTGCTTATGTCCGTACGCCGTAACGGCGGGCAGCTTCACATTCAAGAAAGATTTAGTTTGTTCAACGCTATTCACAACGTTTTATTGGACAACGACCTGAATACGCGTGTAGCATGTTTGAACCTCGTCTGCGAGGTTATACCGGAATTCGGGAGCACTTTAGACGAGTGTATGGCATTGATTTTGCCCCAGTTGGTAGTTTTTATTGGCCATAACCAAGTGTCTTTGAAGAAGTTAGCGGTACAGACATTACACGTCTACATGAAGAATTCTGGGCATTTGGAGAACGTTCTTAATGCTATTATCCAACTGGGACTCGAGAGTGAGAACAGGGACACTCAAAGAGAATGCCTTGTTGCTTTGCCCATATTAATCACTCCAAATTTTGCTGATGAAGACTTGTTTCCACTGACAGAAGCGTTAGTTAGATGGATTGCTGGCAATCATACCACTCATACTGTCACAGGTACTAACACAACCTCGTTGGCAATGATCTCGTTGGAGCGAATCCAGAAAGTAGTTGGCAAGAGAAATTTTGAGAAGTATGTTCAAAAACTTCAACCAAATTTACAAACCGTCTTGAACATTGCTATGACGTCAGTCAACAGCGAAAATGATAAAAGTAAGTCTAGGAAAAGCAAGAGCGCCGGGGTCCCAACTGAAGACAGCTTTGCAGAGGGTAAGGTGGACAAGGCAAAACTGAACAGAGGACTTACAATTGCAGCCATTGGTAATAAGCAGATCGCAAGCCACGATTCATTTACTTTGGAGTATTTGCCTCCAGGTATTACGGGGAAATTGAAAGATGCAGATTGGCGTCTTAAAGAAGTAGGAATTGATGAACTGCATACCTGGCTTGATGATGATAAAAATCTCAGGCTATTGCTGCCACATTTGGACAATTTCCTTGGCATTTTGAAGGAACTATTGAATGACTCTAATTTCAAAGTGAATTTGAGTTGCCTTCAACTAGTAGGAGCAATCATAGACAAATTGGGGGCAAGGATTGAACCTGTCCTTCAACCGCTTGTAAACATGCTTGGCAGTAAAATGAGTGACAATAAGAGTGTTACAAAACAAACAAATATGCAAGTTTTTAAGAAATTAATGCAGAATGTAGCACCACAAAGAGTTCTCGGCTTCCTGAAAGAGAACGTTAAACATCGGAACTCAAGGGTGCGAGAAGAAACGCTCAATGTCATAATTGCATCACTCCTGACATTTCCTAGCAACAAATTTGATCTTCCTCAATTAACGAGCGATGTTGCACCTGCATTGGTCGATCCAAAGAGTCGCGTTAGGCATGCGGCGTTGGAAGCATTCGCTGTCATTTCTCAGGTAATGGCAAGTAATCTACAACCTTTGGTATCAACAGTGGATAATATAGAGCTTCACATGGGTGGTGATGGAGTGATGGCTGCCGTCCAGGCAAGGTTTGCCAGGCGTCAGCTGCCCAAGTTGAACTCGGATGGGCTTGTAGAGTATGCTGTCCCCCTACCTTCATCAGGGTCTGCTAAAGTAAATGCAGGTCTCTCTCCCCGGGGAGCAGATGTCGAGTGGATCTTAGCAGGTGGTGTCTCGTCAGATTGTCCAACATCAGCGAGATCTACACCGGGCTTAAATGACTCAAGTCCACGCAGGCATTTGAGTGCAGGAAAGAGCAGACTGCCTTGGGAAAATGGCAAAACAACCACTGATGTGAACGAGGTATGTCACATTGCATGATTTGGGTTATGTATTAAACACGACATATATCAAACGCTTTTCAAAAACAAATAAACATAGGGGTTTTTGTAAGAATTAGGATTAAAATTGCAATATAACTCGCAAACAAAAAGACATGTATTGAATGTGTGTCAGTTTCTGCTCATTATGTTTGAAATCACCTGAGTGTAATACAAATACATTGACACTAACTGCTGTGTAAATATGCCATGTGCAGTCAGACATAATTAAAATATGCAAGGCTATGTTTTATGAGATTGTGCCAACAAATCTCATTAAAAATATAGACGGTGTTTACACAATGTTAAGTTTTACAATCTACAATGTCATGCATTTTTAATGTGTAGTCATCGTTTCTGAGTCTTTGGCACTGAGCAGAATTTGTGGGCCACATAGAATGAAGCAGTTGAGATGTTTTGTCAATATTGACTTTCTAATGAGACTGCCTGATGGTATTGCTCATGGCAGCTCGATATTGTCTACATTGACAAAATGCTATCTGCTCAGGGCATTTTTCATGTTCAAGAATTTTTTGTGAACACTTAGTGTTGGGATAGCATGGGTCATAGGTCATAAGTTCACTCATACATATTTAATAGAAGTTCACTATCTTATAGCAACACAGTTTTTAGATAAATCAATTAGCGATTCCACAAGGGAGTCTCAGAATTCCTTTCATATACGTAATACAATTTCCTCTGAGGCTCTTATAACTTTGAAAAAGTAAATTGAAAGTGATGTTTAATTAACAAGGATATCGAAAATTTTATGCTCGTTAGATTGTTTGAAAGGCCTTGGCTTGATTGTTAATTTAATTGTAAAACTCAAACTCATTACAGATATATTTAAATGCACAATTATAGTAATTTCACATATTAATAGATAATTACAATGCATATATATCATGTGTCTCAGCCTAATGTTGCCTGTGTTGGTAATGTTCAGCCAAAAGCATACAAGTTGCAACAAATTTGCTGATGTCTTGTAGTGACTTGATCAACAAGCTGATATCATTCACGTGGCTTGTCACGGCTTGGCTGCAAGTTGTTTTAACAAATTGTTGGCATGTTGCGACAGGCTGAAAAAATAGACAACTTTTAACAGGTCTGTGGCCTTTTTGGCTGTGCAGTCTCCAGAGGTGGCACACAAAAAAAAACAAACAGTTGCATGTTAACACAAGTAAACAATGTCGTCATCATGTCTTCAGGTGTTAGTTTATCTTATATGTTTGCCATAGACTTTGATTTTTGGCCATTTTAATTGAAATTGTCCCGGATTGATCACCTAGATTTGGAACTATATATATATATACATTTCTTTATTGAATCTTGAAATATCTATTGTCAGTGGTCATCATGTCTAATTGTTTGCATCCAGGCTGTTCAGCCGAGTGGGCAAGTACCATGTAGACATACAATGCAGAACTCTGACTAACTTTGCTATTCTTGGGTTTCACTACGGCATTTTGCAGTAAATCTGAGTGGGGGTCAGATCCATAATTTATTGATGATTGTACTGTACTGGAGTGAGCAAATCTCACGAAATTGCACTTATTTGCTGCCAAACAAAAGGTCAACACATACAATGAAAAATTATTTCCCTCCAATGACTGTGTATTGATTTGGAGTTGACCCCCAGTGAAATTTATGACGTTAGTGAAACCCAAGAATTGTAGGTAGTGCTGTTAACTGACCATCATGTATTAAGTTCTGTCACTATCTGAAACAATGTGGTGAAAATTGATGTTTGTGAAGTTTCTGAAAGTGAAGACTATTCATTGGAAAGTCAGTAAGACAAAATGAAAATTATATGCATTTCCTGGAAATGTTGATTTTCACTTAAATATTATATTGATTTCAGTTCAGTGAAAGAACCTAAGTATACATTTTGAGCTCTGCACTGCCTGCATTGGCAATGTTAGATAGATCAATTTTGTTTAATGAGGAGAATACATAAAAGTAATGTGATGAAGTTGTGGTTCATGCATTATGCTCAAATGTAAATGGCAATATTTGCCAGTTTCAGCTTGAGATGAAGTTTGACCCCCAAAAATGGTGGGTGATTTGATTTGATTTATTGTGTTCCTCTTTGATGGGTGAGTGAGTTCAACTAATTGGCCATTTAATAGGAAGTCTAGTTGAGAAAGGCTTAGCATTTACTGATGACAATGTAAAGCCAGCCCTTTATTAAGACCTTGAATGGAGGTGCAACCAAAGCATTAAACTAAGTCTTCCACCTTACAAATAGGGTATTGACACATGTATTTTTATAGCCCGTGGGTTTGTGCCTTCATGGGGGCCTTGTCGCATCTTGCACGTATGAGATTTATGGTTTAGAAAATTCTAGCTGTAACAAGATGCAATTTCAATATCTGCTATTCTCCACAGGAACATCATAAACGAAAAAATTCCTTGGCTACCGAAGACCGGCTAGACCAGCCTACCAAAAAAGATCATCATTTGTCATATGCGATACAATACAACAGCAGGAAAACGTCAACCAACGGCAACCCATCAGAGACCACAAATCCTGCTTCGTACTCGCAACTTCATAAGAACAGATCGGAGAAGAGCCAGGCGCTGTCGACGAAACCTGCCAAAGGTAACAGTCTCAAGCCCTTGGCCAATGGCTATTCCTTGATTTACAAGAAGGGAAGTCTGAGCAATCAAGGTACTCAGGGCTTTGATTTTAACAACAATCTGAGTAAACCCATTGTGAGGAATAATCCAGTTGGTGCTAAATCTCTCAGTCCTTTTGATTCTCATTTGCCAAAGTCGCCAGCGGCAAGGCGCAAGGGGAACAGCATGGTTGGATCAATCAATACTACTAGCCTCACAGCTTCGCTTCCCGATTGGTCAGAATTATCCAACAGACAGAAAAAAATCTTGTCATCAGGTATGCTATGTTGAAATTGCTAGAAAACAGGGGGTTGTATGAAGGGTTTTTTCAGACTTGCTTAAAATGTTAAGAAACTGGTCAGTAAAAAACGAATATTATAATACCTTTAGCGAGCATTGTGACGTAATTTGCGGGCTAAAATAAACAAATCTGGGGCCGGTTGTTCGAAGCCCGTTTAGCGTAAACGGTGGATAAGTCAAAATTAAATAACACTCTTACATCACTCGTTAAACAGTTAACTTAAATATTTTGCAGTAAATATGTAGTTGTAAGCATAATCATTCTGTTAAGGTTCAAAACTTTTAGTTTGGTTTTTGAATGAATCTATAAACTCGGTTTCTATTTTGAGCTTAACTACAGTTTAAGCTAAACGGGCTTCGAACAACCGGTCCCAGCTGGGGCTAAAATACATTTTAAAAATACATTACATTTTAGCCCCCTGACGTGATAGCCAATTTATAAATAGTCGGAAGCCATTTAAGTGTAGTTGTTTTTTTGAAAAACATAGTTAAAGTTAAACGTTAAAAGGCTTTTAAAGTTATAATAGTAATAGAGTTGATGTTCTTGGGCATAAATATGTTTTTAGCCCTCCTCAGAGCTCATTTTAACCCTCGCTACGCTCGGGCTAAAATGATTCTGAGTCGGGCCAAAAACATATTTAAGCCCGCAAACGTCAACTCTATTGTTATATTAAAGTAACTGGGGGAGGCTGTGTCCTCCCTGCCCCCCCCCCCCACAAAATTCTTTTGTTATGCACCTGAAACATAACGGCTATGACGTCATAAGAGAATGATTAAGGCCAATTTAGCCCCCTTCTTTTTTTAGAGACATTCTGACGCCCCTGGTTACAGTTAAGCATTTTCCCATTTCTGAAGTCACTTTTTATTTCTTTTGAGTTCAATATCCCTGGTGTGATTGCTTTTTATGCCTTTCTGCTCCAGTTGAAAAAAAAAACACATTACTCTCAGGACTTAAAATCCGCGATTTTTGGCTAACATTTTTTGCTTGTTAACAATTGTTTGGCACTTAGTTCCTTCATAGTTGTTAAAAATTTGGATTAAGTAAAAGCGATTTAGAATAAGTCGAGCACCTTTCATCGGGTACCAGGCATACAACATGTTGTTTTCAACGTATAATTCTACTTTTTGCGTCATTTTTGATACGTGTTAACGCTTATGAACAAATCTATAATCGTCCTTTCCGTTTAGCAGGTAGCATGAATCTTTCGCAGAGTATAACTGGACGGAATTGTACTTTTACCATGCGAAATATTCTAACAAGCATGCTTGTACAATATAGATGTTAATTCACGAATATTGCACTGTATATATAATTCATGAATCGCTACGAGGACAAGTTATTTCGGTGAAATAATGTGAAGTAATTTCACATAAATTTAACTTGTACTGTGATGTCATCAGCCACCTTCACAAAATGACTAATAAACACTGTGTCATCTAGTCTACATTATTATGTTCCCTGCAAAGACGAAAAATGTTAGTGTAAGTTTCTGTTCAATGGACATTTTGAGCAGGGGCGGATCTAGGATTTTTCACACATCAGTCGAACGCCGAAGTTGTGAGCCATGCTAGGGGGGTCCGGGGGCATGCTCTCCCGGGAAAATTTTGAAATCTAGACTCTCTGAAATGCGATTTCCAGCATTTCCGAGCAACATTTTAAAGATTGTTAAACATGAATTTTATCTCGCAAAACACCCCTTCTCCGCTCCTGGTAAACATTTATTTTTGGATTTAAGTGAATTGTACGTTTATATGCTATATATTGAATAACCACATGAGAATTTTAGCTGTTTCACTCAATATGAGAGCTCATCAGCATGCCTAGGAAGCACATTCCGGCATGGGCAGCCAGCCAGTAGTAGCGTAGCCAGCTTGATGATTTAGTCCTGCTATGCAAATATTTACAGTTCACTGACTGTAAAAATAATCAATTTCTAAAGAAATGAATAACGATAATAATTTGAAATTTGCATCCTGAAACTAAATTGTCAGCCTAGCTATGCCAATGTAGACAGCCCTAGATGAGCATCTGGGTTAAAAAGTGCCATACATCCACCTTCACACCTCTGCTACTGGCAGCAGGAGTTTGATTAGAAATGGGTGACCATTTGGGACATTTCATGGATGTGAAGTTGCTCAGGCTTCACACCATCCCGGTCAATTCTTACCCTTTACCACCCAGCTAAATAGTAGGACTGATGAACAGAGTTGTTTGAATAAATTCTTAATTATTGTATGAAGAAGATGACAAGTTAAAAAATTACTTTTTAGTCAGTCTTGCTGAAGACAAATCACAAATCTCTGATACATAATGATACTGTTCATGTAAAAAAAGTTACATTTGTGTGATTCTGGTAATTTGTTGAAATTCTCAGTACTCATGCTTCTGGAGAATTAGTAATATCATAATGCAATATAGTCTATTGCATTGTCTGTATTGTTATTGTCTGTGATGTTTTGGGCACCAATCTATCTAAGCTGGGAAGCCAAGGTCAAAGTCCTGATCGCACTCTTATCAAGATCTTGAAATAATTAAAAAGGGTTTATTTTACATTGACATAATACTGATCTAGTTGCACTTAGACACTTTTTTTTAAGTTTGCTGGAATAAAAACTAGAGGAACAAAATGGTTAGGATGAAAACTTTCACCAGCTTCAACAATACCTTCATGACAAAATAGAATATGAAGAGCATCTGAAAATACTTTGGCAGGGTTTCTGGGATGTATTAAAGAGTTAAACATTAGTTTATGGCATACTTCCCCTGAATCTGGGTAGTATATTTGAATATCTTTCCCTATAACAGAAGACTTAAAACACAAAAAAATGAGGACCATTTCTTATCATGGCAGTTTCAAAAGGCTTCCTTTTTAACAAGGTCTTCAGTCATCAAACCTGAACTGCCTTGTCATGGAGACCAAGCCAACAGTTTCTTTAAGCTGTTGTGAAATTCACTATGCTTTTCCACAATAGATGAAAATAATAGGTGTTGAGAATAGAATTCAGCATTAATAAACAGTTCAATTGAAGTAAGTTTTCTTAAAATGGGTACCAAACTGTTATCACCTACCAGAATCAACGACACAGAACTGTAGAGGCAATTACCTGAAGCTTTTGACCCCCATTTGACTGTTAAATCAGAGGGTCAAATTACAAAGAACATCATGTAAACTTAACAGGCTTTATAAGCTGTAAAGTAATATTTTGATTATATTCTCAAGTTGTTTAACATTTAGGCACATAAAATCCCTCGTTTACAATTAAGAAAGGAGAACATAAAATGATTCAATAGAAATCGCGGCATGTGTATAAATGCATACAATATGCTATAAATAGACACGTGCATGCTACAAACTATATTCGTATAACTATAACTATATTCGTATTCATCGCAGATATTTCAGAAAATGCAAATTTCACAAAATATAATTATAACACCCAACTAGACAACTTTCTCCCGAGGCTTTTAGGCGAAATGGGTCATGGTGAAGTACGCTATAAGCCTATAAAGTATTGTAATAAATTGCAAATCGAACAGACGAATATGTGTATATTTGAAGTCAAAATTAATAATTATATATTTTACTAATTTTAGAGCGTGTTGTATTTCAACTTCGCATTTGTCATACAAATAATATTGCAGCTAATATCATGTCTATTCGTCTTGTTATATTTTCATACCTTATAGCAATACATACTCTTCCTTTATTATTTGGATTACCACCACGATCTTTTAGAGGCACCTATATTTTAGCACGTATATCGAAGCTTTCATTGCTCGATATTGTCGATACCGCACGATTATCCTCGTTTAAAGACAACTTGAGCTGCTCGAGGGCTTCTATATTGTTTTCCAAAATCGCATCTCGAACAGCCGCGTACAAACCACTACTCGACATCGTAAAATAACTTTTCAAGTCAACTATGAACCTTCGTATACGCGAATATAAGATTAGTAATAGTATGGAAAGGACTGCTTTGCATGAATTTCGCAACTTTCAATGACTGATACCCCCAGCCGCGAATAAGTCCGAGTCAGTCCCACAAATGAGCCAATAGAAATAGTCAATATTTTCAAATTGACCAATCATAACAAAATATATGGACTGATATAGACTCCCTTAAGGTACAAATAAGTCAGACCACCCCACAGATCAGTCCAAGTCAGTCCAGATTGTCTATAAACCAATCAAATGAGTAGATTCGAGACTGAGTTGGTCACCCGCTTCGGCGAGATTCTGGTGTTTCACCGCTGCTCTCGATAAGCATATCGCTTTCTCAAAACGAAGCACGAACACGTAACTGGACTATGATACGAAATTCATATTATATTATAATCACAAAAATTATTCCAATTTTGAAATAATAAATTATTTCTTTGCAAAAAATACGTCAGTCAGGCGACTGATTGGACATACCCTAGATCCGCCCCTGATTTTGAGTTACTTTTCTTCTCTGATACAACTATATCCTTGATGTAAGTTTACATTAAGGCTGATTTATGTTTTTTTTAACGTTTCTGTGACAACAGTAAAAATTTTGAATGGGTATGAATTTTAAATTTTGAAGAATTTGTAAGCTGTGAAAACTTTGTGAAATAGTTCTCATATATCACTGGGGATGGTTCAGAAATAATATTGAAACATTGCGTGTCCTCAGAGACAAGCGTTAAGTCGTCGCGAGTATATTTCGTGCACTTAAATTGGATAAGCTCTGATAGTTCAATTGGCAGAGCGGCGGTCTAAAACCCGAAGATGCGGGTTCAAATCCCGCTTTAGACAACGAATACCTCGTTGTTCTTCGCAGTGTCAGGTGAATATGAATCTAGTTCTACACGCATAAGCCACCTTTAGTTGGTTTTTTCCACCCTCACGATTCGTCGTTTTGTTTGGTTTAAATTTAGGTTTGAATCGTGACGAAGATCACACCAGTATGTCAAATGGTAATGTCAAAATACAATTTGTTGTATTTGCTAACTATAATGCTATTATTCCAATAAACATGAACTCCAAGTTCTAAGCACGTTCTGAATAGGCTAATGCGATATTGAAAGAATATTAATATTGGTACCGAAAGAAAATACCGGTAATATATCGGTGTTGTTTGCTTAGTATTAAGCGGCATCTTTGCCTTAAATGTTCCCTAAACGTGCATGCTCGGCATATTTTTGGGCAACTTTCATGTAACATGCAAGACAACTATAATATGACTGACTCGTTTCAGCAAAGTCCGGCCTATTTATGACGAAATATGCAGCACACGCGCGGGCACATATTACTTTAAACAATCGATTCATACCTCGTACAATGAAAGTCTCTGTAATTAATAAAAAGTCTCTGGCATTGCAACACCTATTGCTGAAAATTTGATTGGGTGATTCCATGGAACTCATGAAGTTATCGGAAAAAAGTTGTCAAGAATTTATAGATAAATTATTTTGGCAGCATTCATATTCAGAGCTGATGTGAAAGTAAAGTAGGAAAAAATATTGCTGTTAGATGGGTCAATATTGGTCATTTCCAGTGGACTCTTTAGACTTCTAGGTTTATATGTACATATTTCACTTTCGTCCAGCACTGTAAAAGCTTTATATCAAGCTGTATTGGTCAATAATTTGCTGAACTGAGATATTATATGATGTACTTTACGTAACATAAGTCACGTAATGTGAGTCACATGTATTAGATAGCAATTTTTACTATTGTTGACGAAAGTTGAAGTTCTTTGTGCTTGTCATTTGCGTAACATATGGTTTCTTACTTCGTGTGCTTTCGATGGTTTATAAAGAAATTCAAAACGGTAGTTAGGTTGGCGACACCTAGCTCGTGACATTTTTCCGCAGCAAAATTCACACAGAAATTTATGACCACCGGTATTATGATGTTTAAATCACGTGTTAAATGATTAGTGTGAATCAATGGTATTTGTTCCTGCATGAAAAATGTGACGGAAAAAAATTTTAGTTATTATACCAGATCAAAATTACTGTGATAGTTTTGTTCAGAATCTAACATGAATCAACCGTAGAATTACCCAATTTAAAAACACTCCGCACTGCCCAATGCCCGTCTTCATATTAAAATCACACATTTATTCATCTTATTTTTGCTTGAAGCTTCCTGCTACAGTGAAAGTCCAATTCAAACGAAACCGACCCTCGTGCGATCAGCGTCGAAGAAACGCGTGTTGAGGTCCATTGATTTCTCTGACGGCGCTAATTCAAGTTCGCGAGCTGCAAATGCGACCAGTCCAACAATGATTTCACCAGTTCCGCCAAGAGAGGTAGGTCCTGGGTGCAAGCAAAATATAATCAAATGGGTCAGGACAAAATTTAGCAAGAATTGTCCGTTTTGTGATACAGTTGTTTTCACGATGAGGTTTGACTTCGATGTGAATTAGACATGGAACCATCTCAGAAATTGATAGAGTCGACCAAAAAATAAACAATTAACAGTTATTCTACGAACTCGAGTCGTATATGAACTGGCTATCGCTCACATACGACGAGAGTGAGTGGAATAACTGTTTTATTATATAGACAACAACTGCTACCAAAAAACTTCCTAGTGCAGTTATATTTCAATAAAATATACTTATTAGTCAGTTTAGTAATGTAAACAACTACTTATCGTTATTTAAACACTACTTATCGTTATTTATAATTATGTTTCAAACAAATTTTGTCAAAAGTTTCAAATTCTTAAAAAATATAAATGTTTTGGGCGAAACAAACGCTTGTTGACCTCAAAATTGGGCACAGTTTTTGTTATTATAGCAATTCAACTCGGGGAGTAGGCTAAAGGTAGCACAACTCAAGCACACTTTTGAATTCATTTCTTAGCAATATTACGATGGTCATCAAAATAGAACTGCTGGTGGAAGAAATCGTTCACCACTCTCGTCTGACACTGAAGATAGTCCAGGGAGACACCATAAACCGTTTGCTGGGAGCAGAACGTGGTCTGCAGGGTAGGTTATAAATACTGTAAGCCTTCGTCGGCGCCCATAATGTGTCCAACCTCGTACCCAGGCTCTTTCTTCGGGGAAGGAAAGACCCTGGTCGGGGCTGGTCACGTGAATCCCCAGATTTTGGGGATAAATTATAAATTCAGCTAGGGAGGGGTGGTTGAGGAGTGGGCTTGTTGTGTTTGAAAAATTATAACTTGCGTGTTAAACTTCAGAACGATAAAATTTAATTTTGCAACAAGAGATCGTGAAATAATTCGTATTTATTATGATACGGCTTCCTGTATATCATCGAGTGTTGGATTACATTGTCAAACGATCGGATTTCAGTGGACAACCAGCGCGAGAAAAGCATGCTCAACACAATCTTCAAGTGTTATAAATTCTAAGTCGACCGATCAAACGAACAATATGGATGTGACTGATGTCCGGTTTGAAATACATCCTATCCGACACGTAAGTTAATCTAACGCCGGATTTACCTTGAGTTATGCAGAGATGTGGAATTGCTATGAAATAACGAGACCCAGCGATCCCGCGCAAGTACTGTGACTGTATGTTCTAAACATGCTCTCGACTGTTACAACCTGTCAAAGTATATGCCGTTTTGGCAGTGGTGAAACTCTATGACAAAGATTTATGTCGAAGTATAGCTTCCTTTTATCAAACGTATTGTAACTCATACGATGTAAACAAAGCCAAAGATTCTTCCGTGCGTGCGGTATGACTTGGACATTTTAATTATAGGGCTAAATTGTAGAATACCCGTCCACTAGCTACTCATCACTGTGTAGCTATTACGTCATTACAGCGATATCTCGTTCTTTAGAAAAAATGGACGGGCATTCTACAATCGCTCCGCTAAACTTTATCTGCTATCATTCTGTTAAAAAAAGCGAGAGTAAATCGCCATATAGGTATATTCCAATTTGATTTAGAAGATACTGGGGCTAAACTTTATCTGCTATCATTCTGTTAAAAAAGCGAGAGTAAATCGCCATATAGGTATATTCCAATTTGATTTAGAAGATACTGGGCAGTATTTTGCCCTCAAAAGCATGCGGTAGTTTACTTGTTTTACATGTATAATTTTGTAGCATAGATTCTCTAACAATTTTTTGTACCAAATATTGTCTTAAAATCTTCCTGTAGTACATTGTGTTTAATATAAATGATTTATTTCAAAATAAAATCAATAACATGTAAACAGTCTACAAGCAGTTTTAGAATCAATTGATTGAATGGACATTCATTGTTTTATTTGGCTGTTGTCCAAATCAACGCTTGCCGAAACCTGCTAAAATCCTAAACATACATCACTGTTGGCTCCTGTATGAGAAATTAACAAGTAAATCAATGCGAAGTATATACCGTTTCCAAATAACAACAATTTAGTACTGAGATATTGCATAAACTGTAAATATAAGCCCCGAGGCGGCCGAGAGAACATAATAACAGTTACAAAGCGTACGCGCGATCACACGTTTTTAGTACTCATTTCCTGACTTGCTACTTACAATAGAATCTGTTTGCCATATTTTTATGATTTAAAAGCAAACAGAAATCAAATTTAGCAAGTATTTTGAAGTATACATGATTCATTTGACACTTAGCCTACACCCCTTAGGCAATCAAATTTTTTCACATCACGTGACCAGCCCCGACCAGGGTCTTTCCTTCCCCGAAGAAAGAGCCTGGGTACGAGGTTGTAATGTGTCGAGCTGCTTAATGCGAAGAGTTCGTAACTGTTTTGATTAAGCGCTAAATATCACATCACGTAAGAAGTCTCATAACTCGTGACAACTCTGTCAACAAGCCGAGGTTTCGAACAACTTGTTGACAACTTGTAAGATGCTTGACATGCAGGAATATCTGATTTGTTATGTAAAGAAGGTTGTCCTAGCAACACTGATACAGATCTGTTGTAACACGATTGTCACAGAGGTAGCAACGCAAGGCTGTAACAATATTGTTGTATCATGACTGTTGTTGGAACAACCTTGTAACAAATATGATAGTCCCTTCAAGCTTGTCACAAGTTGTTAACAGCTTGTTCCAAACTTGTTCTAACGCGTTGAAACAAGCACAGCGGGAACACAACTTGTCAACAGCTTGCGAACATACTTGTTACAACTTGTTTGCAGGTTTGTTTACAACTTTTACGACTGTAAGCAGTTCTTATCACAATTTTACGGCCTTCTTGAGTTTCATACATGTATAACTCAGACGTCTTCAATTTCAATGGGGGTCAAGTCTAAATCGAGACACAGTCATCGAAGTTAAATAATTGTTCTTTTTATATCATATGCTCACTTCAGTACATCAATAGAGTTGGGGTTAACCCGCACCCAGATTCACTGTATAGAGGCTTAGTAACACCCGAGAATATTTCTATGTTATATTTAGCTCACGAAAATACGAAGAAGTTGCTTTGCCGTTCGACACCAAGCCCCGCATCGCTCGAACTCCTGTGCACGTGAGACATGAATCATCATCGGATGCCACCGTTACTGCTGACTCGCCACGCGATATGCCCGGAGTTGGCATAAATGGCGCACGTGACAAGCAAGTTGTGTCACGTGACAAGCACGTGGTTTCGCATGGCGAGCACGTGACAACTGCAAAGTCTGTAACCAAGCAAAATGAGGCTGTGGAAACGGAAGTTAAAAAGAGGAAGGATATGGAGATCGTTGGGCACGCTTTCGATTCCACTGAAAAGAAGCCGAACCAAACCATGCATTCGACGCTAGGAAGTACATCGGGTATCGGTAGTAGCCTTGAAGAATCAGGTGAACTTAAAGCTGGTTTCGACCGCCTTTTGAAGGATGGAAAAGAGAACGCCACTCTGGTCGAAGATGTCGATGATTACGAGCACGACTACGAGGACGATACCGACTCCGAAGAGGATCCGAGTATTTCCGACGACCGTCGCTTGAAGGATGGCAACTTGTTAAAGGACTATGAAAAGTCTGTTGTGGATAGATTGGATCAAGATGATAGATACAGTGATACCATGGTGGATGATGGTAGTGATGGAGAGAGTTTAGAGGACAGTGAGGGATTTGAAGAGTCAGATGAGGATGATGGTAAGGAAGTGCTTCTGTTTCTAAACGATGCGAAGTTTTATTCATATATTATCAAGTATTGTATAACTTCTTCAAGTTCTATTTAGAACATGAGTGGCCGAGTTGTATCAGTTTATACAAACTCGAGCCGTGGGCGAGACTTGTATGTGTATTTGTACAGACACGAACGTTGTAAATGGCTTGTTTATAGATGTATTTGCGAAGTAATTTTGAAAATACATCTAATGTAAAACCGAAAATCGTTACGAAAATCAACAGAATTCTGTATCGGGGTATACAGACTTCTTCACGCTTATGATATATTTTGTGTATATTTATATGTTTAAACACATATAAGTATTTTTAAAGATTAAAAGGCTCTCTCGTCTTTCTCAATTGCGTGGGCATGCCCAATGCAACGTCAAACTAAGCATTATCGCGGTCCTTGGGCAGCGAGAAGGCATGCTACGACGTGAGAAGTGTTTTAAAGGTCCATCATGCAGCAGATAGCACATTGTTTTGGCGAAAACAACTATTTGCATGTTGCTAAAACAAGCTTTAAAGGGTTATTGCACCATTCAAAGCTTAATTATTAGATATTGATACCGCGTCGTCGAAATTTTGCCACATTCTCGATCTTAAGATTCCTTTTACTCAACATTTTAAGTACGCAATTTCACAATTTGTGACATCACATTACATAACGACTTTTCAAAAAGCTTCATATATTATTCATAGCTTACGCACATGCAAGTGATTCATCATAACTCACGCACATACAAGTACAGTTTTAGTTCTTTTCTGTTATTATATACTGCGAAATACGCAATTTCAAAGGCACTCTTTATAATATAACAATAGAGTTGACGTTCGTGGGCATAAATATGTTTTTGGCCTGACTCAGAATCATTTTAAATGATCTCTGAGAAGGGCCAAAAACATATTAATTCCCAAGAACATCAACTCTATTACTATTACAATAACTTTAAAGGTTATATATTTGAACAAAAACTTAAAATATCACTCAAAAGTGGGCATTTAAAATGACTTATAAATTAGCTATTACGTCAGCGGGCTAAAATGTATTTTAGCTCGCTGATTTGTTTATTTTAGCCCGCCAAATATGTGACAATGCTCGCTAAAGTTATAATATACAGTGTAGGATGTCGCAAGTTGTGTTAATTGCATATTGCATGAATGTCTCGAGAAGGAACTGAGAGCTCTAAGAATTTTTGTTGAAATCCTATGATAAGTTGTAAGTGATTGTTGCGGTGCAATAAAAATGTTGGGCAAAATTTCTTGTCGTAGTGATTTGGTTGTTGAAGGTTAATATGACAAAACATGACTGAAAAACATTAAGAAAAGCAACAACAAAAAATAAATTTCAAAACAATATAGAGACATCTTGCAATTCGAAGCGTGAATAAAACCAGACAATTAGTTAGGACTGAAAAATTTTCTGCAAGTATCAGATTCTGTCTGTAGGTGACTTTAAAATGAAGTCGAAAATTTACAGTCTCGACTGCTTTTCTCGTTTTATTCGTATTTTAAATTGCAAGATGTCTTTCTTCTTCGTTTTTTTTTATATTTACTTAAATTGTCAGTTAGCCGTGGTGTCAAGAGAAAAAACGTTTTCTTATAGTTAATTTATCTTTTGTTTAGATGAAAAATACCTCAAGCGATTCTCGTCGCCGGACGAGTACGACAATTCCCGAAGCGAGCGACAGAGTTTGTCGAAGTCGACGCGAGAACGAATGGAGCGTAAGAGAGTCGAGGAGGAACAGCGTATCATGCGAGAGCGACAGAGAATCGAGGAGCTGGAAAGACAGAACCATTTGAAACGTGAATCGAAGGAGCAAAGCTTGATGGAAAAGTTGGCGAAAGAGCAACAAGAGATCGAGAACTTGATCAAACGGAAGGAAAAAGAGCGGCAAAAAGAAAGACTGAAGCAGGATAGGCTGATGCAACAGTTGAGGAAGCGGGAAGAAACCGTCGAGGAAGAGTTCTGGAAGAACAAGAGTCAAGTGGAAGAGTTCGAGGCTCAGAGACAACGGGAGAGAGCGGAGACGTTGAGAAAGCTGCAACTGAAGAAAGACAAGCAACTGAACGAGGCGAAAGTTAAAGCAAGTGTCGCTAACGAAGTCTACAATGAAGAAGGTACCGCATGCTTTACCATTTCTTCTCCTTTCCTGGAACTACTAAAGCCTTGGACAAATTATAGGAAACATTGTTTTCTCATGTTTCTAAGTGTGGGCAAACTAGGGGACATTTTTGTGCGAGAAACAGCTCGCACGAATAATGTTTTACTGGCATCGGGAAAGCGAACTTTCTCGGGCAAAACCTTTAAGGAAAACTAAAACACACTTGTGAATTTGTTATGAATTTTGTTTTTGCGACAATGTTGGGAAAAAGATGGCCTGACGGCCTGACACAAAAGCCGACATTTATCTTGTTTCCTCAATCCACAATCTGGACTGAGTGTTGATTAGTCTTTTAGAATAAACATATTTTAATCTGTTTTTCGATTGGGCCGTGTTAATCAGATTGTACTGTTTTTAATATGTTGTACTATAATTAGAATTGTCATTGTCGGTTATGCGATACAAACAAGGAAACGTTGACAAGAATCGTAATGTTTCTGTAACAATGTTTCCTAGTTTGGCAAAACTATTGTGGGCACATGGTTGCCCCCCCCCCCCTAACCATTAAACAAGACGCTAACTCAATGCAACTGTCCCGTCAATAGGTCAAAGCAAATTGGTTTTTCTCTGGGTTATAAGTAGAAATACTTTTCAAAAATCATCATGCAATGTTATGTCACAAGTTGTGTTATGTAGAACTTAGGTGAAATTAAATATCTCGACAAACAACGAAGTCACAAAATCCCACCAATTTGCTTATTTTAAGTGATCTTTGCAATGCAATCAACAAAATGTTGGGTAAATTATCTTGCGTCGTAACTTCTGGCATTCTTTCGTTTATTTTACTTCTTGTCTGTTTGTAGATTTATCTGTACAAGGTTATCATGCGCCTTCTGTTACGAGTACCGCGGTAAACAAACACGCGCCTGCAATGCAGAATGCGGCGATGAACAAACCTGCGCCTTCCGTGGCCAGCACAGCGGTGAATAGATCTACGCCCTCTGCGCCAAGTGCTGCCGCTACCAAGCCCGCCATGTCGTCACCGAAGAAGAAATCTGCGAACGCTAGTCAGTAAGTAAAATAATATATTAAGTACTTTGGTTTAGTCATAGACAGTCGAAAGAATAGTCTGGAAACGCTACCGCAAGCGCTAATGATATCCGTGATACGGCCTGATAGCTTTACTTTGGAACCCTGTGACTTCACTTCATATCTTTTCCACGTTTACAAATTTTAAACAAGAACAGCAATGTCTACAAAACTATCGACTTTTGGGTGTGAAAAGCTAAAAACCAACGCTGAATCTTTATTTTCCATTTTGAGTGCCAAAAAATATCGCCACTGATGTTGTGAAAAACATTTGACGAAAACATTCAATTGTGAATTTAAACTTGTAGCCTCTTGGAAAAAGTTTAAAAGTCGATAGTTTTATAGATATTACAATTTAGTACAATTTAATTTATAGATATAATACAGTTTATCGACAATCTCGTCGAAATATGCTACCCCGCGCGCACACGCACACACACCCTATGTTACTCGGTAGTGGCACCTCTGACACATACACCATACCACAACCCCCCCCCCCCTGAATTTACCTTCACAACTAATGTAACTAACGAATTTCTAGGAATAACCGTTCAATGCTTTCTCAAGAAACGTCGTCCACGGCCAACGAGTATTCTAAGCAGTCGAATGTAGCTCCAGTGTCAGGGAATCACTCAGTACCAATATGGGAAGTCCCTGAAAGTGAGCTCAAACCATTTTCTAACGGCGATGCAGCCATCAAAACAACATTGAAACTCTTGGAAAACACCGAATGGTTAGTATCTTTGTCTGTCGTTAGGAAGGGGCGTCTTGGTCGAAACTACAAAGTTTGCTTTGCTCTTACAAGTAACAAACTCATTTGATGAGTCTTTTCCGGTTAAATTGTAACTGCTTACCATGCCATCTTATAATTGACCGCTTTAAATTGCTAGTGTTAAATTCAGCAACGATCGAAATAATTATTTTTGCACATGTATTGAGAATTCAACCAAGATGCCGAAATTACCCTTCTAGCCCCTCCTTTCTACAGGGCATAACGAAGATTTAAATGTTTTTGTTTTCTCTTGTGTGTTTCGCATTAGTGTTTCACATATTCCTGCAAGTTTATACTCTTTAACTCGGGTTCTTAGAACTGTTTGGCGCAGTACAAAGACGAGTAAGGGCCGGCATTGCGAAAAAATACATACGCTTTATATCTCTATCCTGTATAATGTGTCTATCCTGTATGGCCTAACCCTAACCCTAACATTGACTCTTACCCATATACACTGTATACTGGTGGAGGATATTGTGTATATTCCGAAATACCGTAGCTTAGTGGTCAAAACCGTGGCTTAGTGACAATGGCATAGCCCTTCAGGGAAGTAGTGAATGGCTTTCTACGTATGCGAAATCCTGAGCAATATAAGCCGTCACTCGTTTTTAAATAGTGACACTATCTTGAATCACGGTGGATTGTGGTCTAACCAAGGAAAAACGCCATTTAAAAACCGCCATCGTTGGGGGAACACGCCAGGTTGAAAAACTCTTGCGGTGAACTTTTTTTTGTTACAATGAGGACGTGTCGATCAAATTTCTAACTATTTTGTTCCATTATTGTGCACATATGGCGTAATGAACTTTAAATGATGAATTTTATTCGGATTTATTTTCCCACGACTTTATTTATTCTATCACTCATTCCGGGTACTTGCCTGTTATTTACAAGCATAAAAATTACCTTGCTCTCAAATATATTTTGCTTATAGCGGTTCAGAAAAGTTGATTTACCTTGGATTGGAAATAGACGTTGCGAAATTCAAGATGGCGTTGCCACTGCATGGTTCAGAAAATCTCAATTGAGAACTACCTATGTTGTAGTGTAAAGTTTTAACACCTTATTTGCAACCCCCCCCCCCCCCCACCCCAATTACGTGTGAGATTATCACTCATATCATTTTATCTTTTTTCATCATTGAAACACAGGGAATCGAAGTGCGATGGTCTGTTGTGTGTTCGACGTCTTATCCGCCATCATGCTGTCGATGTAGTTCCGCAACTTCACGTTCTCATTTTGGCTGTTGTCTCTGAGGTAAAGATTGCTTTCTCTCGGCATACAATACAGTTCTTTCAACGCACAATGCCGGGGACATTACCTGCTGATTGCTGGCTCGTTGCATTCAATTGCAGTCATCAAGCCAATATCTGGATGCATTCTCATCCTTTGCTCTGGCTTGATGATAATAACTCTGCTACAAGCTCTTAACAGGCTTGATGCAAGTTGAGTCTCAAGACTTTTTATCCGCTAGCTTGACTCAAGTTGTGTCGACCGCCAACAGGCCTGATGCAACTTGATGACAAACTTTCATCAAGCCATTAAAACCCATAACTTGCATTAAGCCAGTGCCGTTCCTGGCTAGCTGTGTAACCGCACAGATTTGACATTTTTTCTGCTCTGCTAGGTGAAGAATTTGCGTTCCCAAGTGTCTCGAGCTGGTATCTACACCCTCGGTGATATGTTTACATGTCTTGAAAAACACATGGACTTGGTAAGCTATATGAATGTCCCAATTGAAAGAAAATTTTCATCTATAGTCAATATAAAATTGCAAACAAACGAATCACTAATAATTACTACTATATATCAATATATCAGCTTAGAAAGTGACTACGCTTTGGACTTTTGGGCGTGAGTGAATAACTCGTGTTCATCGTTAGTACGCCTGGTTACTTTTATTCTGTTGTGCTCTTGTCCACCTCCCACTTGAGGTGTCCCCACCTCCCACTTGAGGTGTCCCCACCTCCCACTTGAGGTGTCCCCACCTCCCACTTGAGGTGTCCCCACCTCCCACTTGAGGTTTCCCCACCTCCCACTTAGGTGTCCCTACCTCCCTAGGTGTCCACCTTACCCTACGGACCATTCCCCTATCAGACAAACTTTTTTAGCAAAATTGTAAAGTTTGGCTGCGAAATACTATAAATTTAGAAAATATAATCCAGTAAAATGTCATATACTTTTGTATTAGGCGTGGAAAGTGCTTTGTTGCAATGTGTCGAGGCTTTTTAGTACGTAATAAAAAAGTATACATAATTCGCACCACGGGACTGTATTTTTCGCAATTTACTATATTTTGCCACAAAACGGAACAAGTTTACTAAATTAAGGATGCTCTTTCCAACTGTGCCAATAAGTTTTTCGATTTTAGAATAAAGTTTGTCCAATAGTGGAATGGTCCATTGCCCAGCTTGCATTGCTTCGTGCTTCTTTGAGTTCACCGCAGGATCTGACGTAGTTTTCCATTTGTCTTTCCTAGGATCTAGAGCTGACCACGAATGCGCTGCTGAAGAAGGCAGGTGAATCGAGCGGTTTTATCCGCGGCGATGTCGAACGTGCTCTTGGCTGCATGGTATCATCTGTTGCTCCGAGCAAAGCAATATCTGCCTTGGTGGCAGGTGGATCAGGGTTCGTATTAATGCATTTCAAGCCTACCCCACTGGATGTATGAATTATTCTGTATAGATTGTGGCTGCCACTTTTTTGGCTCGCTCTGTGTACGCATCTGTGAATACATGATTAGATTTTGCATGAATATCTGATATCAAAAAACCTGCGGACGGTTGTTCTAAAGTTGGTTAACTTGACCTTCGGTTCACGTGAAATTCAAAAAAAGTTTCCCACTAGCTTGGAAGTGATTCTTTGAAAATCTTGTCTGAATCAAGGTTCATAACGGAGGTGTTGAAATACATTCTGAATCCAGGTTTAGTGCTAATCCAGCTTTGAACCACAAGCCCCAGGAGTCTGTTGTTACAAGTTGGTTAGCGCTAACTCTGGGTTAAAGTTTAGAAATCACATTTCTAGTTTTTGTACGACAACACACCTGTTTCTGTCGAAACTCCAGAGACCAAAGCTACTATAATAATTGATCTGCACAAGATTTCTGAAGAAATATTTTCAAATCTTTAAACAAGCCGTTGGGAAATTTCTTTTCAATTTTACGTTAAGCCAGGGTTAAAGATAGATCTTCTGCACATCGGTTCTGCTCATAAGAAGAGGGACCCTTAGATGTAAACATTGTCGAAACGCTGGTTTGCTTTTACTTACGGGCAAACGAACCAGAACAGTCTCAGATGTTCAGTTAGCAAATCATATTGTACAAATTTAGAAGTTCAAAATATTTGTTTACATTGAGGACTGTGTCCCCTCTGTGAGATGAACGGCTTTTAAACAACTGGACGTTAAGACTTTCTAAGCTTGTTGACTGAGCCAGATGTATTAGATCAGCGATTTCACTTCTCCAAGCGATCAGAATTGGGTAATTTTTTGTCCATATTATGTAAAAATGTATTAAGAAAATGTATCTCCTATTTCCGCAGCCAGCGCAATGTGAACATCCGAAAGACTGCCGCTCAGTTTCTTTGCATTCTCGCCGAGCGTTTGGGTGCAGCACGGTGTCTGAGTGGCTCGAAGGACATTACAGAGAGGATCTTAGTCGCTGCGGCTGCCTTTGCGTCCGATGGTGGCGCAGAAACTAGGTAAGAGGACTACTACTAGCCGATCTCATCAATTAGCCAGTTCCCAATTTGGAATCGCAGTGGATCAATGGGTGGTTTGGATGGACAGGAAGAATCATTGCTGTGATGTTTTTTCTTGTATTATTTGGTTGCTTATTTTATGTTTATTTATTTAGATATTATGGCAGACGCATTCTGCACATGCTTGATGGCCATGCTGATTTTGAACGGATGTTACACAAGAACTTACCTTCAAAATCTCTTAAACCTACAATGACAATTATCGAAAACCTAAGAAACAAAGTAAGTAGGAATGGAATTATGTATGCAGTATTTAGGATGATGTCACTAAGGTATCAAAAATCAAGTTAAAAAGATGAGTTGAGGAATTACTTTTTCTCTCTGTCAATTTACAAACTATATGCTCGATTTTGTTTTTCCAGGGATTAGGTGACCCGCCGGGTGACGTGAGCTCCGCACGTGCTCGTAAAGCTTCGGTAACGAGCGGAGTTGGCTCGCGTAGTTCTAGCATTGTGTCGACAGATGGCGCCGGAACGTCAAGTGCTGTAAGCAATGGTGCATCACCAAGCAGTCGTACTTCAAGGTTAGTTTCAATGAAAGAAAATAAAAATAACATTGTTGCTGTCATTAAGGTTGCTGGTTTTTTTCCATAGCAAAATATTTTGCGATATTCCTTAAATGACCCGGACGTTTATATTGATAACATTTTATACAGTTATATCAGCATGAGTGTAAATGCGAAAAACAATTTTTTTCTGAGAGTTTTTCAATGATCATTTTCTACATTATAATTTAGGGAAAACTCGAGGCGACGTCCAAGGCGTGCTTCTCATGATGCTACTTCGCCACAGGTGAGTTAAACTATAACTTTTTCAAACCCTATCAGGTCAATTTTTTGTTTTAAATCCATTTTAAATGAGCTCAAAAACAGCTCTCACTCAACTCAGAAGTTAATTTTCTAGACTATTTTCAATAAGAATGCCGGTACCCCAGGGATGCAGGCAGCCGTAACTTTGACAAATTATTTCTTGCACGCTGTACCCCCTGTATTTCTACCAGGTTTTGAACGAAATACAAATCTCTTTCTGAATGAAAAGGCCTCTCTCCCGTTCCCTCCCGTGGCCATATCTCTGCGGTACACTAAAGTTTCCATAATCAGATATTTAAAAAAGAGTCCGTTTAGGAGCCATTGTAAATTTGTCTCCTTTTTTGTCCACCTTAGTAACGTTTGTCTTTGAATTTTAGGGTCAAGAAGATGTCGGAAACCTTGTTGAACAACTCTCGAGCAAAGACTGGCAGGAAAGAATTCAAGCAATCGACTCGATAGTCGAGATGGTTGAGACTCGCTTGCCTTTGTTCACTTCGAATATCGTGAAGGTAAATGAACCAAAACATTCCATTTTGTTACTGCTATACATTACTAGTAAGTAAATCAGATGGACAGATTGCAGTTGTGTTTGCCCGCCTAACGATGTGGTCTCGAGTGTAAATATGCCGAAGGCCTTCGACCACTTGGCTCATTAATGAATGTAGCCACTAGTCATATAAAATGTCGTTAAAAACGAAGTTGTTTCGAGTATTTTCTTGATTGCGTTAGGAAAGATAGACTTAGATTCACAAAGTATGTTACTAGTTGTTTTGCAGAATTTTTATAACTGTGCTCTTTCTCAAGTTGTTCAACTTCATTGCACATATGCAAAAATACAACGTGTGAGATCACACTGCATAATGAGTGTCTACGAGATTGCCTATATTGTGTCATATAACAATAGAAAATTACTGAAACTGCACTTGTATGTGCGAAAGCTGTGATTAATCACTAGCCCTCCTTATTTATGTGTGATAATTTGACTATATTTCAAAATAAATGAGTCTTTCAAAAATCGTTATGCAGTGTGATCTCACACGTTGTGTATTTTTGCATATCCAATGAATTTGAATATCTCAACAAAAAGCACAGTTACAAAAATTGTGCAAACCAAGTTACATACTTTGTGAATTTAAGTTTATCTTTCCCAATGCGATAGAGAAAATGCTGAAAAACGTTTCGTTTCATACACACTTTAAGTTTAGGTTGAAAAAATTGAGAGACAATATTTTTTGTTTCCAGATAATGGATGGTTTCACTCCGCGACTCGTGGACAACAACAGCAAGGTTTGCTAGCTGTTTCTCGTTCTGCATTTCGTCTGTACAAACTCGCATTTCCCCCTTTTCATTACGAGTTTTATTTTCGTGTCGTAGGTGAACTTACATGCTCTACAATGTCTTTACCGCATCACTCCTGCGTTAAGAGAAATTCTCAACGGTTGTGTCACTTCCATTGTCCCGAACGTCGCCAAGAACCTGGCTTCGAAGAACAGTAGTATTGGTAACATGGCAGAGAATGTCTTGGATAGCTTTGTAAAGCATCTCGGTAAGTATATTTGCCAGCAGTAAACAAATCTGAGCAGGGATTATCCAGCATGCTGTGGTAGGGGAGAGGGTGCTATGGATACGATATGTTAAGTACCGATCAGAAGGCAAACCCGAGGGTTGCTTATTAATACTAAAACTGCTGTGGCCGCCGAAAATCGTCGTGAAAAACACTCGTTTTTAAATTACGCGACTTTATGGTAACAATAACGCACCCAAGGGGAATCTCTCTTTGGATGAAATCTCCTAACATTGTCTAACTTTTTTCTAGATAATGCACGACTTCTTCAGCCTCTTTCACAGTTCATTCTCCTTGCTCCCGGCGGAGTGCAAAACAGACCATCAGCTGTTAGGAAACTGCTAGGTAAGCGTATGTCTAGCGATCTTTTGAGAAATTCTCTGACTGATATTGGCTGTGCCGGTAATGCAGTCAAAAGCACAAAAGTATGAGATATTTCACTACATACACAGCTAGAAATGCCTCAGGTTAATGCTTGATGCAAGTTCGTGATCAAGTTGTATCAAGTCTGGAAATCAGATTTGATGTAACTTGATATTTGCAGACTTGCTAAAAATTGATGAAACAACTTGCATCAAGCTTGTGAATGAAACGTCTTGCCAATTCACTTGCAACAAGCCTGTTGACAACTTGCAGCAGACTTGTTGTCCTCAAGCCGGAGCAAGCGATGCGAGCGCATCCGGATATCGGCTTGATGATGTTATATAAAGCGAGTAGTGCAGTCAGTCAAATCGTTGTCTACGTTATATACTAGTATGATTCTTCTAAAACACACAAGGCATCTTCTAATTTATAACCATTTCTCTACACCAGCTATTATCAAAGACGTTTATCCAAGAAAACCGTCCATGGTGTCCAAATACTCTCTACCAGTACTGTGGAAACTTCTCGAGTCTTCGAGCAGTGCGTCGTCTGGCAGCGGGAACATCAAGGAAGCTGTTCATGGCTTGGCTAATCTACTCTACTCTCTAATGGGCGAATCTCTGTTTGAGCAGGCTCAAGCACAATCGCACAGACTACGGCAAAAGCTCAAAGAGCTGTTGGATCGATGAGTGAATGTTCGGAAGACCTTCTTTGTGATCAGAGAAGTGCTGGAATGAAACCACGCTCAGCTTCCTGAGGTGATAAAAGCCGGTTGATCATTATTCCTTGTACAAACATTCACCTTACCAAACTCCAAGTGACACACCAGTGGTTGAACAGGGTTCATCTGCTTATTTCAAAATCTTTATGAAGTCCCCGCTTTGAAGAGCTACCAAACCGGACCTTCCACTCCAAGACCACTCCTTAAAAAGGAAGAAAAGTCTTGAGGCCTACCTCCAATGGCCCCCTTCCCCAACCTCCCCCCCTCCTCAATTCGTCCATCTGGGATTGGTGTTCTCCATAGTACCTGTTTTCACGAAGGTTCCTGGAATACTTAATAAAGATGCCACGGTTAAGTCAGGAAAGAAGGGAAGAATATGTCCACCGACTTTTATCAAGAATTTTGTCACCTTGAGAAGCTGTCTTCACAGAGAGTTTCATAATATATTAATCATTAACTTATTACATGAGATGTTTTTAGCATTTGTACATACAAATATCTTAATGCGTGAATATTTTATACATAGCGAGAGTGAACATTCGACATTGAATTTATATATATACGTGGCTAGCAGTTAGCTGTGAACGTTTTTATGGTGACATAATATAACACGATAATTATATTAATGACTATTTTGTGCCTTGATGTCTGCATTTGCATTTTTTCAGATTTTTGGCAACTTTGAAAAACGCAATTAGCTGATATTTAAGGGTTAGCCCGTACTTTTTTGAGCAATGCTTGACCAAAAAATTTAGGGGATTGAAATTTAGGGGATTATCCTTTACTTTTTTCAGTATGATCAGAAATAATTTCCGGCGGACTCATCTGACTCATTTATATCAAAGGAACGAGACTTAAATAAATAGAAAATACTACTCTCTTATGACCTCGTAGCGACGAGCGTTGGAACAGACCAGTATGCAGAAGTTGCTAATTCGATTCTTTTTCTTGTCTCTTGGTTAAAAGAACTGGCCAATTAGAATACAACACCCTATCAGAACAAACGTTTAAGACTTCGTCTACTTCAGCCCGTATCGTTGCGAAACGTAGCCTATTTCATTTTTTCGTAAACACTCAGGCTGAACTAATGATGTGGACACAATAGAATACTCTACGTTTCGCGACGATACGGTTGAAGTGGAAAACGGGCTTTTGGCCGGTCAATAAAGGGAGACGTAAACAGCCGTTCACTAGTCTCCCATGGGCTCGTGTCATTATACAGTGCCAAAAATATCTGACATACTGAGTCAACTAAAGAGTACTTAAAGTACAAAGTTAGCAAGTGGATGTTTAATGAATATATCTTCTGTGTGTGACATTACTTTAAATAGGAATTGCATGCAGGTGGTGGGCAAAAAAAAGCCCCCCCCCCCCCTTCCGTTAAAAATGGCGTACCTGGTTCATAATGGCTTTGAACATAAACAAAAAATAGGGAAAATGTCAAGTATGTTTTCGTGCTTGTATGGCCAGCAATAGATGTTAAAAGAAGACAAGAAGATGACGCCATTTCGATTTGAATTTCCCCGACAACATTATATTTGGGCTTTGCAATATTTAGCAATCTCTTCGTCATTTTAGCTCGAATTTCCTCCAAATGTCTCCCCTTTGTCCTCTAAATGTTGCTCGTCTTTTCTATTGAATCCAAAGTGCTGTAAAATCGTGTATAAAGATCAATGAAGACTTTGAAGAAGCAAATTTTCTGTCGCTGCTAGACGAAGCTTCTTCCTGGGCGACAATAGCAAATGACGTCAGATGACCATTGTCTGCACGGAAATACCCGTATGTATAATGTATAATGACTATTTACGATGCTAAAAATACGTTTTATTGCGCGAATGAGCCTCCGTTTTCGAGAGGTAAAAGAGGTAGCTGTCTTCCTAATTGTCCACATCGTTTGACCTGGTTTTGGGTGGATCGTCGACAGGCCGAGTCCAACTGTAAATTTAATTCTTCACTCGTTCAGTTGGACAAACCGGTCGACGATCCACTCAAAACTCGTGTCAAAGCTGGGCGTGGAAAGTAGGAAAACACTAGGCAGAACCGCGAGGCCAAGGAGGCAGTCGTTTATTGCCAAGTGTTTTTAAATAATATTTAAGCAAGTTTCCTTAACTTGATTGTCGAGGACAAGCCTGTAGGGTTGGTGCTTTGAAGACTTCTCGCCGTTACTTCCCTTCGTTCAAGAAGGCAGGTTGTCTTCGTCGAGAAATAACGATGAGAAAACTTCCAGGCACCATTAAGCCACTACATACACCGTAAAACTACAGTGTAGTGGTTTAGCTGGGTAAACCACTACACCGTGCCAATTAGATACTGATGGCTTCTTCCCAAGCACAAATCTTACGGTACAAGAAGCATGGATGCGCAAAGATGCGCAAACACTTTAAAGCAAGTGTTTTCTTTCAGGAAAGAGTCAGACGACAACGATTACTAAATCAAAGCCGTGTAGGCATGTTTTAAGATGTTTAGCTATGTTTAACGATCTTTTATGGCACGTCTTTGCAAGATGGGAATTCTGAATCTTTTTTGACTTTCCGTGGGCCGTTTTCTTCGTGATCGAGCTTTATATGCCATTGCGTTTAGTGTCCTTGATATGGGAGTCATTTATTTAATGGCCTTGGGTTTAATTCCCAAACACTGAATGGCAGTATTCAACTCTTTCAAGAGTAATGAGAGCATTTCAACAAGATGGCACTGGCTTATTGCTTTGCCTAGTCGCTATGCCACAACGTATACCAAATACAAAGTATTTTCTGTAAGCCTTAACTGAGAACGCTGCCGATTCAGTTTCCATTATTTTGTTAGTAAATTGTCAATGGTTTTTCTTGGCTGCTTTTAAGCATTCCCGACATTGTGATAGTGTTGTGGCTTGACATTGTTTGTATTCAGTATCTTTGATATAGGAGTCCTTTATTTATGGCCTTGGGTTTAATTCCCAACACTGAATGGCAGTCTTGAGCTCTTTTAAGTAACGAGATAATAACATTGCATTATTGCAACAGAGTTATTACTTTGTTTAGTCACTATATACATACTGTGAGTACAAAGCGTGCTCGATGGAAAAAATATGGTATAGTTACAGGCGTGATAAATTAACCATAAAACAGAAAATGTGGTCTTAAGTTTAATTCCCAAACATTGAATGGCCGTCTTCAGCGAATGAGATAACATTGCAACAAGATAGCACTGCTCTTTCACGACTGGTTACTGCATGTCAAGCCTGTAACCAACTCAGAACTCGATTCAGCTTAAATCAACGAAAAAGCTTGATGTTCAGAGCTTGCATATAAAAATACATTTTACATAATAAAAGTAAACTAACTGCAGCCCTTTTAACCATCCGGAACTAATGTTATCGGCAGTGCAGTTGAAAGGACCCATTTAAACTATTTCATATTTAATTTTACTATGGCAATTATATAGAAACTGGAAATAATAATAATACACTTTCGAACCAACGAGGATCAACTTCAGGCAAACGTTTGCAAGTGCATTTCCTTACGGTCTTGCTTCAAACTGAAAGATGATAACTCATTTACGTTAGTTTCAACACAAACCAAAATACACAAATTAATCCTTCCACTCCCGAGCTCACTAGCATGCTAGTGTCCGAGCCTTGTGACCTCGGATGGGCGGTTAGAAGGTGGAAAGAAACATTATGTACTCACTTGAGCTCAAAACGACGGAGTTGAAACATCGTTTTGGTTGCGTTGATATGGCATCACAATGTAAACACCTTGTTCTCATCTTACATACGCCGGATTATCACTTTCTTGAATCAGTTTAAATACAGCAGCGTGTACAAGCATACTGCCTGTCAAGCCTAGCGTCCTTTGTATATATTCAGATCACGCAGTGAATTCATGTGTGAACTCTCAAGGCGACATGATCTTATTGTCAGCCAAGGTTACATGTGAAGGCTAGACGTGAATGAGAAATATAGAAACTGAATCGCAGAGTTCTGAGTTGAAGCTTATAGAAAATACTATGTGTTTCGTTACGTTGTGACATAGTGACTAGGCAAAGCAATTACGCAGTGCCATGCATCTTGTTGAAATGCTTTCTCATTACTTGAAAGAGCTAAATACTGCCATGCAGTGTTTGGGAATTAAACCCAAGGCCGTTAAATAAATGACTCCCATATCAAGGACACTGAACGCAATGGCATATAAAGCTCGGTCAAGTAAGAAACGACCAATGGAAAGTTAACAATGGTTATCCAAACTTCGACTTCCAATCTTTAAAGTCCCTTCTTGCAAAGTCCTTGCCATTAAAACGATCGTTAAACATAGCTAAACAATTTAAAATCCAATGGAAAGTTAACAATGGTTATCCAAACTTCGACTTCCAATCTTTAAAGTTCCCTTCTTGCAAAGTCCTTGCCATTAAAACGATCGTTAAACATAGCTAAACAATTTAAAACATGACCACACGGCTTTGATTTAGTTAGCGTTGTCGTCTTTGACTCTTTCCTGAAAGACCAATGGGAAGTTAACAATGGTTATCCAAACTTCGACTTCCAATCTTTAAAGTTCCCTTCTTGCAAAGTCCTTGCCATTAAAACGATCCTTAAACATAGCTAAACAATTTAAACCATGACCACACGGCTTTGATTTAGTTAGCGTTGTCGTCTTTGACTCTTTCCTGAAAGAAAACACTTGGTTTAAAGTCTTCAAAGTGTTTGCGCATCTTTGCGCATCCATGCTTCTTGTACCGTAAGCTTTGGGAAGAAGTCAGCCATATGTAATTGTCACAGTGTAGTGGTTTAGTCAGCTAAACCACTACACTGTAGTTTACAGTGTAGTAGTTTAGTGGTGCCTTGAAGTCTTCTCGTCGTTATTTCTCGAGGAAGACAACTTGTCTTCTTGAACGAAGGGAAATAACGGCGAGAAGTCTTCAATGCACCAAACCTACAGGCCTGTCCCCAACAGTCAAGTTAAGGAAAATTGCTTAAATATTCGTTAAAAACATAAGGCAGTAAACGTTTGCCTCCTTGGCCTCCCGGTACTGCCTAGTGTTTTCCTGCTCTCCACGCCCAGCTTTGACTTGAGTTTTGGGTGGATCGTCGACCGGTCTCTCCAACTGAGCAAGTGAAGAATTAAATTTTCAGTTGGACTTGGCCTGTCGTCGATCCACCCAAAACCAAAGTCAAACGATGTGGACTATCAGGAAGACAGTTACCTTTACCTCTCGGCCACGGAGGAAAAGTTGATTACCAATGAAAACTCGAACGGGTCTTTCCTTGCTCATCAGCACGAAAATAAAAAAAAAAATCCAAAAACGCCGCTTTCGGGCGTTTTTTGCATGAAATAACCAAGTAAACTAGAAGTAGAGAAGTATGAGAGACATTCAAGATAGAAATTATGGTAAAAACACTTCTTTCGCGCAATAAAAACATATTTTGAGCTTCGTAAACAGTCATTAAACATTATACATACGGGTATTTCTTGGCAGACAATGGTCATCTGACGTCATTTGCTACTGTCGCCCAAGAAGAAGCTTCGTCTAACAGCGACAGAAAATTTGCTTCTTCAAAGTCTTCATTGATCTTTATACACGTTTTTACATCACTTTGGATTCCATAGAAATGGCGAGCAACATTTGGAGGACAAAGGGGAGACATTTGGAGGAAATTCGAGCTAAAATGACGAAGAAATTGCAAAAAAATTCGAAGCATAATTATGGTACTGTGGGGAAAATTCAAAATCAAAATGGCGTCATCTTCTTGTCCAATCTAAAGATGCAACGAAAGTCGCTCTAGTGTTGTTGGACATCAACAATAATGAGTTTTTATTACACAAGTTAGTATTCACCAACTATTCTACGTATAGTTTAGTGGTTAAATATTATCTTGTCTGCTTACTACGTCGAATCTCACTGTTAAATTTAATAAAATTGAGATAAATGTACTGATATAAATTACTAAGTTTCTATTTTTCTTTCTCTAGCTAAACCGTACAAGAACCGTTCGAACACAAGTGATTTGATTAAAGCCAAACCTTATGGAGGTAAAATACTCAGTTTTATCCTAGGTCTGGATAATTTAGTTGTACAGCTGATTCAGGCTAACGTTGAGCATTAATTTTGCTCGAGAAATTAAAATATTTGCTCTCTTTTGAAATGTTCCATTATTTTCATTTTTTAACTTATTTTGTTTAAAAATATAATTTTGTGGAAACACCACGTAAGTTTATTATCGCAATGCTTTCGATCCGTAAGCTCGGATCTTTATCAACGCTAATAATAATGCATTATTATTAGCACTGATGAAGATCCGAGCTTACGGATCGAAAGCTCTGCGATGATAAACTTACGTGGTGTTTGCACAAAATTATATTTTAATTTGAAAATCACCAAGCAAACATACAAGGAACTTATTATTTTGTTTTACAATTCAATTTTTAGGTATTCTCGAGGTGTATGCGAGACAACCACGTGAGAAATGCGATGCGAGAAGCCACGTACACCAAACAATGACATTTAGGAAGACTTAGTGGTAAGAAAACAAAATGTTCCAATATACTCATTATTTTTGTAAATCTCCCCCCCCCCCCCACCAAATTTTGAAATTAACGTTAATTTAATTTATTTTATCAACTTTCTTTTCATGATGAAAACTATTTTTGCACTTGCCCTTGTTAAAATCCTGCCCTCCAGTAAGGCCACACCTATCCTACGGGGATCAATCAAGAGTTTTTGATTATTATTATTATTATTATGTATCAACTGCTGTATCCATAGCTTCTTCAATATTCTTTAGAAACTTTGCTCTTGTAAACTTACTTTTATTCTTTCTTTTTTTTCAAAACCTCTTCTGTCCACTGGTACATTGCATTCTATTCAGGAATCAGTAAATTTAGACTTCAGTTCAAATTTAAAGTAATTCCTAGATAGGGTCAAGTGCAAACTCCTTAAGTTAGATTAAACCTTTGTTAACAATTTACTAAGCGAGAGCTCGCATCACCTTTGAGCTGCCTTCGAAATGAAAGTCTGAATTTTTGATCGTTGCACTTCCGGACATTGTTTAATCCCCCTGCTCTCATTCTAATCCAATCTTCCTCCTGTTTACTTCCTTCTTTTCGCCATTACTCCTCTCCCAGGGTAGTACCACCTTCCTTTACTGCAACGCAATTATCTTCCTGTTCATCCCTTTCTTACCCTAAGTGCCCTCCTATACTATACTGATTTGACGTAGTTGCTAGTCCCGAGCATTATGCACTCACGTTAGCCTTACCTAGCCCTAAAGGCCTTACCTAATTACCCGGGTCCCATTGATTACTGATATTTTACAATTCTATCAACGCTGTCAATATTGGTAAACCGGAGTAACCATACGAATGTAGGCAGAGCGTTGATAAGCGAGATCCATGCATGAGTGTCACGAGTATGAAGCTGGGACTGTACCCACGACCCCAAAGATGGCAGGCGCTTGCTCTGACGATTGTGCCACTTGATCATTGCGCCGGATCAAACAATCCTACACGACAAATTCGAATTCTCTAGCCTTGGCTTGTGTTTTATTACAATTATTTCACAAAATAGTTACAAAATAGTTTGGTGAGCATGATAACGTCATCCATGTACTTGAAATTTTTCCACGGGCATGGATGACGATAGGGGAGTAAAAATGAATGCCAATAACGCCCTCAAATTCCGGCATTTTGTGTTGCGTTTCTACTGCCCACATACAATTTTCACCTGGTGCATTTCTTGCAACCGGAATATTATCATGTTGCCCTGGAGTATCTTTCAGGATAGGCAAATACTATCATCGCAAGGGACGTTTTCTCAAAATCATTTGCAATCAAATTCCCGTTTAGTTTCTAATGTTTTAAAATATTGTTTTCTAACATTATGAATTTTCTCCTTATTTTATGATGCTGACGGGATATATGCGAGTTTCTTATCTAATGGCCCGACGTGATGTTATATGAAGAGTGCCATGCAACCAGATGAAACCAAGAACAGCATGACGAAAAGAGACCAATCGAAGTTACGATAATCCATAGATAATGCGAAAGTAAGTTTGTTGATTGTATTTTGTGGCTGTCATTTTCATTGCCAATTCAAATTTCAATTTTTTGCTTCCTGAAACTATGCGAATCGTTTATCAAATTTTGCAATAAATATTAATTATTCAATAATATTATCAATAATATTAATCTCGATCAAACGTTGCCAGTATCGGTGTGCAGTAAAAATTTATTTGATCTCATTTGATCACAATCAGTCATTTGATCTCATTAACGTATTGCATAACGAAAACAACTTAAGGTGACGGATGGCTATTCTAAATTATACAATAATGAGAGTTCACTCTGGATATGACGTCATCCGATAGCGTGATGTACTTTTTCCACGTTTATTTAACCTTTTTACTGTATAAAACAAGTAGTTTCATTTTCTTGTGCTTCTGTACTGTAATAGATCACAGAAGAGGTCATTGCGCGGTGAGAAAAGCAAAACGTCACATGACTCAAATCATAGACAATCTAAGGAATGGACTGGAAACGCAAGCTAAAGTTTACGCGACATCCGTGATACGCTTTACTTTGGAACCCTGTAACTTCCCTTTAAATACATTTCAGGACTTCGTATTCACATATTTTAAACAAGAACAGAAATGTGAATGGAACTATCGACTTTTAAAACTTTTCCGAGAGATAAACGAGGCGGAAAATCACCATTTAATGTTTCCGTAAACCTTTTTCAACAACAACAATGGCGACATTTCTGCAGTCAAAAAGAATGCAAACATTCAGCGTTGGGTTTTAGCTTTGTTATATCCATAAAGAATTTTAAAAGTCGATAGTTCCATAGAGATTGCCGTTCTTGTTTAAAATATGTAAATAGAAAGTCCTGAAGTATATTTAAAGTGAAGTTACAGGGTTCCAAAGTACAGCATATCAGGCCGTATCACGGATGTCGCGTCAGCAACATTGATACTTTAGCTTGCGTTTCCAGTCCATTCTGTTGATTGTCTATGCTCAAATTCGTCTCGTGCTGTATTTCGAAAAGGTTCTGTCAATTACACGGAAAGATATTCAGCTTTTTATAAATATAATTTATCATTCGTGAGTAAATGATATCGAGAGGTACCTAATTTGCATGCTTCGAACACCTTAATATCTCCAAATCGGAGCAAGATATCAAGAAATTAAAAACACTATTTACGCTCATCTGGAAACGTTGTGGTCTTACGTTTAAAGTAAGATTTTCATTGCAGTGACTCTTTAAGGAAAATGACAGTGAGGTTTGACCAAAATTCAGCGTATTAACAGTCTGAAAAAGTTATGATCTCAACTTCTGCCAAAAATCGGTCATTTTAAAACTACTTTGATACAGCAAAGCGTTTCCTTTTTGTATAATTGTTTTTAACTCGTAATAATATTATCTTATGTTTCAATTCTTTCATTTCAAAAGGTGATGGGATATGAAGAAATGCGAGAGAAAAAGACCAGAAGGAACGATCGTGCAGGATGACATGGAGCCACAAAAAATAGCAATCCAGAAGAACGAGAAAGCAATACATTACTGATATGACACTGAAAATAGTGGAAATTATACAAATGTGAGTTAGTAGAAAACAGGATACTTACTATTTACAAATCAAAGAGGATTTAAGTAAATTTTTGCTGAACAAAATCATTGTTTTTCGTTGGGAGAAAATGAAAAGAATTCACATTTAGAACTATACGTACATGTAGAATGTCTTAAAGAGTTATTTAGATACAGAAGGCTATATTGTTTAGTTTAAATTTTCAAGTAAAAAAATCCGGTAAAGATTTAATGGTTAATGTTGACAATATTTGTTAAGAAAATAATACCTTAAGTTAAGGTAACGCACGAAATTTTGTCTTCTGTATTTGGATTGCGGTTATTTCCATAAAAACCGAAATAGTGCATGTCACTTAATACGTATAAGAGGTTGAACGTCTCAAAATGAGTTCTAACACATACAGGGGGTTGCCAAAAAAAAGAGCCCCCTTCAAAAATGGCTTACCTGGTTTATAAGGGCTATGAATAAGGAGAGTGTTAACAAAAGTTGTGTTTTTGTACTTACATAGGTACATGTGTGTAAGTACAAACAATAATTGCAATTCTTACTCAAATGTGTGAAAAATAGGTGCATTTGGTAAGTTTTTAAAGTAAATTCAAAATGGCAGTTTTAAATTGGAAAGTTGCTAATGTATAGTTGAATTATTTCTTCAGCACGTGTCTTCTCTGCATTAATTGTTCATAAACAACAAGGTGGGGGATGTGTCGATAAATGTATGCAAATTATTACTTTCATGCGGAAATTTTTTTGTAGCTTTTTCCTCGATCATGAGGTAGATTTTTACTTCAAAAACCCTAATCCAGAAATCAAAAACCAAATGTTGATGATTGCTTGTTTCAAGACCCAGATTTTTTTTTAAAACAGCGTTTGGATTACTCTGTGTTTACATCAGGTACAGATACATCACACGATAGGTCAACCAACTAACGAAAACGTAGAGAAAGTGTGGTCTTGGAGTTAACTCTGCCGATAATAGAAGCACCTGCCCAAATGAATCGCATTCTAGTTGCGCATTCTTTTAAAGACACCATTGTGCACATGAAATAATTACATTACCTATTACGCTACCATGTGCTTTCACATTTCGACCCAGATTACTGAGTAATTTTTAAATATTTAAACATATTTTTTGGCAACGACTAAACATATTCATATTTAGGTTCAAAATTTAGGTTCAAAATGTACATATTTAAGATGTACATATTTTAAATGTACATTTTTTAAAATGAACATATTTAGGTTCAAAATGGCCATCTTTAATTTGGTTTAAAACTCATTAAATGGATCTGTTAATAAGTATTTAAGTAAGAATTGCAATTAGTGCTTGTTCTTACACACAGGTACCTATGAAGTACAAAAACACAACTTTTGTTAACATTCTCCTTATTTATAGTCATTATAAACCAGGTAAGCCATTTTTGAAGGGGGCTCCTTTTTTTGGCAACCCCCTGCAATACTCAGTTGTAGCAGTAATAATACAAATTTGTAGCATTAATAATTTCAAAAATGGGCTAAGTTTGTTAATTATTTTCTTTTACAATCACAATTAGCGTTCAAAACACTTACCATTTTTTTTTCTAAATCCCAGGGGAATATGGTATTTCTTTGTTTTCAAATCATTTGATTTGTATACATCTGAAAATTTTTAATTCGCAAGTGAATACACCATGCTTTGTTTTCATGGTAATTTAAACGTCTATTCATGGTGGAGACTTGACTTTTTATTTACAATGAGAATCCTCTTTGATTGCAAATATGATAAGTATCTTGGCGCTTTCGGGTTTGTTTTGGTAAACAGGAACAATGAAAGTATTAAGCCATTGTTTGTGTTCACTAAAGCTAATTACGGAAGTTGTTTGAGAGCAGCTGCGAGATACCATGCAAATGAAGGCGTTTCGGTTAAATGAGTATGAGAATTGCAGTAAAGTTTAAAATGTTTTGATCACTTTGAACTATATAGAGTAACTGTACTAGATATAGGGACCTTAAATTGCACAGCAACTATGGCTTAGGACTTAAATTCCCATAGACGAGTCTTGAATGAAAAAAACTAGAGTTGCGTTTCACGTTTTTAAATGGTTTATACTCTGCATTCTCATGCTCATTTGACCCAGCCATAGACTTAGGTAAGTATTAGGTTTATATTTTACTTCGAACCAGTTAACACAACAAAATGCCCATGCCCTTTCAGCTAAGGTTTTCTACGCTTGAAAAAAAATATTCAGTTTAAGTGGGTTTAAGTAGCTAGAGATATCGTAATTTATGTTTTTATTTTCGTTTTTTGTTTATAACGTAATTTATTAGCTAATTGTATGGACTGTGAGGGTGTGCGCCGTGTGTAAGTTGCATGAGGGTTAGGTTCATTAAAGGAATTAAAATTTTTAAAAGTATGCCAAAAAACCAAAATTTACTGTCACTTCTGATAAAACAGCCAAGAGTAAGGTTTAAACATTGACGAAGTTGGTCTAGTGTTGTTAGACTCATATTAATTCTGTGAATCATCATAAGATATTAGGGACAAAAATTCAGATTAAATTTGGAAAAATTTTGCTAAAGTCAAGCAAGGCAGTAAATAAAGTCGGGTAGACAGCTCACCTTCTTTTCCAAACGACCTTTGGTTTTTTACATCTTCTGTCAACGTTTGGCCTAAAGTACCGAGTAATTTACATTTACTACCCATACTTTACAGAAATCTTAATTCTTTTAATTTTCGGACTTGGGTAGCAGTCGGGGTGGTGGTGGTGCATGCGGGTTTATCAGCCGTGAGTGACTGTGCGGTGGTGAGGAAAGTGAAGGTAACGAATGGAATGCAGGAGCTTAGGACCGAGGAAGATAGCTTAGAACTGAGGCAGGTAGGCAGTTGGTAGGATCAGCGGGGGGCACTTGTCCTTTTGGCTTTGGGATTCAAATTTGCATGCTAAGTACTTAAGGCACTAACGTTTGTTGTTTATTTTGTTAGGTATGCGCGGCTGCTCTCTAGGGAAGATCAACTTAGCAATTTGCATTAGCATTTGCAAGGTTGGTCTTCTCTTCGCCGGCTACCCCGGCCAGCTCTCCGAGTGCTACTTCCACTGTATACAAGTAGAAGTACTTGTACTATATGTACAAGTACTTCTACTTAGGTGGAAGTAGCACTTGGGGAGCTGGCCGGGGTAGGGGGATTTTTTTTATTCAATTTGTCAATTCCCATGGGAATTGAATTTTTAATTAAAAGGGGATCACATGTAAATTTTGTAAACAATTTATTGAAAAGAATTCGTAAAGGTTACAATTTGAATAACAATAAAAAGAGATTAACTACCACAAACTTGTACTTATTCAAATAATAATAGAAGAAAACAGACCATGGCAGAAAAATAATAAACACAAGTGAATGAACACAAGTGAAAAGGCAATATTCAGAAAAACTTGGTCTCTTCCAGATAAATGTTTATACTTCAAGATACAAATAATTATGAAACAACTGGGAAGTGATACATTTTGCTAATTTGACTGATAAATCGTTCAAAATACTACAACACCCGGTTGTTTCACAATTAGAAAGAAAATGTATGGCTCAACAACATACAAATGATGAATTAGCATTTTTTTCATTTTTTTTTTCAATTTACTTCCCGCAAGGAGGCCGCAATCCTGAACAGGCATAACTACGCTGTCAATTTTCCCTGCGGGAAGATACCGGAGTACCCGAAGGTAGGCCGCGATCTTTGGCGCGGCCTTAACTAACTCTTTTTAAATACGTGAAATAAGTCTCAGAGGTATATTTTTTTTTACCAATGGATAGCGAGAAAACATTTTATTCAGTTTTTATAGTTCATTACTTTTTTAGAAGAAATACCGAATTTAAAAGGTATGAAAATTCAAGTTTTAGAGCCATGCATTTTCCTGTATGTGTTGTTAACCTGACAATGTGACACTAATTGAATATTACTAAGTTCCTTTTTAACAAAAATGTGATGAAGAAAAGCTAAACATTTTTAGGATATTGTGCAGAGGAAAATTTTTTCAACACTAAAAATTTTACTATAAAGACATTTCGTTTCTTCTGGTGTACACGAGAACAGACGGTTTCCGCACATAACATTGAAAATTAGTCAATAGTGGCCCGTTTTTTAAAAGATTTGTTGCAAATTCAAAATATACAATATAGCTTTGTGTTAAAATCAGAAGTGATGATGTGCGCAAAATCATTACAAAAACAACTTCAAATTTATAATACAACAAAACATCGCCTTTTATCAATTTGTAGTTTTAATAACGTCGACACAAACAAGATAATAAAGTCAATCTTAGGATTGGTCTTGCTTTGAAAAGATGGAATCTATTTGAAGAAAAAGCTTATTAATTCAACTTAGTGAATTTTAGAAGGTATCATTGTCAGGTTAAAAACAAATCTCTTTGCAGTATAAATTTATCTTTACTTACTTGTTGAAAAGACCATGCTCAAAAGCCATGTAAACCTGTTTTCCTATATTATTATTATTATTATTATTACTATACTACTACTACAAAGTGGAACTATTTGAATTAGAGTATCCTTGAACTCAAGCATAGGAATGGATAAATAAAAACACAAATTTACCACAAACAGACAACATGGAAAGTTCAAGCAAAATGTCTTGAAGGTTAAAGAAATATCTTGCAATAAAAAAAATCAGACTGTTATCAAATCTATGTCTGAACTCTGAAATTCGCATGTATTTATATAATTTTGCCCCATCTAATGCATAAATACTTTACTGGTTAATAGGAAATACCAAACATTCAACAAACTATATTTAGCATGTTAAAAAATATGTAAAATCCCACATAGCCCAATAACAACCCAATGCTTAACTTTATTTGAAACTGTTTCAAGTCTAATATGAAGAGCTCTTGTGCAGGTTTTACTGTATTCTGAGTATCATGCTTTTGCTGTCAAACTAATACCTTTCAAAATAAAGATCGTGTTTCTAATCAGGAAAGGTCCATGCTGTTAGATTATCTAGAATGCAAGTCCTGTGTCATTATTAATTTTGGATTTGTTCAAGAATTTTTTTAACTCACATGCTAATACTTTGATTTTTCCTCAAATTCTCACATTCTTTTAAATACTTTTCACATTTTTTCTTTAATTTAAAACAATTAGGTAACATAATTTTCTTGTCTTGTTGTGGCTAGTTTTTTTATGCATGATAATTCATTTTTCCTTCACTTTAATTATTGCACACTCCCCTCAAGACCAAATTCTACTGCTTAAGTTCATCTCAATTCCAAACAAGTTCCACTTTGCAATGAAGTAAAGACAATATGATAGCAATTTTGACCTCAAGTAGTTCATTTTAAAATAGAAAAGTTCAGACACAAAATCACACAGTCTGCTTCAAAAATAAAATATGCTGTGAAACATAACAAAATATTAAAGTATTTTATAACTTTTAGGGTTTATGTATTTCAATGAGTTCTAAAATTTCCTCAATACATAATAATCAAATTACGCTACAATAAGATCTAGAACTGTTGTGATTTTCAAATGAACTTTCCAGATTTCCAAATGAGCACTCAAAAGTCAATGCAAAAAACAGATGATTGAGGTGGCAAACCAGGAAACAAAAAACGGGGTTTTTTTTTATTTTCAAGCAAAAATATACGTCATATTAATGTGTCTTAATTTGGGCGGAAATCATGTCAAAATTAAAGCAGGGAATACTTAGTTGAGAAAAATCACTGAAAAATTCATTTTGTGCAATGCTCTGATCATTTTGAAGTAAGAGTGTGCTGACAATGGCTAGTGTAAATATATATAAAAAGTATACTTTGTGTGCCTGATTAGAAACCCTGCAGTTAAAATACATTTAATAGTCACCTTGAAACTTCAGTACAGTAATGAATGTTTTTGTATCTGATAAATCACCTCAATTATCTTTATGTTTAATTAGCATAATATTACAAAGTCAAATAATGAGAACCTGATTGTTTTATAATTGAAACAATTGAGATAATCATCCATTCAGGCATAATAGAAAATTTGCTTTGTGACCAACCTTCAGAGAAAAGATCATTGTTGTTTGAAATACAGTTACTAGCTACCATGGTGCAGAAACTCTATGATTTTTGACTAAAGAGCAATTTGTTAGACACAAGTCTTATTAATTGATTGAATTTTATTTGATGTTTTTAAAGACAATAGAAAGGCTGTTCTGTGGGACATGTTTATTAAATTTCAAATGATTTTTTGTTCACATGGAGTTTAAACATTAAGCATTATGCAAAGACATTATGTCTTAACTTATGTACATTTCAAAATACAATTGCAATACCAGCCATAACTTTTTTCGAAAAAACCAATTGATTAATTGGTGAGTAAACCAGTGAAAACAAAAACCGGAAATTTGATATAATTTTCAATATCCAAAACCCCTCAAAACATCAGGATTTGATGTTTTAAATATTTTATTAAAAACCCTTCTGTTTTTCTTTAAACTATTAGGCCAAACAGACATATAATTTATTTTAAACAAACATGATTTTCAATTTTGTAAAACACAGTTCATCATTATCTGACTTTACTGAGATTAAAATGCTTCAAGCACCCAAGACTTTCAATGGCAAGTGGTCATGCAAAATTATGGTAAAATTCAGTGAGAATGAAACTGCAATTTCCAAATTTATAGTGTCCCAACTGTTGTACAATAATGTTGAAAGTTGTTGACACTAACATTCAACATTGTCTTTTTCGTAACAGATACAAGAATGATAATATTCTTTTGAAAATCATTGCTAATACATGGCCACGTATTACTGAAAGTCATATAGAGTATTCAAAGTATTTCAATTTGAAAAAAAAAAAGCATGAAAGTATTGAGAATTTCACTGCAGTATTAGCCAGCAGTGTTCAGCATCAGCCTTTACCTTGGTTAATTGACATGGTGTGTTGTCTTGTCTGTCATTCTTGTGTCTTTTAATATGTCATCTACACAGGGTTTTAAAATAATAAAAATAAGTACTATAAGTAACTTAAAAATCATAGATAAAATCACAGATATTATGTAGAAAGGCAAATGGATTGACAACTCTTTTATCATGTGTAATTCATCTTCAGTTAGGCAACCCAGAACTTCCAGCGAGAGTTTCAAGCCATTTCTCACTGGCCCACATCAACTTAGATATAAATTTTAAGAAATAAAGCAAATTAGTGGTTGAAAGACAAAAATGTGTTTGCTCTTCAGGACATTGGTCATGGGATTTTAGTTGTCCAACACCAATTTTTAGTCACTCTGGGATGTGGGGCAGGTGATTTGGCAAACCCTGGGGCCAGTTGTATCAAAGTCATTTAGCTTAAACAGTGGAAAAGTCAAAAATATAAAACAAGTTTGCACGCTGTATAAACAAACTAGCTAAAGTTACTTGACCTAAGAAGAACAATTATATATAAAACTAAATATTTATTCTATTAAACTCATAATTTCGGTTCTGTTCAAGGTGTAAAAGTGATTTTTAATACAACCGGCCTTTAATACAACCAGCCCCTGGTATGTTTGTTTCTTTCAAAGGTATCAAGGGCATAGAATAGAAAATAAAAAGAAGGGCCACTCCAGTCGGAACCTTACAAGCCTGTGTCCCCATGCATATCGCATTATGCACTTTCATTACGCAGATTCTAGCCAGTCAATGGTCTTTTCTGGTCAACAGAAATGCTGAACTGGCTGTTCAACCATTACTATTAGGAAGACATGTTGCACTGCTGAGTGGCCTTACTGTTTATTCACTATACTGTTCTGAGGGTAAGATGGTATACAAAATTATGTTTGTCCAGAAATGTCCCCCCCACCGCCCACAGAGAAAATTAACAGTACCACCCATTTTCTCTGTGAGTTGGTTATGATTTTATTTTGTAAAGACCGGTCATTGAATAGCATTGACTATCCATTCAGTTTCTGATATTCATGATGAATTAACCAGTTTGTTTTACTTTGTACAAGTGCACAAATCAGTAAAATTGACACAGTAAACTTGCAAGTCACTGTGTAAATCAAGTTACTAGGTTGTGTCAAGTTATTTGGGAAGTTAAATAGATGGGAATGGAATATACAACAGAATACAGCTTAAAAACATACAAATGTTTTTGTGTAAACTTCGCCCGAAATTTTATGCTTCCTACCATATTACTAAAAACATGAAATATAACAGTAGATTTTATCTATGATCTCATCTAGTCATCTAAACTGCGGTCTCTTATTTGGCAATTCGGCCTGATTGTGTATAAAACTAACCTATATCACAGATCTAGATACTCAACTACAGCTTCCGAAACAAAGTAAAGTATATTACCTTGAAATAAAGGCAGGATTGCTTCAAATATTTGCAAGAGTTTTTTCACGCCATTAGTTTTTCTTTCGACCATGCTTCCGACGGCAAGAGAAAAAGTTCGGGCATTTCCGACTGCCTACGAGCAAATCCGACGCCCGTGCCAAGTATGCTAATTAATTTCGATGCTGCACCTTCTAGAACATGGAATTTAGTAAATGGCCGACCAAAATTTAGCTAATCTACGAGCATGGTAAGTTGTTTCAACTACGTGCGCATTTGCGCAACTCTGTTTATACCCCAAATGAAAAAATGAACCACTTAACGTTTTTAGCCAGAAAAGCGTTTCACGATGTTGTCGTCAAGGATTGGACTAAAAGCAAAGTCAAACGAAAAGCCAAAAAGTGCGATTTTCGGAAATTATAAATGGGGGGGGGGGGGAGTGGCATAGAAAAGGGAAAAATATTTCCCCTTTCCTCTCGCCTCGCGATGTCAATGCCCCTTGCGGGCGTAATAGTCATTTCTAAACCTCCCTTAAATTTAATTCAACTAAGGATGGCCAGGAGAATTTGTATTTTTATTCACCATTCAGAATTTCCAAGGTAAAAACTTCTGTTTCTAAGAAATTCTACGAAATAAGTTAGCAAATCAAAGTATAATTTTGTGGAAACACCACGTAAGTTTATTATCGCAAAGCTTTCTATCCGTAAGCTCGGATCTTCATCAGTGCCAATAATAATACCTGATAATACAATTATTATAATAGCAGTGCAATATTATTAGTACTGATGAAGATACGAGCTTACGGATCGAAAGCTTCGCCATAGTAAACTTGCGTGATGTTTCTACCACATTACATTTTAATTTGATATTCACCATGCAAACATACAAGGAACTTATTAAGTTAGCGAGTTATTTCGCCTGACTGAGACAATAAAATGTTGGCGTGGAACTCCGTTACATCATAGTTAAGAGAAGATATGGTCTGGAAACGCATTAGAAAAGACTATAACTTATTATCTTTGTTGGTCGAACTTTATGCAACAATATTGTCCTTCATCGTCAGGTGTCATTGACTATTGTGTTTTTGCAAAATCTACCAATGACAACTCTAACTTTCCTAAAACGTTGGTATTGGTTACTTGAGCGAGAATACAGTACGCACGAGACGATGAAGAACCTTACTTCTGCATAAACCAGAAAAAACCCTAGTTAATAACTTGTATTGTAATTCCAATGAGTTTCCAAAACATCTTCTTCAATTAACTATGTTTGCATATGTACTTTAAGAGCTGATGTTTCTGTGACTTCAAGTCCACTTTTTAATTCACGTTGTTGATGTCCGACAACGATTGACGTTTCTCGGTTTCCAAAATCGAGTGTGTTCTCCAGTAAATAACTGAGAACCGAGCAATTCAGGCAACACGACAACTATGGTACAGGCTTTGCGATGTAGGACGGCAACGCAGCTACGGCTGAAAACGTGTCAGCGCAGCGCAGGGCTGCATACAATGGTAACCGCAGGACCATTGGTCCTAGTAACGTTTTAAGGTTCATACTTAAACAAAAAATCAAGATGAAACTGGAAAATCTCAAAGAAAAAGTAAGAGAAAGAAAGAAAATGAGAAAATACTATTTCCCTAAATCCACACGATACGCCATTAAACAAATAGCTGAACTTTATGATAACGAGTGCTTGAATGATGGGATAGCTCATCAAAGAAACCAAGGAAAGGGTTACTTCTCGCAAGCTCATATTAAAACTTTGGGAGTGGTGCTTGTTTACTTTGCTCTCGCCGACTGTGAAAGAATGATTTCTGTAGATTGAATACTGATCGCGTCAGAACACTCAGAATATTAATTTTGATACACCCTGTAGTACCAACAGCCTATACGTATTGATTTCATTCATTTCTAAATATTCTTAAATTCATGTTTCTAGCGGTCGTGGTGGCGTTGTCGTCCTACAATTGAAGCCCCTTAATGTTTCATGAGAGCCCCAGCGGCATAGCTGACAGAACTGTCGCTCATTGATTGACAACTGTTCGACTGAGCGTAGTTTAGGAATTGAAATGAATACTGCGGGGAGGGACCATTGGACTGATGGAGCGAGTCGACAGCCTGAAATAGACAAAACAGGGTGGCGAGAATTTTAGAGAGTTTCAGTTCGATGAATCCTGCAAATATTCAGTGTATAGAAAAGTACTCAATTTTTTACTGAAGTAAAAGTAAAAAGTAAAACCTCAATTTTTACGCAAGTAGAAGTCAAAGTACTGAATGAGTAAGAGAAAAGTAAGTAAAAGGAAGGTATTAGAAAAATATACTTAAGTAAAAGTACTACAGAAATAGAATTTAAAAGAATATTTATTTGGCAAAAGCAATCTAGAAGTAACAGTGCTGAGACATAACCAAGCAGAGTTAAGCACATTGGGAATAACTTTCGGCTGATTTTTATCGTAAAAGTAACGAAGTAGAAAAATAAATATTGGCCAGAAATTGTACTCAAGTAAAAAGTAGTTCATAAAAAAATTACTTCGTTGCAAGGAAATACGGATTTTTACTTAAGTAAAATGATGTAAATTTATTTCGCTACTGGCAAACACTGCAAATAGTAAAGATTGCATTAAATGAAGAAGACTGAAAACTAGACAGCTAGGTTTCAAATCCAGGTCAATACTGTGTCTAATTACGTGATAGTCATTCGAGAAGCTAAAACGTGCTAAAATCAGTGAACTCTGTACTAGACAATAACTAGACCACCATCCTTGCATGAAGCCAAACAAATTGTGATGAAAGCAGAAAATTTCTGCTAGTGCAATGTAAAATATTCAGTAAACACATGCACAAATCAATAAGATGATCGTTAAGCAGAATAATCTGAACATCTCCCACATAACTGCATAAGACATGAGACATAATTGCATGAGAGATTACGAGTTAAATATTACATAAGACATTTCAGAACGAATATAAAAAACTGAATGTATTTGGCTAAAAGGCTGCTAAAACTAATCATTATTTTTTTTGTATAAATAATTTCTGTTTGAAGTAAATTCTTGATTCCGGATCTATGGTCCCAGAAGGGAAAATATTTCTGCCAGCCCTGATAACCAGAGTGTTGAAAGGTGATTTTAAACATACGTTCAAAGCTTTAGTAACCTAACGTTGCCCCTTGGGCTACTTATATATCTGGAAACCCGTTCTCGCATTTAGAAGTTGTTCTGCTCTAACTTTAGACAGTTCTAAACTGCACGGAAAATCTAAACAATGTAACTATATGTACTTACAAACAGCATTACAGCTATAGGATGTCTTCCACATATTGTGTTACCATATTTCTTTAAATAATCCACAAACTCTTGAGCTTGCAGCCTTTCGATAAGATCCATTCCCTAAACCCAATAAGATCGGAAATGACTTAAGAAATATCTTTTGGATGAAAAGTGTGCAGGATGTTTTTAATAAAATAACTCTTTGAAGGCAGAGTTTTTTTCTAGGTTTTTTGTTGGTCCGTTTTGTGCCGAGAAAATTGAGTTCAAGGTGAACTGCAGGGGGTCTGAAGTGACTGCCCTTCCCCTTAAAAGTAGTTGAGGGGAACACCGCGGTCAAACGTTACACGCATGCGCGAGAGCTCAGGAAAGCGCGGGAAAAACAAAGGCAAATTGAATACAAAGGAGTGAAAAGCTAAGAAAAGCGAAGAATACAAGAAACGGCTGAAAATATAAGGTAGCGAAATTTTGAGTATGTTCCTAATGTTAAAAGAAAGTTTTTCTGAGTTTACCTCCTCGTAATTTTATTTACCCTTTTTTCTAGAGCTTCATAAACGTGCCGACAGCGATACTTCTGCTAAATATCCTTACAGCTGTTTTTGTCACAATCGAGAACTAGGGCCAGAAAACACAACAAACAGCAGTGCTCACAATGAAAATTATGTAGTATGCCAACAAGTGAAGTATCACTGCAATCAACGACCATCGGTAGCGATGTACTATCATCATCATCAGTTGATGTTCTTCTACTTCTTCGCCGGACAACTCGCGCATGCGCAAACGTTTGACCGCGGTGTTGTTGAGAAGTATTATACAGATACCAGAATGCATAAGTTGGAAACCACGGACACTCCTCAAACCAGAGAATACATCCAGCATAATCCAACGAAATATTTCGGCAATTAGACAAAAATCATTATTTGTTTTCTTTAAATATTTTCATGAAAATATTGTTCATTGATTGTCAGCGTTTCCTCTGAGCTATTTTATTTGATGTTTTCTCTGGATTTTGAGGAAAAACTTTTATGTTTCAATTTGCTGTTTAAATATTTGTTGTATATATTGTACGAGTTTCTGCAGAAGCCAGGGCCGGTTGTATCAAAGGCGTTTAGCTTAATAAACGGTGGATATGTGAAATTTAAAATCACTTTTACATCTACAGGGTGTCCCAAAAAACCCCCAAAAATTATTGAAAATGATCTATTGTTAGAATTTCAATGCCTAGCACTAAATTGAACCCACGAGTGGATAAACTATTGACATAACCGTCATAGTTAATAGTAATACTCAGTGTTAACCACTTTTATGCCAGACAAAAAACTAAACCTACAAGTGCATATTAAAAATGCAATCAAATTTTATGCATGGGTTATTTTAGCCTATTCAATTTGGTTTTTATCAATATTCCCATGAGCAAAACAAACGTACTTTACAAAGATATTTTAATTTTTTAACAAGTGCTAGGGCATTCAAATGTTAACAATAAGTGATTCAATAGTTTTTTTGTTTTTTGGGACACCCGTAGTACAGAACCAAAATTAACAGTTTAATAGAACAAATATTTAGTTTTATATACAATTGTTCTTCTCAAGTCAAATAACTTTAGCTGGCTTGTTTATACAACATGCAAACTTGTTTTGTATTTTTGACTTATCCACCGTTTAAGCTAAACGCCTTTGATACAACCAGCCCCAGATTAATTATTGCCTATTACATGTATGTACACAGTTGCTACTGAGTCTTGATGGTTTATTTTCAAAAGATAGATGATTTTTATTGATACTGCATACTCCTATACTTTGCACATGTAGGTAAAAATAATTTTCCTTACCATTCTATCCAGAGCTTCTATTGACTGGTGGATGTGCTTATATTTTTTATCGTGATACTGGAAACGAAATCTTCTACCTGAAAGAAAATGTTGAATGGCATCAATGCGGTGGCACTGGTTAACACAATGTGAGCAATTACACATTCAGACTTAATTTCCCAGTTTTAGTTAAACACAGATTACTATTCTACTACACCCTGCAAACAGGTACCACATCACTCTAACCATTGTTCCAATTGACAACACTCACCCCAGTGACAAAAATCTGACGATATTACAAAGAAGTTATCCGGATCACTGAGATATTTGCTAAAGAACTGTCCATACTCTTTTTCTTTCTGCACCGATAATGAACCAACCAGTACCGGGACTATTGTGAACTCATGAGGACAGCTGAAAGAATTTCAATGAAAGTTAAGAAACTCTTGCAGGAAATTCTTAGCCAATACATAAAAAAAAATTAATTTGCAATTCTTACAACAATTTTTCAAACAAAATATATATTGGGAAACTACATTGTGTACATGTACACAGAGCAGTGTTGGCAGCACTGGAAATTAACATGCCCTTGAGCAGCAAATTATGGTTCATACATCTCTCCTCTTTTTCTATCACTTATTATCCTACCAATACCACTTAACCCTTCTACTAACCTGCAGGTTGAATGTTTCCAAGGGGTGGAGACAGGAAGGGGGAACAGGAATCTAATCCCTTAACCTGCACATCCCTGCACGTATGTAGCAGCAATATATTCCATAAAAGACTTACCCTTCCATGGCTTTAGCAATATATGGTAACTGCATTTCAATGCTATGTTCATCTTCATCTGTGTTTATATTCATTATTTCAAATAGACCACTAGACATGAGTTCTTCATTTACTGCAATGCAAATTTAAAGAAATTTACTGACCAGTTAAGCTGCATTGCACCAGGGATACACTCAGCATATGATCTGTTAGGCCAGAGGAGCTTTACAGTCATATATACCCAAAAATTTCAATTTCAATGCATTATCAAATGAATGTGGTTTTCAACAGATTTTTGTCAGTTTTGTTAATTTGAGAAGATGATTTTTACATCTTGTTTAACCTAATTAGAATTTAAAATATCTTGGTGCATACAGAACCGTAGATCTGTAAAAATTAAGCATAATAATTACTAATGCTATTTATCATGAGGGCTGTCTTTAACTGTATGATAACACACAATAATTACTAATGCTATTTATTATGAGGGCTGTCTTTAACTGTATGATAACATCATAACAACATTATTATTAAATGAAATATTGGAACCTAAATCTCAAAGCTTGGGCATCAGACATTGAGGTCACAGAAACACGTGAATAATATACCTTTACTATCAATTTTCAAGTTATATAATGGTGTGTTGTAGAGTGTAGTTCCTGACACTGCACAGCCAGATAAATAGACATGATGTGACGGACCAAGAATAAATATTCGTTTTCTACAAAATACACATTCAATGAATATAAAATGTTGTAGCTTCAATTTTTTTGATCTGAAAAGGCTTGAGCTTCTAAAATTAAGAATATGAATTTCTCATCTACTTACATAGTTTTAGAATCAAACTGTTTATATGAATGTGCTCCAACTGCTCCACAATAGGAATAACCAGCATGTCTAGAAACATGCAAAACATTGTGGTGTTACTTTCATGCATCTAAGCATCAAGCTTGGCAAGCTGAAAAATATTTCTAAAATTCCAGATATCAACTAAATTTTTAGCAAATGTTGTACTGGTTTTACACATGGGAAAAATGATCACCTTAGAGCCAACAATGCAGGGCATAACTCATGGGGGGAGGGGTGACCCTGTGCCACCCAAAGTTTCCAAGTGGTTAATTTGTCAGGGAGATATTGACAACTGGTCTGGCAAAAAGTGCAGGGAAACGTAAGGGATCTAAGGCTCTAAATTTTCAAAAAAATTTGTCACTCGGCACTAGTGCCCTTCATAAGCAGTGATGTATTTCATGGTTTTCAAAGCAAGCTAGATTACACACCATAAAAAAAGAGTAAAGACTACAAAGAGATGCAACTTCAGTTAAAAAAGTGTAAGGTGCTGTCGTGATGAGCAGAAGCATTTCCCCCCGGTATTAGTAGCACATTGTTAATATTTCAGAGGGGAAATGCTTCTGTTTAGGGCACTGGCTAGGAACATGGCGCCCATGACGAATCATCACTCAAGCACCTTACGCTTTTTTAACTGAAGTTGCACCTCTTTGTAGTGTCGACTCTTTGCCATAAATTTTTACACTCTACATATCATCAGGCAAAAACAAGTTTCACCCCCCCTCCCCAAGCTTATACAATAGACAATACTTACGGGGCAATAACTGCCTTGACAGGGCATTTAACACGAGTCGCCTTGGATAGCCAGCCTTCTAGTTTGTCGGACAGCTCCTTCTCTGCATAAGAAAACAAGATTGGTTACAATAAACAAACAAAATGCGTCACAAAGACAGGTCAGGGTCAAAACAATAATATCGGACATAAAATATCAGGAAGATGGAAATTTCGAAGAAAAAAAGAGTTTCTAAATACTTACTGTCGTTTGTATACCAATTTCCGGCATGTGTAGCTCTTCTGACAGACATTTCAAGAAAAAAAAGTGAAAAAATCTCAAAGTATTTACACAACAACACGAAGCTAAATCAAATCGATGTAAATATTTTTGTTCAATTGATTTTTGAATACTTGTACCCAATCTCCGACGTGTGGCGCGGTCAAATTTTATAACCTGCGTTTATTTATAACGGACTTCCTCTGGGGAGGGGGGGGGGCAAGGGCATTTTCGTAACGTTATTTACCCATCGTCATATTTGTGTATCGTGATTTAAGAAAATACATGAATCGTGATTCAAATGCGGTTCGTGAATTGTGATCTTAAAAGCTGGCCAGAACATACAAAATTTGACCAAACCATTATTTATACATTTTTAGCTGACTCTTCCACAGTCCCTAACAGCGCATAACGCAAAGGATCATGGGAATGCCCAAGGCGTTAGCTCTTTAAGTCCGGTACTCGTCTCCGCTTCATTTGAATCGGCTAACATGCAGTTGTCATGTTGTCTGCAGTTATCTTCTTGGTGATTCGTGAAATCAGGAAAGGACCTTTCTGAGTTCCTGATCCCCCTCCCCTCCCCTGGGAACGATTGATTCGAAGTTTGTATTTTTTTGGGGGGGGACTGAAACAAGTTCAACTCTTCTCTGTAAATGACTACCCCCTCCCCCCTCCCTGTGCTAAGAGGCTTTGCTTTGCCAGGGTTTGTTTAGTGGTTGGTTATAACGGTGGTTATATAAACGAGTTATATACAATATGAATACACACCTCCACCTATCTGCCCCCTCTCCTTCCTTTGTTTTTACCCGGACCGACCACGGTACATGTCACTGGCTTATCGGGTAACGGAGAAAGTGTAAGAGGAGCTATGGAAATTCTACCAGAGGCGATCCTGTCCTTTTAAGAGAACTTGATAATGCACAAAAAGTTCGACCAAAGTTAATAGAGCTAGATGGTTTGGAAACTCATTAGAACAACAATATAAGTCATTATCTATGTTTTTGTTCTGGTTTATGCAGGAATGAGGTCCTTCGTCGTCACGTGTGTATTGTATTTTCACCTAACTAACCAATAGCAACGTTTTAGGAAATTTAGTCATCCGCGACTTGAACATTAGGGTAATTTAAGAATTCCGATTGGTAGATTTGGTGAAAACACAATACACACGTGACGATGAAGAACCATATTTTTGAATAAACGTTGACCAACATAGATAATGAGTTATATTGTTATTCTAATGAGTTTCCAAACCATCTACTGTATTAACTATGGTTCGACTGAATCATTGAAACAAATTCCCCTCACCTTTGCACACGTACTCCTCAACTGGTCTCGCTTTTATCCGCCACGGGGACCAAGTTGTGTCAGTTGTTCAAAGCTATGCTAAAGCTAACCCAGAGTTTAAGTTTAAACCACTGTTTTAGTTCCTGTACCCCCCCCCCCCTCCGTTTTTCCCCCTAAACGTCAGAAACGAAAACTGCTATTGATCCAGAAAGGATTTCTGAAGAAATGTTTCCAAGGTTCTAGACAAGTTGTTGGATTAAGGCTAACTGCTTTTAAACAACTAGCGCCTGCAGGGGAAAGGGGGGAGGGGCATTGAGAGTATACATGTCAACGAGAGAGGCACCCCTATCCCAAGTTTAACCCACAGAGACAAAATTGCCAATTTCCAATTTTACAAACTGCTGGGAAATTTCCCTTGAAAAGCAGGTCAGCTTAATGGCTGGGTTAACGTGAAATTGAAACGACACCTTATTTACGAATTTTTGGAAAGAGAGGGTAAAGCTTTAACCCGGTTGGTGCTAACCCACCATTAAACAACTGGCCATGTACATACCCATCCCAGCATAGTTAATAGAGCTAGATGGTTTGGAAACTCATTAGAACTACAATATAAATCATTATCTATGTTTTTGTTCTGGTTTATGCAGAAATGAGGTCCTTCGTCGTCACGTGCGTATTGTATTTTCACCTAACTAACCAATAACAACGTTTTAGTAAAGTTAGCCATCCGCGACTTGAACAATAGGGTAATTTAAGAATTCCTATTGGTGGATTTGGCGAAAACACAATACACACGTGACGATGAAGAACCATATTTTTGCATAAACGTTGACCAACATAGATAATGAGTTATATTGTTATTCTAATGAGTTTCCAAACCATTTACTGTATTAACTATGATCCCAGGAACATTATTCCTATAGTGTATTAGTATTTCACACATAAAAGCATATTAATAAGCAACGAACAGTAAGAAAATTCATATCCACGAATACAACCTAATGATGTTCACTTTAATAATAATCACAGTAGTATGTATTTAACAGAACACCCGCCTTGCTCCGAAAATATTACAAATAAAGTTAACGAGAAAATACTTGACTAACTAAATGGCAAACATCATTCATTATACAAAATGTAAATTAGGCACCACAGGCAAAGGTGGAAAAAATAGCGAAAAATCTCTTGTGCTTTACAGTATGGCCACAGGACTTTCTGTACGTTACCAAGCTACTCAAAGTCTATTATTTTCAAAATCATACTTCGATTAGTAAGAGCACATTTCCTGAGATGAATTTCCCTTGACTTGGTCAGATTTTAAAAGTATTTTTACAAATTAAAGTTAGGATTTTGAAGTAGTTATTTTGTTATTCCTAAAAGAATGAGTTGGGAAAGCTACACAATTCAGTCAAACAATCTTTTGGTTCCTTTTGGAAACACCACGTAAATTTATTATTGCAATGCTCGGATCTTCAGCAGTGCTATATAGAAATGCATTATTAGCACTGATCAAGACCCGAGCTTACGGATCGAAAGCTTTACGAGAGTAAATTTAAGCGGTGTTCCCAACCTGACATTGATGATAACCAGGCAAGTTACAAAAAACTGAAAAGTAATTAAAAAAGAAAAAAATTCTTCAAAAATATAAAAGAAAGGGGCCAAGAGATGTAATCGAGTTAATATCAGTTACAGCAGGTATCTCTATTGTTTTCCGAACAAAAGCAATCACCCTCTGGAAGTATTCAAAATAGCACCTTGTGGGAGAAAACATACTGATTTAAACAAAAATATCAACATCAATCTTCGTTCAAATCATACTTTGGTTCAAATCTATACGAAGTTTCTTCTACATAGCATCATTTTGACCTTCTCCAGGAGGGTAGCCGCCTCTCTTTTAGGCACCAGCTGAGCGACGAATCGAAGACAAATAGAGCAAAGACACTAGAGATGACATTCCGTAATCTCTGTTCTACCCTAAGGGTATCTTTACGAATTCCTTTTTTGTACCACATATCTGTACATTTTATATTATCCTACATTGTCGGTTTAAGTAAGGTCGAGTCGAAGTGTATGCATCGTATATTACATCATGCTATTTTCTCCACCCCTGCCAACACAAGGCAAAGTGCGAATGACTACATAGCAATGCCATTGCTAGAATATATTATGAAACAAACAAACTAATACAAAGACACGACCTACAAACAAATTAAAGTTTCAAATTTCATGTAGCCTTGACGCATGCGTAGTGTTGTAGCGAGCATCCCATTCGATCTGCGACTCAAATTATCATCAGAATCCCGTCAGCTTCGGGCGGGGCTTGTTATGTATAGAACGATGGAATAATACTACGTTTTTTCAGCGTTCCAATTATGGTTATTCTTCATATTGTTATGTCTCTAAATCATTGTGTATACCTTAACAACACCCACTGCCGCCCTGTTTCACCGGAGTGCTTGTTATTTTCACGTTACTGTTCTGGCCTGTGACGGACGCCGCTGGTGGACCCATCCTGTTCTTAATTTCCGCCGCCATCGTCATGAAAGCTTGCTCGACGTTTGTCGCGTTCTTTGCGCTCGTCTCGAGGAACGGTACGGTCAGCTGGTCCGCAAACTCCTGCGGAGGAAATTAATGGTTCGTCACAAAAGCCATCGTCAAGTCATGACTCATTAACAGGATAAAATTTTGTTGCGCAACACAGACAAAAGCCAGCTACAAGTTGATTGGCAAAATTTTTGGTAATAATTCCGTGTTCTCAGTACGCGAAATTAAATTTCAATCCAAGCCCTAAATCTAATCAAATCTTTAAATCTTTAATCCATCAAAGTTAAAACATGACAAATAAAACGTTGGTTAGGGTTTGGGTTAGGGCTTGGATTAAGGTAACTGAGAACACGGAATTACTGCCAGATTTTTTATCCAAACTTGTAAGAAGTGATAAGGAAAAAGTTGCGTATAAAGTCTGAAGTAGACAATGAAAATCACAACTATGAATAGCCCTACTTGAGGTAGGGCTTGGACACATAACATGAAATAGACAAAAGGGCCACTTAAGTGGAAACGTTTGAAGTTTGTCCCCCCATGCATGTCGCGATACACATGTTCATTATGCAGGTTCTGGTCAATCAATTGCCTTTTCTGGCCAATAGAAATGCTGAACTGGTTCTTCCACCATTATTCTAGCTAGTCAATTGCATTTAAATAGAGGGACATGTTGCACTGCTGAGTGGCTCTACTGTTTATTCCCTGTACTGTGGCTTGAGGTAGAGCGGGAAAATCTGTTTGCGCATTTGTTTTCTAGATTTAATGGAAATTTCAGTTTTGAAAACTGAAAACAAACAATAAAAATTACAGCCATATTCTACACTTTCTTTATCCTTTTGATAATTGATACAAAAATATAGTATCGTACACATACTAATTAATAAGAAAGATATTCAGAAAATTAATGAATTATGTAAATCAATATGCAAAACATCATTTGCAAAATGGATAATTTGGCAGCTAGCTGCTAATTCAAACCCAGCCATCCACATGCAACACGGCTGTCCAAAAACAAATTCAAAATTTTATTAACATGGACTATACACTTAGCCTTATACAGCTATTTCACAGGTATGCCACAAGTACCAGATGAATCAGGACTTGAAATCTTATCTGGACCCATGGTACTTCCTTACCTTAGCTGTGGTGAAGTCAACAACCTTCTTTGTGGTCAAGTCACACTTATTTCCAACAAGTAATTTATTGACATTCTCGCATGCATAGCGATCTATTTCTTGCAGCCACTGTTTCACATTGTTAAATGATTCCTTAAAGATTTCAAAACATACTTTGTCAGTGACACAATTTCCAGTTTCTTGCAGCAGATTTTCGTGCCCTCAAAGCCTTGGCAATTTACGGATATTTAGCATGCTAGTAATGGGAAACGTTTAATCAAAGCAAACAACAGGTGACAACTTCAAACATTGAAGAAATATTCCTGTATGCCATTAATTCATAGCCATCTGATAAAATACTTGCATTCAAATTTGTAAGCAGGCAGCAGCCATCCATAGCAAAGTCTTCATGGTTCATAGTAAGCATGCAACCAACATCAAATACTTGGCAAGATATGTGGCAATGTATCATTAACTACTGTTATGTTTTTACTTGAGGCTTCAAATGACATTTGCCAATCTGAATTAGCACCATCAGCAATTTGATCTATGCCATGCAGGTACAATTATAGAATACCATGACAAGATATGCAACTTTGTGGCTACTGGCTATATAACTACATGATCTGGCCACAGGCTAGCTACAAAATAGGCTTGCGTATTTTATATGTTTCCCTTGTACTTTCAAAAAACCCTTCAAAGTATAATCATGTAGAGAAATTAATGTTATGAAACAAGAATGAAGGAAGCTTTTACTTGGCAGGGTATTCTATAATTGCTCTCTATTCCAAAATATTACATACTTTTGCTTGTGGTTAACAAGGGTTTTTTTCTGAGCTTTGCAATAAGGATCATCAAGGGTGCAAGTTATCAATAATTACCTGATCAGTAACATCATAGACGATAATAATTCCATGTGCACCTCGATAGTAACTCGATGTAATAGTCCTAAAACGCTCCTGCCCTGCGGTATCCCACTGTAACAAATTATAACATAATCAATATTATGATCAACTCCTGCCTTGCAAACGCCTCGGTATCGTGAACACCACGTTATCATGGACACTGTCTACGAATAATTCCGAAGAGGAGGGATAAAGTTGTTCTCTTTGATCTTTTAACAACACCAAAAAATATACTCTTTCTTTGTGTCTACAATGTGGGCATTCCAAGCTGTAAGAATGGTAGACTGAGCAAATTGGCTAGAGATATTCTTAACAATAGTTTTAATGATCTCAAACTGTACTCAAATTGATGACAAACATATATAATTTATTTGATTCACTTTGCTTTTGCTGTCGTTGTCACGGGTTGACGTCCTACAGCTTAAGGTCCCTATTACGACATCATGGGAACATTATGCAGTCCAAAAGAAACTTTTAATTGTTCTACTCTCATTACGATAGGCATCTTGGAAGTATTTTTCTTCAAATGCAACATTTGATGGCGATTTTTTCATTTTTCATTTTATACAGTGACTAACTTTTACTGTTTGCATTTATCAGCAAAAGAACATATCACAAAAACCTCAAACATAAAATTAAGACAAAAAGCACTGTAATTTTTGTACTGACATTCTACACTCTGAAATTGGGAAATGTTGTTCCCATTTCGCACTACATGACAGTCTCCAGGGAGTCCGCTATAATGACAGAAGAGAAAATAAACAGAACAGCTATTCAAGTCAGAAACATTAAGTTTGTGCCCCCACACACTGTTTAAGTTCTGGCCAGTAAATTACAAATGCTGAACTGACTGTTCTGCTATTATTGTTGCCAGTGAACTTGCACTACTTACCGCAATTTTCCACAAGAAGTAATTTTGTGCATGGAACAGAATTTTTTATTGTCTTTTTCTGCCAAGAGCTCACAAACAAAGAAAAATTCTTCTGGTGGAAAACAGCCTTTAGTGTCCCGCTGTTTATTACCCATAGTGTGTTATGACAGCATTTAACCTGTCAAAACCCCACAACAACTGCGTGCCCCAAAACTAGTTAACGTAAACACTTCCATGAATTAATTAGCCGCAACTTTCCAATTAATTGGTTCATAATTAATACTACATCACATGACCATATTATCACCAACTCAAATTGGAAAATCAGGGAAGCATAAACTAATAGAACTGCTTAGACATTTCTAAAGCAAATATGTACTTTTTGTGTATTGTACAAATATGAAGAACATAAAAACTGGGGCTAAAAAAGGCGTGAAGCACGTTTAATAATTCAAAATTGTGGCTTTCATAGGGCCTTTTGTAGGGCAGTTTGAAAGAAGCAAACAAGATGTACATTTAATGCACTTACAATTTGTAATTTTATCGTTTTTCCGTCCAATTCTATGGTCCTTATTTTCTGCAAGCAAAAATATACACGAGTTATTTCTGCGGTCGTATACAAAAGGAATGTATGTGCTTATATAAAAGCACTTGGCAATACCGTCAAATGCCAAAATGTGTAACTGAAGAATACGAATTATTGTCTTCCGTAAATGTGGCATATTTCTATAAAAAAATTATATTATTATACTTACAAAGTCTACTCCGATAGTACTGATATAACTTTCCGTATAAGTGTCATCCTAAAAGGCAATAAAACATCATTTAATTCCTTGAAAAGCATTAACAAAGCGAAAGTTTTTGACTACGCCTGCCTCAATGCCCATCAAAGCATTTTGACGGCTTTGTACTTTGGAGCGAATCACAATGAATTTACTCACCGCAAATCGAAGCAATAAACAGCTTTTTCCCACTCCCGAATCCCCGATAAGTAGTAGTTTAAAAAGATAGTCACTAAAAGGAAAAGATACGGCGAATAACTTAAAAGACGACAAAGCTATTCTCGAGGCTATTCCAGTTCCTATTACGACACACTAGAGTTTGACGAAACACCACAAAGGCAACTTATAAACAAGTCGGTTGGCGAAAGAAAATAGGCAAATTTTTCATACTGTATTGATACTTACTATTCGGGATTCATTGTGGACATATTATGGTGAAACGAGCTTGATATATAACGAAGAAAAACTCGATTTGCTCTACCAATTCAGGGCAACTGTAGAGCTGCCTCTACCGGTGCAGTGACGTGTTCGCTCTCGGATCGCGTCGTCATTCCAATGGATACAGGTGGATGCCAGATAGTATTTGTGGCAAAAATAGGGTTATTTGGTTACATAGGTGGATAAGCGTGACTCACTCGGTCCCTATACTGTGTGTGATTCGGTTGTTCGAAGAACCAGGTTTCCTAGAACCCGCGATGTAATTATACTAATTAATTATACGGTTTCGAACCGTATAAGACATACATACATCTTCCGTTGGAGAAGACATACATTTGCTGTATTAAAACGTGATTTCAAAACAGCCATGCCAGAGGAGCAATGTGACCAAATCGATCCGGTAAATTTTTTTGCGACATCAAGTTGGATGCTCTAAATAATTCCAACATTTAGAACAGGAGGGAATGCTTTGTGTTATACGGTCACACCGTTAAGGGGGAAGACACTCTGGTTTCCGAACGCCTTTATTATTATAGCTACTTTTAATTGCAAGTTTTTTTATTCCCGAACTTTGATAACATATAACATAAATAATACAAAAATCACGACATTTTACCTGTTGAAGGGATGTGTGAATTTAAATTAGTCGCATTATTATTAGCACTGATGAAGATCCGAGCTAGCTTACGGATCGAAAGCTCTGCGATGATAAACTTACGTGGTGTTTCCACAAACTTATATTTTAATTTGATATTCACCATGCAAACATACCAGGAACTTAAACACAGAATGGTTAATAAACAATTATTGAATGCCTGGTGACTACGAAAAAAAATCCTTAAAATAATTGTCAGATTACAAGGTCAGTCAATATACGACGAAATGAGTCATAAGGGCCGTCGACAAATAGATTTCGTCCCGCAACGCGGAATTGTTCCGCGATTGTTTATACCCCCTCCCCCCCCCCACCCCATCGCGGACCACTAAAAATTACACAATCTGATTCAGGAGTTCCAGACAATATGGTCTGAATTATCTACAAACTGCAATATATGAAACAAGTACTACAAATATGGCGACGAGTATTATAAACATTACCATAAATTGTCGTGGATACTGTGACAAAGTATTGCCACTATTTCACAAATGTCAATCTGTTATTTGCACTCCATCTTCTTATAAAGCCAGTTTTCGTCCCAAATATTTTGCAATCGTGGATTACATGGGAACTCCCCCCCCCCCCCCATCGCGAAACAATTACGCGTTGCGAGACGAAATCTATTTGTCGACGGCCCCTAATGTCGTATATTTGTTTTCAATATACGACGAAATGACTCATAATGTCGTATATTTATTTTCAACCCCAAATTTGGGCAACTACCAAGAGGATATGACGATTTCAACTTCAGCTCTTAACCAATCAAAACTCCTAAAATATTTTCAATAAATAATGCTCATTATCGCCAGCGGTGCACCGCCCGGCGCCAATACATTTTTGCAGTTAACTTGCCAGAATAATGGCGGAACCAGTTGAGCAAGCGTTTTTATTGGCGAGAAAATGATTCTAACTGGCCGGAACCTGTCGGTATAATTAGAGTATTGCGGATTGCGACATGACTGGTCAGTAAGCAATGCCTCGGAAGTTTCGAGCGTGTCTTCTTGCTCCGATCCCGGAACTATATGACGGGTCATGCGTATAATTTCAAGTTTTAGCTAGAGGCACTGTAAGTTAGAGTTAAATACCGAGAAGGAGGGATTTATGGCGTATACAGCCCGCGAGGATGCGCAGCGTCCGAGGGCTGTATACGCCATAAATCCCGACTTTCGAGGTATTTAACTAACTTATTTTATTTTTGAGGAGGTTTTCTAGTAGAATCTTTCGACTTTAAACAATTTAAGTCGAAATTCGTCGAGATTTTTCCACAAGTTTGATTAATTATTTATTCAAGAACTTTATCGGAGATACAGCCCGCGGTACATCAAAGAAAACCGAGACAAAAATAAAATAATACACAATACTGAACAAGTTGTTGAGCCTGAATCCAGCCTGCAATTGGGTGTAACAATGCTTAACAATATTGTTGACAACATTGAACAATGGGCAGCACAACATTGTTCAATCCTGTTCTCAACAACCTTCAACAACTCGTAATTTTTACGCGTGTAGTTGAGAAAAGACCTTTCAGACTTATTTGTACCCAAGAAATTTCTTTTGGGTATGTTTTCTGCTTAATCTATATAAGCCTATATTAATAACCGTTGGTCCATTGTATACCTAACGAAGTTACTTACAGCACCGTCTATGGTCAGTCCGGTACTCATAGGGTCAGTACATTATGCTTGCACCAGTGAGCCCTAAGGTATCCAACTTCACCCTCATTTTAGCAAGTTCTTACTCCAGATACAACCGGAGATCAGTGATTTGTCCTGGCAAAGCATAAAGGATGCAAAAACAGAGAACCAAGTTTCGAAACAAACATGGAACAATTATTTGTCTTTTGTGCAGTATTAAAAGCTTAATTTAAATATTTTACGAGTAAAAATTTCTATGATACAATATTTTCGTACAAGTTACAACAAAAAGAACATCTTTAGTCAATTTGTGGATTGTTCTTGAACAGATATTCAGCCTAAAAAACAAGTGAAACAGCAATTTAGAAGCTACCCTGCGAAAGCACTATTGCATGCTGCAATTCATTTTATGCAAGTTTTCTTCCAAAGCTGTTGCGAGACATGTTTCATCAAAAAAATTGCTGAAGGCACTAGCTGTTGGTATGCAACGTTTCTGGGTAAATGCCAATCTAAAATGATCAGGCTTTGTTTAATTTATCATTGTTTGTGACTCGTTCTTTGGAAAACCAATTTCTATAGTTCATTGTCTTTCACTGTTACATAACCAACCGCTCACAAAGCCTGTTAGTATAGGTAAGTGGCGACCTCACAATTTTGTTGGGACACAAGTTGCAAGCGAAATTGCGAAGTTGCAAGCGAAATCGCGAAGTTGCAAGCGAAAGGTGTAACACATGCCACACAATCATAAAATCAGACAACATTTCTGTTGCAAGAAGCATTGCACGAAGTAGAACCAGGTTCTACGATTGTCGCAACCCACTTCTTACACATTGCGCAGGGCAACACCCCTCTTACAACTTGTCTCGCAATGAGACAAGTTGCAAGAAACCTTGCACAGTGTGACATCCCTGATAATGCAGCTCCATTCCTAAAACTCCGGAAGTAAAGTCATTGGAGACAAGTTCCAAAGTGCATTTGCCGCTCGGACGCAATATTTGCATTTTAGTCATATTGGTTATCAACAAACCTTTCCGAATTCGTTTCAGAGCACACTAAACAATAACTCGAAAGTGAGGCGGAAAAATGAAACTAAAAAACACGCGAGACAAAATTTTGAAAATATCGAAATAGGAAAAAATATTATCACAGCTTGAAAGAACATTCTAAACTTAGTAAAGTTTGGTTGTAAAATGTTGTAAACTATAGGAAATATAGCCTTGCGAAGCTGGCAAATTTTCTGTAGTTTTGTATTATCCGTGAGAAATGAATACCCAAGGGTATCAACTGGGTATTATTTTCCACCCGTAATACAAATGTATACAAAATTTGCCAAATTCGCAAGGCTATGTTTTCCATATTTTAGAACATTTCACAACCAAACTTTGCAATTTTACTAAGTTTAGGATGCTCTTTCAAGATGTGGTAATATTTTTGCCTGTTTCGATTTTTTTTCAAAATTTCGTCTAAAAGGTTAAAGGTCCATTAAGTGTCAATTCCCACGAAACGTTTCTCTCAGATGTTTTGTAGAGCTTGCTGAGGCAAAACCAGGGCCGAAACTTGGGTTCTACTTTTGGGGGGGTATGTAGCTACAATGTCCGACAAATAGGGCGTGGCCTTTGTATTGCCCGACGAAAAGTACAGTAATACACTTGGTTATTTCGAACCTCAAATAGTTTCGAAATGCAATTCATAAGAAACACAAAATCTAAATCAGGTAATAGTCTAAATTTCATGTTAAATATACAAATACAAATTACAAAATGAATGCGAAATTAGATTTTTCGCTTACTATATTTAATTTCACGGTGTTTGCAAAAAAAAACAATCCCACTTTTGCGTGACATATACTGACATGCCGCGATAGTTATGTATTGTAACAGAAAAATAATTCGATAAAAATCAGGCTTACACCGGGTTAAACGCAGCAACAGCTGTCAAATTATGTGCGCTAAAATCGGATGAAAAACAACCATTCAATAGATAAATAGCAGTTTTAGCACATCTCCTGCCAAGGTATGACAACGTTATTATTTCAAGACACCCTATTGTTTTGTTTTTATCTTGGCCTGTCCGTTCGACCGTTTGAATTCTAATTAATTTTCATTTGAGTTTTCTGTTCTTTTGAGAGGCCCACTTCTTTACAGCTTCGACAATGGCCGCCAGGCCCGCCATACAATGGTCGTTAGATGTTACTTCATATAAAAACTATAAAATGGCTACAAGTTTCGATATCAGCAGTTGAACAATTTCGATACTCATATGTAAGACAGGGAAAAACGATGTATTTTTTGAGATTATGGAAAAATATGCATTATTCTTCAACTACAAATGCTATTCTTCTTCTAACTTTAAATCTTTGTGTTTATTTCATTTATTTTATTGCAGTCAATACGTTAGGTGGCAATTTTTTTCTTATTTGCAGAAATTGGCCCGACGATTTGCTGTCGTTTGCCCGACGAGGCGAGCTTTCTCGAGATTGGAGGGGTGTATCACCCTCCATACCCCCCCCCCCGGGAGTTTCGGCCCTGGGCAAAACTGTGATAGAAAAGCTACGAGGCAGACGTGAACCGAGTTTAAACCTACCAGGAAGTCAACGGGATCATCAGGTCGTACTTTAGTGCACTCTACAAGGCCTTGGGATAAAGTAGGCATGACGTGCTTCATGAGGTAATTTCTCAACGGTATCGACTGAGTTTCCAACACTTCTTGTTCTTCTTTCTTAACTTCGCTCAAACGAACTCTCTGAAAATATTTAGTTCAGTTGATCAGCTCTTTCAGTCCCACACGGCCAAAGCGCGCAAGTGGCAACAAGACATCTTCCAACGAATTTGATATCGGCATGCGTTCGCATCGCTTGCGAGTGGATCTGTTGCAAGCTATCACAGTTCTCCGCAGACCTGCAGCAAGTTGCTTTAACGAGTTAGAACAAGTACGTCAAATACAAATTTCAACAAGCCTGACAGACTTGTTGCAACTTTACCAGATTGACGAATTTGTTGCAACATGTTCAAAAGTCGGTAAAATCGACAACTTGCAACAAGTCCACATGTGGCGTTATTTGCAAACTTCACAAGACTATTTTCCGTATTTTACAACACTTCACCACCAATCTTAGCAATTTTATTAATTTCAGGATCTCTTTTCAGCTGTTGTGGTAGACTTTATCTTTCTTGCCCAGTCAAAACAAAGCCTCACACGAAAATCGCCGATTGCTATTGATGGATTCGGCAAAAACAAAATACTGTGACGATGAAGGACCACATTTTGACACAAATGCATCATTGTTAATCAACATGCATGTGTTGCTATATTACAATTCTAATGAGTTTCCAAACCACCTCTCTGACAAACTATTTTGCATATGGTGGTTTTTAGAATATATTTCTATGTTGTATACTCGTACCCATTCCTCTTCTTTTCTCGCTCGTTCCGTAGCCTCTTCGGCTTCTTTGCGGATTCTCTCCTCTTTTTCCCGTCGTTCTTGTTCAAGCTGAAAAATACAAAGAACTATTTACACAAGAAATCATAATACTTCAACTACCTATTACCCAAACGTCCATACAAGATGGGGTTGATTGTACGAATGCGCTATCCATCATACAGTCATTTTTTCAAGCTTTCTAAACATGTTCAGAAATTTTAAAGTTCAGCATTTTCGAATGAAAGACACTTTTTATTTCTGGCGAGTCCAATATCCCTGGGGCTGATTGTATAAAACTCTAAATCACTTTTTTAATCACTGTTCTGTAGTTGAATAACTTAAATACGTTGTTCTGATTGGTTGATGTTTCCACAAATCATATTAAACTTTCATCACCTTTTCATAAAACAGGCCCTTGATGTTATTGATTTTATGCCTTTCTGTGGCGGTAAAAGAATCACTATCCAGTAGATATCGTTATCCACCTTTCGTACAACCGACCTCCGAACTTTATCTGCATTTGCATCATTAAGGTCGTGAAAGATCATAGAGTTTTGTGTGCTTTCTTCTGCTCTGAGGGCACTGACAACATACGATGCGCTAGTTCTAAGAAGCTATTGCAATAAAGCATTTCAATAGTACCTGTTTCTCAGCTTCAACACGTTGAATTTCTATCAATTCTTCCGGGGTAGGACCTGCGAAGCATATCATAATACAAGAGTGGTTATGCCATTTTAGCATAAATTTCTAGCTGACTACAGATTTTTCTGAACGATTGGACAAGATTCACTGTCTCCGAAGTGATAGTCACTGGCTAGTGACTATGGCTTTTCTGCTTTTCTTTATACAGTAATAAATTTGAAGTGAATTTTTATAAGGTTGTGTAGATTATAATTGGTAAACACCTGGAAATTTATACTAAAACAATTAGTCGCCTCAGGGTGATTACAAGCCTGTATTCACTTCGCCTTCGGTTTAGTGAATGAATGTAAAAGTGCAGCCTTTTATTTAACAATTAGTCGACGAAAGCCAGGATATTAATGGCCTTTGCTTTTAATAACTTCACCTTCGTCGACTAATTGTTAAATAAAAAGCTGCACTTTTACATCACATCTGAACGATGTAGCGAACTTGAAAAGATACGACAATGTATTATATGGTCATGGGTGTTTTACCGTAAACTAAAACACTCGTATTTTCCATATTTTCACTAGTGAAGATGTAACGAGTGAAAATATGTAACGAGTGAAAAACGAGTGTGTTTTCCCGCGGGATTTCTATGTTTACTGTTAGCTTCTTTTGACTTCTGACCATATAATATAAAGAACATTACACGGTAGCTCGAAGGTATGGATATTATTTTCTCGTGTTGAAAACGATATTGTTTTCACCACTCGAAAATAGTATTCATATCTTCGCGCCCCCGTGTAATATCCTCGATATATATTCGCCTCTTAACTTATCGATAAGAATCTTTGAAGAATTGAAGTATCTGTCATACTCATTGTCGAATTTTAGAAACAAAGACACACGTTGGCAGAGTTTTACCAACGGATGTCACAATTATTACAAAGGTTCCTAGATCGATAAGCCAAAAATATACATTGCTACATCCCTTCAAACCAAGGCTCCCGCACAACAAAGAGCAAGTGGAAATAAAACGCGAAAAACACATTCAATTTACATTAATTTGCATGCGAAAAAATTAATTGTACCTTAACCTCTATGATCTGCAGGGCCGCGGCTAGAGCGTTAATTGGGGGGGGGGGTGGGTGGGTGGGTTGGGGGGGGTGTTTGTATATTCATATATTCGTGTTATGCCCGACTAATTTCTTTTGAAATTAACCCTAATGACAACTGATTTCAAAAGAAATTAGTTGGTCATAACACGAATATATGAATATACACCCCCCCCCCAATTAACGCTCTAGCTACGGCCCTGATGATCTGTGTATACTGATACCGTAATTTCTTGGTTCGCCAATCAGCTTCACAATCTGTTCAACAACATTCGTCATCAAAGGAGTGCTGTCCTGTGTGATGTCTGAAAGAATACAAAAAGTAAAGGTGAGTTTAGTGAAGTATATTACATGAAATGACCTTATTACTGTTCTAATTGCAATTATTCAAGTGATTATTGGCGAATATTCAACATAATCACTGAGCTTGAGGTGAATAATTGTTTTAGTATAATTTCTTTAGTAAAATTTACGTGTATAAAATGCACTGTCGTGTTTTATGAATACAGTTTACTTCTGAAAATTCCTAAGTAAAGACTAAAGTTTACTTGTAATTTTCAAAATTGAAAAAAGTATTTAATAAGATATTTGCAGACGGTTTATTACCTTAAAAGAGTTTAACATCAAAGTTTTTTTGGTATTCTTTGAGTATATATTAATGCAATTTTTCTCCATTTGCTAATTTTGGCAAAAGTGTAATACATCAAAACGACTCTCATTGGCGGCCATTTTGAAAAAATGCCAACTAGTATATGTCTCATATTTAATGGTCAGGCAACCAATCAAAATGCTTGAAAACCATTATTTACTAAAGAAATTATACTAATTGCAATTATTTAAAACAGAATATTGTTGACATACCAATATGGTCGGGGTGAATTTCCAGTTCATCAAAATAATTCAGGACAGTTTCGTCTTCTGTGTTAACTGCACGGAATTCTGCCAAACGTCTGAGGAGGCCTGGTAGTCATTGAATGGTAAATTATCAGTTGTGGTGTGGCGTTGGGTGTGATGTGGTGTTGTGTGGTGTGATGTGGTGTAGTGTGATGTGGTTCTGGTATGGTGTTTTACTTTCAGTGTGGTGTGATATGGTATGGTATGGTACGGTATGGTACGGTATGATATGGTATGGTATGGTATGTTATGGTATGGTATGGTATGGTATGGTATGGTATGGTATGGTATGGTGTGGTGTTGTGTGGTGTGGTGTGATGCGATATAATGTGGTATTGTGTGTGGTGGTGTAGTGTGGTGTTGTGTGTGGTGGTGTAGTGTGGTGTGGTGTTGTGTGGTGTGATGTAGTGTAGTGTGGTTGTGGTGTGGTATAGTGTGGTGTGGTATGGTATGGTGTTGTGCTGTGTGATGTGATGTAGTGGTGTAATGTAGTGTGGTATTGTGTGTGGTGGTGTAGCGTAGTGTGGTGTGGTGTGGTGGTTAGGCGTGATGTGGTGTGGCATAATGTGGTGTTGGGTGTGGTGCGGTGTTGGATGTGGTGCAATGTAGTGTGGTGTTGGGTGTGGTGTAGTGTGGTGCTGGTTATGATGTGGTGTTGTGTAGAGTGGTTTGGTGTGGTTTGGTGTGCTGTGCTGTGTTGAGTTAAGGTGTGGTTAGGCGCGATGAGTTAAGGTGCGGTAAGTTGGGGTATAAATATGGTGTGCTGCAGCAAGGTGAGGTGCGGGGAGGTGAAATGTGGTGTGATGCCGTGCAGTAACTCTGCAACTCAACTAAATTTGGACCTACCTTCCTCAGTGTTATGAGTGCCAGCAACGACAGATTCAGGTAAATTCATCACCCTTGCTTTGAGAAAGTCATCCGTTGCATCCAAAGACACGACTATCTCTAAAACACGCAAATAATTGTGACTTTATTATAAACATCCTTGGTTATAACCTGGTTCCGATATAGACAACAAAAATGAAAAAATAAGTTCCTTGTATGTTTGCATGATGAATATCAAATTAAAATATAATTTTGTGGAAACTCCACGTAAGTTTATTATCACAGAGCTTCCGATCCGTAAGCTCGGATCTTCTTCTTCATCATCTTGATGAAAACAATGTTTCACTGCCCATACAGTTCAATGTTGTCAACAATGTTGTTCAGCATTGGCACACCCAATGCAGGCTCGACAATACTGTTCAATATATTAGAGAACCTAAGACTTGATTACAAGCGCGAGAACGAGTACGACTACAGCATAATATCATGTTCTTTTGATACAATGTGTCTTTTGCATACAGCAGATGACCCAGTTCGAAAATGAATATAAGTTTGTAGGAGAATTTAAAAAATACAAATCTCGTAGTCGTAGCCAAGTCTAAAGCTCCCCGGTGTTGACAACAACTTCGACAGCAAAACATTGTTTGATCCTGTTCTACAGAATCCCCAAGATAGTTAAGTAGATAAAGAAGATACATTTCTTACCAGGCATGATAAATTTGTTGTATTTCAAAGGCGGCTCGTCATCCTCTTCCTCTTCCGTTTGCTCAGCTGCAGCCGACAGAAAACGACAATGTTAAATATCAGTCAAATTGCACTTTGTCAAAAATTCGTCACGGCTTCAAGCTGTCAGCTCACCTTGAAAGAGTTCGCGGGCAACTTCGTACGTTTTCGGAAAACCATCGAGAATGAATCCCTAAAATTGAAGGACTTATTTTGGTATACCGTGTAAAAAGAATCGAAGCGAAAGCAAATAATAATGTCTTGTGGTGAAAATTAAACGATGGGATGTAAGTAATACACGGTTAGCATACCTGATTCTGACAAGCTTTGGAATGCAGTTTGTTCTTGTAAAACCTTATGATGTAGTTATCGTCATAACGACCTAAAGAAACATCACACATAGACTTTACCGTTTAATCACAGATGTTAAAACAACGCAAATCATTTCATTATTGAAATAACTAGGAGGTAAAAGGCAAAGCCAATCAAATCGCCAGTATAAATATATAAGAATGCCTGTGGTTCGTCAAAGAGTGTGTGAGCATTAGTGTAATTATATAAGCTGCTACCATTATTCTGTTCTTTATTTTCATTCAGAGCTTCTAGCAACTCTCTGTCTTCCTCTGCTCTGGCGTCGTCTTCATCATCGCCATCTGTGTCTGCTCTGGCTGCACTTCGTTCCTGATAAACACAATCATCGATTAAGATTTCACGAATTCTGCATGGGGCAACAAACCCTTGACAAAGTTGGCCCGTAGGTTATCACAGCAGGGGCGAGGGGTGGAGCGTCCCCCGGTCGACAAAGAACAGCCTTCGACAGTTCAAAGGATTGCCTCGAGTGTTTAACATGTAATTATGCAGTGTGCACGAAACTTAAGCAACAAGCTACAGTTGTTGCTATACTAACATGTAAATGTTCGTTGTAACTGCATATCAACATTTCTATTTAAATATCGAAGATGTGAAACCAGGATTCATTATTAAAGAATGAGACGTTCAATCACTGGTTTAAAATGTTTATTTTTTGCGAGCTTTCGGCTGCCAGACTGCAGAACTCAATGTAACTGTTATATGTAATTGTAAACCACTGCTCCTTGTCAATATTAATTGCAATCAGAGTCTTAACTGCAGAGTCTGGCAGCCGTAAGCTCGCAAATAATAAATATTTTAAACCAGAGAACGTCTTTAATCAACATTTCTGTTTGTGGTAACTGTGTACAGGCAGTGCATTTGTCCAGAGTCCACAGTGGTGACCCCGCCACTGTCTATTGTTGTCAAGTGTATTTCGTAGCCAATGTAAATTGTTCGTTATATAATAAGACAAAGAATGGATATAATCATTTTCGAAAGTTGGGACACATACGCTTTGACGTCACACTGCTTGCATGCATGTCCACAATTGTGGCATCATGATGAATGAATACTAGTACAGCATCGTGATGAATGAACAGTAGTACAGCATCGTGATGAATGAACAGTAGTACAGCATCGTGATGAATGAACAGTAGTACAGCATCGTGATGAATGAACAGTAGTACAGCATCGTGATGAATGAACAGTAGTACAGCATCGTGATGAATGAACAGTAGTACAGCATCGTGATGAATGAACAGTAGTACAGCATCGTGATGAATGAACAGTAGTACAGCATCGTGATGAATGAACAGTAGTACAGCATCGTGATGAATGAACAGTAGTACAGCATCGTGATGAATGAACAGTAGTACAGCATCGTGATGAATGAACAGTAGTACAGCATCGTGATGAATGAACAGTAGTACAGCATCGTGATGAATGAACAGTAGTACAGCATCGTGATGAATGAACAGTAGTACAGCATCGTGATGAATGAACAGTAGTACAGCATCGTGATGAATGAACAGTAGTACAGCATCGTGATGAATGAACAGTAGTACAGCATCGTGATGAATGAACAGTAGTACAGCATCGTGATGAATGAACAGTAGTACAGCATCGTGATGAATGAACAGTAGTACAGCATCGTGATGAATGAACAGTAGTACAGCATCGTGATGAATGAACAGTAGTACAGCATCGTGATGAATGAACAGTAGTACAGCATCGTGATGAATGAACAGTAGTACAGCATCGTGATGAATGAACAGTAGTACAGCATCGTGATGAATGAACAGTAGTACAGCATCGTGATGAATGAACAGTAGTACAGCATCGTGATGAATGAACAGTAGTACAGCATCGTGATGAATGAACAGTAGTACAGCATCGTGATGAATGAACAGTAGTACAGCATCGTGATGAATGAACAGTAGTACAGCATCGTGATGAATGAACAGTAGTACAGCATCGTGATGAATGAACAGTAGTACAGCATCGTGATGAATGAACAGTAGTACAGCATCGTGATGAATGAACAGTAGTACAGCATCGTGATGAATGAACAGTAGTACAGCATCGTGATAAATGAACAGTAGTACAGCATCGTGATGAATGAACAGTAGTACAGCATCGTGATGAATGAACAGTAGTACAGCATCGTGATGAATGAACAGTAGTACAGCATCGTGATGAATGAACAGTAGTACAGCATCGTGATGAATGAACAGTAGTACAGCATCGTGATGAATGAACAGTAGTACAGCATCGTGATGAATGAACAGTAGTACAGCATCGTGATGAATGAACAGTAGTACAGCATCGTGATGAATGAACAGTAGTACAGCATCGTGATGAATGAACAGTAGTACAGCATCGTGATGAATGAACAGTAGTACAGCATCGTGATGAATGAACAGTAGTACAGCATCGTGATGAATGAACAGTAGTACAGCATCGTGATGAATGAACAGTAGTACAGCATCGTGATGAATGAATAGTAGTACAGCATCGTGATGAATGAATAGTAGTACAGCATCGTGATGAATGAATAGTAGTACAGCATCGTGATGAATGAATAGTAGTACAGCATCGTGATGAATGAATAGTAGTACAGCATCGTGATGAATGAATAGTAGTACAGCATCGTGATGAATGAATAGTAGTACAGCATCGTGATGAATGAATAGTAGTACAGCATCGTGATGAATGAATAATAGTACAGCATCATGATGAATGAATAATAGTACAGCATCATGATGAATGAATAGTAGTACAGCATCATGATGAATGAATAGTAGTACAGCATCATGATGAATGAATAGTAGTACAGCATCATGATGAATGAATAGTAGTACAGCATCATGATGAATGAATAGTAGTACAGCATCATGATGAATGAATAGTAGTACAGCATCATGATGAATGAATAGTAGCACAGCATCATGATGAATATGAACAGTAGTACAGCATCATGATGAATGAATAGTAGTACAGAATCATGATGAGTGAATACTAGTACAGCATCATGATGAGTGAATACTAGTACAGCATCATGATGAATGAATAGTAGTACAGCATCATCATGAATGAATAGTAGTACAGCATCGACTAACATACCAGCTTAGTGACGGCTTCATCAATAACCTCCTGGATCGTGATATGATGAAGTTTATATCGTTGACACAATTGTCTGATTACCAGAGTCTTTCCAGATGAAGGCGGACCAAGCACACACGCACGGATTGGCTAAAGATAACATATAAAGGCAACTGATATATGCGTGAGGACATATACATCAAAGGTTCCACCTTGAGAGACCTTTCTGCTTATTTGCTATTAAAGGGGAAGTGATACGCTATTTTCACCACACTATTTTTACTCAAAACTAAAATGAAAGTTTCCTAAATATGCTTTGTAAATGCATTCAGTTACAATATATTCTTGGCTTTCACGTGACGTCATAAATTTCACTGGGGGTCAACTCAAAATCGATACACAGTCATTGAAGGGAAATAATTTTTCACTGTATGTGTTGACCTTTTGGTTGGTAGCAAATATGTGCAATTTCGTGAGATTTGTTCACTCCAGTGCAGTATAATCATCAATACATTTTGGGTTGATCCCCACTCAGATTTACTGCAAAATGCCCTAGTGAAACCCAAGAATAGCCACGAGTTATATTAATCACATTAAAGCTCTAACATATTGCAATATAAGACGGAGTTTTGTCGCAATTTACCCCCCCCCCTTCCCGCAGGGGCCTTTTTTGGTTTCTTAAGGGGTTCCTCGTATCAGTTAAAGTAGGTTAGATAAAAACGTGCGATAATCCAAGTCATTTCCTACAAAATCTGTCTCACACCTAACTATCTGGCACCACCATTGTTAGCTTTGGCACCTACTCATAACCGACATTCCTAATGTCACGATTATCTAGAGCAAAAGCTCGCTCAAAACTAAACCTAACTCATTCTGGTTTTGACCTTCGTTGCGTTAACACAAAAACAAAAACGTAAATTTGCACCCAACCCTTTACTCAAAAAAAAAAAAAGAAAAAAAAAGCAATAATCAGCTACTACCGAAATCCAGTACCTAGAATGTTGCATTAGTTAGCTTCTATACGGTAAACAGGTTGTAATAATAGTGAGGGGTATCAGGTAACGTGTAAACAAATGAATTATTTGTCAAATAAACTAAGTGGGGCAGAAAGTGGTGTCCATACGGCCACACTTCCCCACGGTGAAGCACATACCAGCGAAGGAAAGCAAGGTCCATAACAGCGGGGGCCCTACCCCCGTCCTGATCTTCGCATCTCTTGGTCGCTTCATGGGTGGGGAAGCCCGGTCAGGACATGGCATTCAAGGTCCATAACGGCGGGGGCCCTAACTCTCACCCTGATCCTGTTTCCCCAGCTTTTCTGGGGGCCCTCACCCCCAGGAACAGCGCTTTCTGCCTCCCAAATTTTGCCAACAAAGGATTTGCGTGATTTATTAACTAGTGCTTTTTCATGGTCTTACACTACGCTTCCATAGATGCTGAATTTCACGGAGGATTATGGAAAGTTGAAATTTAAGAAGGTAAGCCAAAACAAACGACTCTGAGGAGGAGAGTGCCACAGTGGCAATCCCCCAAACGTGAATTTTTCGTTTGCCAACGAAAAATTCAAAATGACAACACAACTCAACTTAATCTTAGTTGATCACGACCATCCGTAGTTCGTACGAAGTTTTTTGTATTTGTTATTGACTTGTGCTTACAACCATTCTTTTTGAGATTTTTTCAGAATTTGCTAGTGAAAGAATTGCTAATGAGCCTGGCCCTGCGCCTTCAACCCCATCAAATATGGATGCTCTTACCAACAGTCCCCTGACCAACTTGTATTCTTGAATGACTGCTTCAATATTGTCGATCAAACCCGTCTGAGAAACAGAAAGAACGCAAATGAAAAAATCTATTTTTCCTACTTATCAATAAACAAGTTGTTACTGGCAAGCAGTCGACAGGTTGTGCCCGTAAACTACGCAGCTCGTCCAGATCGATGGTATTGTCAGACTTGTTACATGGTCCCCCCCCGAAAATAATTTATTTTTGTTAAGATTTGGCTGGGAATTCCAAATATAGGGGGGGTTCCCCTATTAAATATTCCTGCAGCTTGGAAGACATCGAAGACTAGTTACCACATCATCACACATTGCAGTTATGAAAAGTTCGAATATGTTTCAAAAGATTATAAATCTCACCTCTCCTTTCCAATTGATGTTCATGCCTTCCCGGACAAAACCAGCATCCATTCTAAGGTTCACCAGAAGCATGTCAAAATCGGTTTGCTGGTAAGATAAATAAAAAAATCGATCCGCTGCTCATAAATATTACAAGTGCATGTATTGGAACAATTATTCAACATTAGGGACATCTAGTTTTACGTTTCAAGGCTCTACCGCAAACGTCTCTATATCATTTAAAAGTCTATTATTATTCACAGCAAACCTGAAGATCTTTAATAAGCAAAGCTTCTTCTTTGGAAACGTGTTGAACTTTTCCATTGCCCAGATTGCGACTGACAGCCTATATATGCACAACAAAAGAAAAGAGAATCTGACCATTGTACGCACCTACATTTTCTGCGAGGGGCGTATGTTCTTATAGGGAAAAAATGACTCTAGAGAGGAAGCGGAAGAAAGAAGGGAAACAGAAAGAAGGGGGAAAGAGGAAAGATGTGGGAAGGGGGAAGAATGGAAAAAGGCGAAAAAAGGGAAAAAAAGGGGGAAAGGTGAAACACAGGGGAAGGAAAACGAAGGTGAAAAGGCACGAAAGAGGACTCAGAAAGGGAATTGAAAAAAGAAGGGAACAGAGAAAGGAAAAAAAATAGAAAAAAGAAAGGAAAGAAGGGGAAAGAGGAAAGGGAATGTACGGAAAAGCAAAGGTGAAACGGGGACAGAGACAACGGAAGAAAGATGTAAATTTAAAAAGTGGGGAAAACAATTAAAACAAAGAGAGAAATGACAAATTAAACATACAGATATTAGTTAACAGATGTAGTTGATTATAAATAAATGGATTAGGATTTTTAAAATGGGCAATTTAGTTCATCAAAACCAGTGTATTGACTACTTCTGTTCCACCATAAAGTATTTTCGTGGAAGTTCCTACCGGTGCAGCGTTTGGGAAAAACAGTAAACTTTCCAAAATTTTAGGAAGCAAAAACTAACCCTCTCAGGTAACTATATACACCCCTGGTTCATGCAGGTATGCTGGAGTTCTTTGAACAAGCTCAATTTAATAATCACTAATGAGCTCAATCTAAATCTAACGAAAACGAAGCACATGGTAGCTGGATAACAAGTATCAGTACAGTCGTGGTGATACAACTATTGACGGGCATTAAACATATGCCTTTCTTAGTTGCATTTCAATTTTTTCCCCTCCTCCCCCCGCCTGAACGTGGGGTATTTGTTTTGTTTTTTGGGGGGGAGGGGGAGTTTGAGGGTATGCCCACAAAAAATTATTTTTCATACCTTAACAATTTCATCCAATGGTGACTGAGAGTCATCCTTTGCGATAAGGTATCGCACTTTAGGAGGGGTATCAGCAATATTCACCAAGGCATTAGCCAAGTCATGCACGTGTATTATTGGCACGATATTCAGACCGTTACCATAGCATTGCAAGGCGGGTTGGCTACCGTGCCACGCAGATTTGAACAGCGAATGAAAGATCTCCTCCCCCGCTCCGTACATCAAACCGCTGGCCACCACGTACGTGGAGAGTTTGTTTTTTACAGTTTTGCCCAGTTTTATGACGAGTTTTTCCATGCTGATGTGAGGCCTGAAGTTCGGGTGGGCACGTCGTCTGCGGTAGTCATCTTCTGTGAATGGAATGTCCGGCTCATCCTGGAAAGAAAATAGAGAAAATCATCAAATACATGTACCCCACATGTTCTTGTATCGCTATATCCATTGAACTGTACTACAACTGGAACGCTAACTCAATACAAAAGTTCATTTACAGGGTGAAGCCAAGTTAGTTTTTCTGAGTTTTGAGATAAAATGCTTCACGCCAAAGATCGGACCGTGTATCAAATGAAAGCTACTTAAAAGTTATATTTCATATACGAAATTCAAGACTTTAGAAAAAAAAGAAATGCCTAAAAAACACGAAAACATCTGCAATTTTGAAAAAACCCGGCAAATTTCCCTTCAAAGCCTAAGCTACTTTTCTTTTGCCTGAAGTCTCAAAGTTTTCATTTGATCAGTATACCCCACAATTTTTACGATTTTGACGAAACTATTTCAACCCAAAATTCAGAAAACCTGAATCAAATTGGCTCAATTGAATTCAATTGAATCAGTTTCAGTTTTTTTGAGTTTTCAGTTGAAATACTTAACGTCAAAAATTTCCGTATATCAAATGAAACTTATTAAAAAGTTGTATTTGATGTAAAAATTTCGAGACTTCGGGCATAAAAAAAACAACTTAAACTTTGAAGGGAAATTTGATGTATTTTGCAAAATTGCAGTTGTTTTCGTATTTTTTAGGCATTTCATTTTTGTCTAAAGTCTTGAATTTTTATGCTAAATGTACCTTTTTACTAGCTTCGATTTGATATACGGTTTCATCTTCAGCGTTAAGTATTTCGTCCCAAAACTCGGAAAAACTAACTAGGCTCCACCCATTAACTGAATTTTTGTATTGAGTTAGTGTTCCAGTTGTATTACAGTTCAATGGTCAGAACTAACGCTGCCAGTGTAAGCCAGCGTAGGTAGTGCAGTCCAAAGAACACGAATGGTATAAGTTCTTTTTCTATACCTGAGACGATATTTGACGTTTCTAACGAAGGCCTTTCGACGGGAAGTTAACAGACTGTGCTAACTACTAATCAAAATTTACAAATCGGTATCCGAATTTTGACGTCGAAAAACGTCGAATCGTCTCTATACCAGAGTGCGTCTACTATATATGGGGCCACCTAGCCCAACGCTATTGTTGATTACGTTATTCAGAAATTTTACCCTTACTACCAGTATGCTTATTATGTGATTGGTTAGTGTTATCTAGCGGTTAAATGGACCATTCCCCTATTCAACAAACTTTTGAATTCGGAAAATCAGTTAGCACAACTGGAAAGAGCATCCTAAATTTCATACAATTATCAAGTTTGGTTGCAAAATATTGTAAAATGTTGACAATATAGTCCTGTAAAGTTTGCAAATTTTGTATACTTTTGTATTACGCGCGGTAACGCTTTTTCCCACGTAATACAAAAGTATACAAAATTTGCAAATTTTACATTAAGTACTATATTTTCAATAGTTTACAATACTTTCCAACCAAACTTCACAATTTCACTAAATTTAGGAAGCTCTTTCCAACTGTGCTAAAATTGTCTTTGAATTTAAAAGTTTGTCTAATTGCGGAATGGTCCATTATACTAGACATTCTGTGAAAGTAGCAATGATTTGCATGCAGCAGCGTCAGAGCCAACCTTGTCAGTATAGGCATAATGCGGTCAAAAGAAACGAATGGTATATATATATATATATATACATAAGTTATTTCACTATACCTGAAATAATAAAGGAAATTCTGCGTTTTGAGCAAAGGCCCTTTATGGGGGAGTGATTCGTACCTCTAAGCACTGCTACTAACCTCCTCGTGAAAAACATTCGCTCGAAATGTTGCATTTTGCTTTATCATTTCAGGTAGTGAAGGAGCCTAGACCGTTCTGTTCACAAGACAATACGAACGACATGCTACTGACTGCATGTACTTACTGGATCAAGTGGTTTTGTTCTGGCCCAGGTCATCACAGAAGACAGACAGATGAAGACTTTGGGAGAGGTGAAATTTTCAATCTCTGCATGAAGGGCTTTATAAAGGAAATAAAAACATTTAAATTAAACAAATAAGATTTCATTTTACGTCTGTTTGTGCTGTAGTATTAGATCATGGATGACCTCATGGAGTGCGAAGAAGAAAAAAGTACGGCACGAGAAATAATCGTCCTCATACCAGGACGTTTTCTGTGATGTAATATATACAATATAAAAGCAACAAAAAGCATACAACAGAGAAAAAGCAGCTAGAAACCAAAAAGTTTTTCATAGAAGACATTTATTTTACTTGATCCTTCAATTATGGAGAGTTGTGTTAAAAATTCAGGTAATTGCCTGAGATGCTGCCCTCCTCTTGCACCCTTGACAAGGTAGTCAGTCATAATTACTCTATTGTTGTTTCTATATGACTCATGACCATATTGTCACGCACCTGATACTGCCCAGGTCGCTTCATCCACTTGATCAGGTCGACTAATAATATCATAAATAATGATATCGCTTTGAAGGATTTGTTGAAGTAACTCTTCTTTTTTCGCATACTGAAACACAGAAATTATATAGGGGATAGAGGATATTACAGGCAAAAGCAGTGAAAGCAATAATTATTTCACAAATAAGCTAGTGCAGCAAATAAGTAAATTCAATTAGTTTCACCATGAGCAAATGAAATTGATAATATCCTATATGTATCTCCTGGTTAATGATGCCGCCAAATTATCATTCTAGGTATAATTATATAGGGTTCACTGGTCAGGGCACAGCAGAGATATCTAGACAAAATATCTTGGTAAACTGCTAGGCCGCCAGACTGCATTCGAGAGGCCTACCGCCACAGATCTGTGGCTTGGAGCAGTTTGAGGAAACTCCTGTCAACTAATATTTCGAAGAGGTCTATGGGAATTTGGCAAAAGCAAGATCCTTGAGTGGTATCTCATACGTCATGGGCTCATAGCTGATTAATCATGAATGCAGTGCCACGTAATAAGACTATGAACTTTGACCTTGATGAGTTAATTGTTAAATAATAATTACTGGGCTCTCGTTAACTTATCGTATTCTGTTTCCATAGCCCATGGGCATGGTCGTTGCTAGCCTGTGTTCATGTCCAGTGAGTTCACTATCCTGCACTCACTGCAAGAGAGTGGACTGGACTCTAGAGCACACTGGCTAGGCCATTGGTCACTGTGGTCTGCGATGGGAATGGCAGGCAAAATTTCTTTCAAAAACATGGCAGCGATCTGTGGTGGCTAAAAATCTTGGAATGCACTATAAAAACTAGGCAGCACTGCATACTGTGATACAGAAAATATACAAATAGTACCATAAATCCTTCATGGACCCAGGCAGGTTTTTCATTCTTCTCTGGATCAAATATTGTACCTATGACTTTATAATAATTATCCTTCTTCCCTCCTTCCGTTTGATTACTGGCCTGCGAGTCATTGTCGATTGCGTCCGAGTTAGCACCAACGACTGAACTTGCAAAAACCTGACAATATTCAACACGTAAAGTGAAATTAATCAGTTTATATAAGCCGCTTTACACTACAGTCTGTTACAAAAAGGAGAGAAAAAAGACCAATAGTTTATAAATTTACCTTGCTTATGTTCTTTCCGACATAAGTATCGACATGGTTTACAAAAACAACGGGATGTCTGGACCTTTTTAAAACTTGCAATTCTTTTTCATCGTCCATCTTGTTTTGGTGTCGTAAGCATTATTCGTTGCCCTGGTTACGCAGCCTGCAAACAGGCATGAGCTCGTAGCGGCACGTTGCAAAATGTTCCGAAACCAACCGAATGCAAACGACACAAACCGAGTTGGCAAGCGTGCCCCATATTAACGTGCAATCACAAGGTGACGTGCACAGTTTTCATTTGTAAGAAATTATATTTGACACATTGAAATTATGCTTTTTGTCAGATTTGATCGTCAATTTTGTCTATTTCTGTGCTTGAGTGACTTCAATTGAAAAGAAGGACTCAGTTTGCTTTATTGTACACCTTGTTCTATTGTCCTTTTGATGTTCAGAAAGCTACGACTATTTCTAACAAAGATGAGCGATTCGAACAAATTGTTTCCTACGAAATTGCATTTGGTTATTTTTGTCACCTATATTTCGCTGTTTGTAAATCAAGGTATGGCTTGCGGTTGTTTGAGAGTTATACTATGGTCGAGCTGTTGTATGGACGTGCGTTTTGTTGTCGCATAGGTTTGCTCATTACGGCGTCGAAAGATGAAAATGATAAGTACACATATAACCCCACAACAATTGTGATTTTGGTGGAGCTTGGGAAACTTCTTTTCATTCTCATACTGCAGTTCCGAGAGTAAGTACGGAAAAGATTTCGTTTCTATTTTGTTAAGGTATAGAATGCATTTGTACACTTCCTGTTGCTAGTAATAGATGCTGTTGTAGACTTGTAGGGGGCTTGCTTTAAATTGCAAACATGTTGCCGGATGCCGGTCAGACACAGCATTCAGGTGGCCTATTCAGTGGCGCAGGAACAAAGTAATTATTGGGTGGGGGGGGGGGGCACAACCCAGCACCATGTGCTATATAACATAATTGAATTTAGTCTTTCAAACAAATATAGTTTCACTTCACCAGTTACTAGAAGTGAAAGAATTCTGTGGAATTATTCCTGTACAATCATTCGTATTTTATATGCACAGTTAGTTGCTTGCAAAGCATTATTTGCCTATAAATAAGGACTTTTAGGTAGGTTGTCGTGAAGACAAATCTTAAAAAATAGCAACGATTGTTGAAACATTGAACTGATTTGGATTTGGAGCTGGTGATCTCCCTGGACGAATTTAGGCTTGGGTAGTACATCTGAAGATAGAGCATGATGGACAATCGTACTGGACGGGGGGGGGGGGGGAGAGGGGCAATGTCAGCCAGTGGGATAATGGCTCAAAAGACATCATACAGATTTGACATTTTGTGTTAAGGATCTCAGAGATTTCATGCTATCCCTTTGACAAGTAAAATGGTCTTGAAGCACACATAGGATGTACCTTTATCACATTTTACTACTTAATTTGCATCAACTGTTATTAAATTTCCAATGAACAAATAAAAAGCTTCTAATTGTCTCAAAGCACATAAACATGACAAACAAAATGAGTTGCTATCCAAACACAAATGTACAGTCAGTTTTGTACAATATGTGAGTACTAGCTTACAATTTATGAATTCAGGCTACAATGTCAATGTTTTCCATGTATTTTTGTTTCTGTTTTTTTTTTATTTCTCAATGCTTTTTCTCGAGATGTGTTGCATCTTTGGACCAAGTTACTTCTAAAAAGGTTTAAGAAATAAAAAATGTTAAAAAGAAATAGATGATAGGATATGAAAGATAAATTTTGGCTGTGAAACAGTAAAAACTATGTAATCGATTTTCCAATATTGTATACATGGTAAAATAATAAACATGAAAAAAGTTATTTTTAATAAAAATGTTTTAACACATTTATGACCCATATCCGTTGAAATGACATGTATATATTTATGTATATACATATTAATTGATTGCTTGATCAGCTTTAACCACTCAATGCAATTATTGTTCTAACTTGCATGGCAAAAGTTATAGTGGCAAGCAGTCATGCCATGTACTGTTAGTCCATATCCTACAAAACAGGTAGTTACCCAATTCATAACAAATGTCAAGCAACTGACAAAATTACAGTAACAGCACATACATGTGCAAACTAAATATAGTGTAGAATAAAATACCTAACAATTTGTTCCAATTATTTTTTTTAGTTCGTCAATATCAGAATTTGTAAACCAGATAAGAAATAATTCTAAAAGTAAGTCGGGTGTCAAAATTTATTGTCAGGGCAAGAAGAGAAATCCAAACCAAAAAGAATTAAATTTTTTCCTTTGTTTTTACCTTTCTACCTTTTTTTGAAAACATCTTTCAGAGAACCAAAAATCAACAGTTTGATGTTTGCAAATGCTGCAGAATTGTTACCAAATTGTGGTACCCTCGAAAAACGTCCATCAACAAGATTATTTTGCTAATCCCCCTATCAACCCATCCCTTTTTCAATACCCCCTACCCCATTATGTAAAAAAACCATCTCCCTCTTTCCTGTCTTTTATGATAAATTTTATCCCCTAGGTAAGGGACTGGCCATAATTTAGCAAGAGGGGTGGGGAGGTGGAAACAGTGGGGAGGGGGGAGAACTAGTGAATCTAACTGCAATTAATCCTTTTATGTATGCCTTTTCAGTTTGTGCAATGTAACTCAACCAGAAACTGAGAGCACTGTTTGAGTTACACTGCACAAAAACCTATGCTTGAGATAATAAAGAACATTGGTTACAAGATATAAAATGAAAAGCATATTAAAGGATTATTTACTGAGCATGACAAGCAAGGTCAATAAACTGTTTATTATATGGCTCGCAGTCATTTTCAGAGTTAGTGTGACATTTTGTATTCAAACATATTAGTAAAACATTACTTTTATTAATAAGTATATTTCAAGCAGTAAAAAGTGTGATTGAAAACACTGGGAAAAAGCCCAGTCCGAATAAAGAAATTTACGGACCATGGTCCGAATACGGGTTTTTATGGACCGCACATTGACCAATCAGAATGCAGGATTCTTCAAAGCCATATAGTAAAAACTCATATTTATCATAAAAATTGGGGACATATTAATATTTTTTTATTGTTGGTCAAGGGAGAGTGACAAATTATCATTCCTTAAAATGAATTTCACTCCCACCCCCCTCCCCCATTTCCTACTAAATTATGACCAGTCCCCAAAGGCAGTGTGTTAACGTGTGAATGTTTTTTTTACCTTTAGTGTTTGCGTTTTACATGATCCCAGCATTGTTATATTGTCTGTACAACAATCTTGCTTTCACAAATTTGAAAGCGTACGGTCCGACTTCATATTGGTTGCTTCTGCAGTTTCGTGTTGTGACAACTGGTGTTGTCTATCAGGTAGAACAAAAATATTCATGTGACGACAAAATAACATATAAACAGAAGGCCATTTGTTCAATGCTGCCTTTTGAAATTATTCAACATTACACGAAGTGTCACAAAATCATAAAAAAAACATAACTGCAATTTTTATGAAACACCTCAGAAGACAAACTTTAAAGATCCTAACTTGAGTAGCCCTGCAGTTTAGTCCTATTCTGTGATGACATTATATTGACAAGATTCAGTCATTATTCATTACACAGGCCAGAATAAGTTATTATTCATTTCACTGACCAGAATCAGTTATTATTCATTTCACTGACCAGAATCAGTTATTATTCATTTCACTGACCAGAATCAGTTATTATTCATTTCACTGACCAGAATCAGTTATTATTCATTTCACTGACCAGAATCAGTTATTATTCATTTCACTGACCGAAATCAGTTATTCATTTCACTGACCAAAATCAGTTATTATTCATTTCACTGACCAGAATCAGTTATTATTTCATTTCACTGACAAGAATCAGTTATTCAGTTCACTGACCAAAATCAGTTATTATTCATTTCACTGACCAGAATAAGTTATTATTTCATTTCACTGACAAGCATCAGTTATTCATTTCACTGACCAAAATCAGTTATTATTCATTTCACTGACCAGAATCAGTTATTATTTCATTTCATTTCACTGACCAGAATCAGTTATTCATTTCACTGACCAAAATCAGTTATTATTCATTTCACTGACCAGAATAAGTTGTTATTTCATTTCACTGACCAGAATCAGTTATTCATTTCACTGACCAGAATAAGTTATTATTCATTTCATTGACCAAAATCAGTTATTATTCATTTCACTGACCAGAATCAGTTATTATTCACTTCACTGACCAGAATCAGTTATTATTCACTTCACTGACCAGAATCAGTTATTCACTTCACTGACCAGAATCAGTTATTATTAATTTCACTGACCAGAATCAGTTATTCACTTCACTGACCAGAATCAGTTATTATTAATTTCACTGACCAGAATCAGTTATTCATTTCGCTGACCAAAATCAGTTATTATTCATTTCACTGATCAGAATTAGTTTCACTGACCAACCTCAGTCATTCATTTCACTGACCAAAATCAGTTATTATTCACTTCACTGACCAGAATCAGTTATTCATTTCACTGACCAGAATAAGTTATTATTTCATTTCACTGACAAGAACAGTCATTCATTTCACTGACCAAAATCAGTTATTATTCATTTCATTGACCAAAATCAGTTATTATTCATTTCACTGACCAGAATCAGTTATTATTCACTTCACTGACCAGAATCAGTTATTATTCATTTCACTGACCAGAATCAGTTATTCACTTCACTGACCAGAATCAGTTATTATTAATTTCACTGACCAGAATCAGTTATTCACTTCACTGACCAGAATCAGTTATTATTCACTTCACTGACCAGAATCAGTTATTCATTTCACTGACCAGAATAAGTTATTATTTCATTTCACTGACAAGAACAGTCATTCATTTCACTGACCAAAATCAGTTATTATTCATTTCATTGACCAAAATCAGTTATTATTCATTTCACTGACCAGAATCAGTTATTATTCACTTCACTGACCAGAATCAGTTATTATTCACTTCACTGACCAGAATCAGTTATTCACTTCACTGACCAGAATCAGTTATTATTAATTTCACTGACCAGAATCAGTTATTCACTTCACTGACCAGAGCCAGTTATTATTAATTTCACTGACCAGAATCAGTTATTATTCACTTCACTGACCAGAATCAGTTATTATTCACTTCACTGACCAGAATCAGTTATTCACTTCACTGACCAGAATCAGTTATTATTAATTTCACTGACCAGAATCAGTTATTATTCACTTCACTGACCAGAATCAGTTATTCATTTCACTGACCAGAATCAGTTATTATTCATTTCACTGACCAGAATCAGTTATTCATTTCGCTGACCAAAATCAGTTATTATTCATTTCACTGATCAGAATTAGTTTCACTGACCAACCTCAGTCATTCATTTCACTGACCAAAATCAGTTATTCACTTCACTGACCAGAATCAGTTATTATTAATTTCACTGACCAGAATCAGTTATTCATTTCACTGACCAGAATCTGTTATTCATTTCACTGACCAGAATCTGTGAGCAAGTCACGTGACAGGATTGCATATCAAAGCACCTTCTCAAATTATTTGTGCATGAAAAGTCAATAGTTGCATTGCTATTAATCCTCTCTATTTCATTTCCATTGAAAATAGGCACGTAATGCTTTACTTGTGACTACTCTGTTGACTTTTTTGTTAGAATATAGAAACTCCAACACATAATTGCCTTGTCTCCAGTCAAACCCGATCTTCTCTTGCGAGAAATATTGCGACGGAATTTTGTTGCAATATTGATGTAGAGGAATATTGCAGTCGGGTCACATTCAAACATTGAAGTTTTTGTGATGTCACACTGATACAGGTTTCAAAAGTAAAGCATATCAGACCATATCACAAATGTCATTAGCGCTTAAACCTGCATTTTCATTGTATTCCATTGTCTGTGGTTTTCTCGGTTAGTTTATAGTGAACATATACTAATTCTTACTTTACTTCGGTTCCATCCAGGTGTTATTCAGCAAGCAATTATCCCTTAAACAATGGTTTTCTCTTGGTCTGCTCACCTTTGGCTGCATCATTCAACACATTGGCCACAGCTCGGCCGAGACCTCGTCGTTCAGCTTTCGAGTGGACAAATACCTGCTTCTAATGCTCGTTCAGATATTCAGTTCGTGCATTGCTGGTGTTTACAACGAATACCTGTTGAAAGGAAAGGCAGGAGATGTACCATTCCTTACCCAGAGCTTCTTCATGTATCTTGATTCGATCATTTGCAACTTCGGTTATATGTATTTCAACGGTTCATTTTCCAACGCTGTCAGCCCCGAAGGACTTGCTGCTCTTAAACAGCCGATCGTTCTGGCAATTATCCTCAATAATACCATAGCCGGTCTGATTACAGCAATCTTGCTTAAGAAACTTAACTCCATCCTAAAGCAATTTGCTGCATCACTGGAGATCATCTTCACTGCAATCCTAGTATGGCTATTATTTGGCAAGGCTATCACGACCTACACTTTCTTGGCAATAATGATTGTATGTACATCTATATACATATACTCGACAAGTCCTATACAAAATCCATCTGCTAGTGGCAGCAGTTCCGACACGGTGGTCCACGACAACAACAGCAGAAAGCCGGGGGAACGCGTTTAGAGTCATTGCTTTATAACTGTAAAATGTTATATAATGATCTAATATTTACTACAAATTGTAACAGACGACAATTTATTAAAAATAGGCACGCCAAAGCGTGCATGTGTCTACTGTGTATGAACGTTAACAGAATGACATTTTTGTTGGAATAAAGAAACTCTAACACATATTAATTGCTGTGACTACAGTCTAACCAGATGTTCTCTCGCAAGCAATATTGTGACACAATGTGGTCGCAGCACTGATGTTAAGGAATTTTGTGATTGCTTTGAAAAGTGTCCTCTCGAATATGTAAGTAATTTAGGTCTGTGTGCCTTGTCTCTTGGAGCGTGCTTGTAATTATCAATTATTAGACGAGGTTGAGCAAAATATCGTGATTTGTCGATGCCGAAGGCAGAGGCAAATAATTGATGTGCAAGATCAAGCCCAAAAATTCTCATGCTCGAGCATGTGATGGAAATTACTGACTTCAATCAAATTTTAACTTCATTTCAAGCAAAAACGTTTGCAACTGTTTTCGGCTAGATTCCATGCGGACCAACTGGCAATTCATACCACCAAAGTATTTATCACTGGAGGCATTTACCATTAGACCACACGTCCAATGTGATGATTACTGACCAATTGTTAACTTCATTTCAAGCAAAAAAGTTTTCAACTGACCTATGTATGTGAGATTTGTACCAAACTAACCGACAATTCAAACCAAAACCTTTACCACCAGACCAGAGGTTGGTGTGTATTATTGACTTTAAACAATTTTAATCTTCATCTCCAGCAAAAAAGTTTGCGACTGCCTCAGTGAGATAAGAACCATACTAACTAGTAGTTCACACTGACGCTAGTATCACTCGACTACTCGTTCATGCTTAAAAAAATGACATAAATTATTGACTTTAACCAATTTTTATTCCAATTCACAACCAATTCGCAACTCTTCAGCGAGATTCCAACCTAAGTAACTGACAAATTAACCCCAGAGCCCAAAGCCTTCACCACTAGGCCACACGTTCATACTTGAGCATTTGGAGTAAATTATTGACTTCAACAAATATTTGCAACTCTTTTCAGCGAAATTTGAACCAAAGCAACTAATAATTGACACCAAACCTTTTACCACTGGACCACACGTTCATACTTGACCATAATTTGAAAAAGAACTCCCGGTAATTCGTACAAAAACCTGTATCACTGGACCACTCGTTCTATCCGAACGAGAGATTTTAATAATTTATTTATTGGGATTATTTTTTCTTTATTTGAAGCCACAATTTTTGCAACACATTCCGACACACCCCAAACGACCGGGCATCTCGCTCCTCGATGCATGAGCATAGTTATTCCTAGCCCTAGCCACAACCCTAGCCCTAGCCCTATAGCCCTAGCCCTAGCCCTAGCCACAGCTCTAGCCCTAGCCCTAGCCCTAGCCCTAGCCCTAGCCCTAGCCCTAGCCCTAGCCCTAGCCCTAGCCCTAGCCCTAGCCCTAGCCCTAGCCCTAGCCCTAGCCCTAGCCCTAGCCCTAGCCCTAGCCCTAGCCCTAGCCCTAGCCCTAGCCCTAGCCCTAGCCCTAGCCCTAGCCCTAGCCCTAGCCCTAGCCCTAGCCCTAGCCCTAGCCCTAGCCCTAGCCCTATAGCCCTAGCCCTAGCCCTAGCCCTAGCCCTAGCCCTAGCCCTAGCCCTAGCCCTAGCCCTAGCCCTAGCCCTAGCCCTAGCCCTAGCCCTAGCCCTAGCCCTAGCCCTAGCCCTAGCCCTAGCCCTAGCCCTAGCCCTAGCCCTAGCCCTAGCCCTAGCCCTAGCCCTAGCCCTAGCCCTAGCCCTAGCCCTAGCCCTAGCCCTAGCCCTAGCCCTAGCCCTAGCCCTAGCCCTATAGCCCTAGCCCTAGCCACAGCCCTAGCCCTAGCCACAACCCTAGCCCTTGCCCTAACCCTATCAACCTTTAACTTTAACCAATTTTTTGAAGTGTTACAAAAATTTTGGCTTGAAATAAAGAGAAAAATGTTGAAGTCAATAATTTATGCGCCATAATATTCCTAGCTTATAAGCCAAACATGAACGAGTTATCCAGTGACAAATCCAGTCATTTGCAAAAAAATTTGGCTTTTAAGTGAAGTAAAAATGATTAAAATCAATAATTTAACTTATTATCACCAACATGTATGTGTGGTACAGTGGTAGAGGCTAGTTTGATTCGAATGTCGCTAAAGTCATGCAGTTGCAACCTTTTTGGCAGAAAATGAAGTTAAAAATTGGTTAAAGTCAATAATTTACGTCACTCCCTTAAGTATGAACTTGTGACCAAGTGGTAACGGTTTCGGTGTGGTTTCGATCTCGCTGAAGTTATTTTGTAAAGATTTTGGCATTAAATGAAGGTAAAAAATGATTAAAATCAATAATTTAAATCAACCCTCAGGCAGGTATGAGTGGTCTAGCGGTAAAGGCTTTGGTTGTGAATAACAAGCTAGTTTAAATCACCCTGAACACTGTTGCCATTTTCAGTAATGGCTTTGGTTGGAATTACCTGTTGGTCTGGTTCACATCTCCCTGAAGACTGTTGTCCATTTTTTACTTGAAATAAAACTTAAAATTGGTTAAGTTTAATAATGTACCTCATTAGCTCGGGCATGAACGTGTAGTCCAGTGGTACAGGCTTTAGCGTGAATGACTTGATGGTATGGTTCAAATCTCGCTAAGCCATTAGCAAAAATTTGGCTTTAAAAGTGAAGCAAAAATTGGGTTAAAGTCAGTAATTTATATCGATCACTTGGTCAAGCTTGAACGCTAACAACGCTTAGTTCTGTTGCCAAGACTTTTGGGTATGAATTACCTTTTGGTGTGGTTTAAATCTCGCTGAATAGAGTTTCGAACTTTTTTCTTGAAATGAAGTGAAAAATTGGTTAAAGTAAATAATTTACATTACTTGCTCAAGCTTGAACTCGTGGTCCTGTGGCTAACACTTTGGGTATGAATTACCAGTTGGTGTGGTTCAAGTCTCCTTGAAGACAGTGGCCAATTTTCCACTTGAAATTATTCAGTGAAAAAATTTGGCTTAAAGTGAAGTAAAAATTGGTTAAAGTCAATAATTTACACCACACGGTCAAGCTTGAACGTGTTGTCCAGTGGTAAATGTCGTGAAAGCTTTGCTGTGAATTACCAGTTTGTCTGGTGCAAATCTCCCTGAGGACAAATTACCACTTTTCCACTTGAAATCAAGTTAAAAATTGTTTAAAGTTGCTTGAACTTGTGGTCCAGTAGGGTATACTGTATTAATTAACTATATATAAGTAGTTCAGTCTAACTTTTCCTTAGAACTAAAATGGGTCTCAAATAAAACCAATGCGAACATAGCACCAAATTTATTGCACTTCGCTGTGGTGACAGTGAATGGCGGATAGTTATCTCGGATAGTTATGATTTTGGGGTTATGTCCCAACCACGCCCAAATGCCCCAAACCACGCATATTTTTTCCAAATTTCTTAACTCTCCCGTCGTTTCCTTGGACGAACATGAGAGAGTTATTTTCTTGTCGTAACCCTCTATTTTCCAAGATTTATAAAGATTTTGGGAGGCTTTGATACATTTTTAACTTTGAACAGCGTTCACGACTCGGTCGATGAAGAGAGTTGTCAGCGGTTTTGAGAAAACCTTTTTTCAAAAGCTGACGCGTTCATAAATATGTTCATGGCTCAGTCAGAGTTATAATAACGAACGACAACTCTCCCATGAATATTGGCAAAAGAGAGTTGCGTTAAACATAACTTTCTCATGTTAGTTGAGGGAGCGTCGGGAGAGTTAAGAAATTGGGTGTGGTCATTGAGAAAAGTGAGCGTATTCGGACATATCTAGATCTCTGCGAAATCATAACTCTCTGAGACAACTGTCCACTTCATAACTCTCCTTTATGCCGGTCCCTAGTTCATGTGGTCTAAAATGGCTTACTTTTGTGGGTCATTCAACAATGACGTGTCCGAATGGTCAATTTATTTACATTTCTCTCTTTCATGACGGATTCATCGGCTGCTTGGCGCACATTGTCGGAAAATTTCGTCGGCAGTCGGAATTCGGAAATTCCAAAGTTCAAACAAAATTTTCTCTGCGACGGCGGGAAGCAACCATTTATGGCGCGATATTGGTGAAGATATATTGGAAGAATCCTGCCTTGTTTTTAGGTAATACGCTTTATTTTCTATCAATAGTTGTTGAAGAGTGTCTATATCTCCAATATAGATAATTTTTGTGGACAATCCAATTGAGTTTAGCGAAATATTTGAACATTCAGTTTGTTTTGCTTGTGTGATTCAAACTTTCAACCTTGGTCTTGCTCGGTCTCCGAAGACAGGCCAATTGCGGATGCAGAAAGCGCAGTCTTGATGAAATCTACTGTTAGTTTTCATGTGTGTTATTTGAGGAAACTTTTAAGGGCTCGAGGACAAATATAAAAGCATGAAGATTGCAGCTAAGTTTGTATTTTTTTGAGCTCACTCAATGAGCTGTAATGTTTGCAAATTAGGTGTACTTATTTTCCATTAGAACAGTGGATTCTGATATAAGAAATACATAGACCTTGCTTTTTTCTACCCAAGATAAATAAAGGCACCCTGTTAAATATTGAGTCGTGGCTGCCAAGATGGCAAAAGAACTGGGTGTGAGACTGGTGATGCTATGCCTTTAATAGTGACATAAGCACGTCAACAGCAACACTACTGTAAATAAATTCATCTATGAATTAGATCATTTCCAGACTTAGGAGGTGATCACATGGAGTGTTTTCAGCCCGGTTTACTGGCTTAAATGTCTGGCTTGCTAAAATTCTTATAAAATCCAGCAAGCGATTGCATGATAAAAATTTTCAGTCCCAGTTGACGCTCCCCAGTTTGCCAGGGCTAAATATTGTGATGTAATTATTGACTGGAAATTTCAGCATGGTTTAACAAAAGAATCATTTAAATGGCTTTATTTTTTTCAGTTTTTCTTTTAAATCAGCTACAGTCTTAGAGAACCCAAATAATAAACATAAACAACATTTTAAATTGCTCAAAGAAGCAGAATTGTTCTTTTTTCAGACCTAATCCTTTATTAGGTATTAATTAAAGCTCTTCAGGTGTCACACGAAACATATGCATCACGGTCACAAAGCATTTTTTTTTAAATCACATTTCTTGGTAAATTAAATGATTCAATCACCTATCATGAAAATAACCCTATATGACCTTCTAATTACGTATGCAGCTGAACTCTTTGTCTGGCAGTGTTAACCAAACAGCATCATGTGACAAAATTCTGAAATGTTATTGGTTTAATTGCTTATTAATTATTAGTGAATTTGAGAGGTATGTTGAGTGGTAGTGTAGTTTGCCCAGATCAAGTGGTTCCATCCGCCTTTTTGTTGCCATGTGTGGGGACCAGTTGGGGAACGTTGGTTCCACTTGCCTCTCTCTCTGTGAGGTTCTGTGTGCAATAGAATAAGTCAAAAGTTATGGGCTTAAATTATTTGCATATTCTGGTTCCTATCACAGAGAAAGTTTACTGGGTGTGTTTGGTATATGGGTACTTTGTAATTGGCATGTATTGTTGGGGCACCCCTGCAAAGCTAAATAATATGTCCCCTCTACAGAATGGCATTGAATTTCAGATATCGCTGACTGTTAATTTGTAATTGCTTAGTCAAATTTAATCTCAAATGATTATTGTATATTTTGACATTTTGTAGATCCCGACAGTGCATTGAAAGTGCCATGAATGCTTATCCAGCTGGTCAATCATGAGAAAGTGAAAGGTGCACAGAAAGTCTTACTTTTTTTTTATTCCAAATTGAAATGCTTTGAATATTGTATATGATCTTCTGCAATAAGTGGCTATGTTCATGTTTTAAAAAATACTTTTATCTATCAACAAAAATATGACAAAGAAGACAATTTTCAATGTTAGTGTCAACATTATTTTAATATTGTGCAATTATAGGACTGTATCTTTTTTGCAAATGGCAGGTTCCTTCTCACCTAATTTGATGATTATTTTGTGGCCACTTATCTTGGAATGTCTCATGTGTTCAATGCATTTAATCTCAGAAAAAGTCATATAATGATGAACTGTGTTTTACAAAAGCTAAAATCTTCATTGATAATTTAAATCAGCCTATATGATCATATTTCCAATTGGTATAATGCGATAGAAGTGGAAAAAACCCTTCAAAATTATTTAAATCGTCAAATCTTGGTGCTGCATTTGAATGTTGAAAAAGTCAAACTTCATACACTTGATTTCATTGGTGTACTTACCAGTTGAAACAATGGTGGTTAATGACTCGTGTTAGAAGAAAGGTTATGCCTGCCATCAAGATTGTTACATTTTGAAATGTGCATATATCAAGACAATGATTGCTTATAGTGTTGCTGAATGTTCAAAATTTCACACAGACAAAAGTCACACCAAATAAAATCCAATCAAATTAAAAATCAATTGAAATTCATCTAGAACAAATTTTTTTTGCCCCGAAAACCAGACAGCTAGTGTAACGGAGTTGTAGTAGTAGGCCTGAATGCAAGCCTGAATACACAGTTAAAAAAAACATTGCTTCGAAATTTGCTTTCAAGCATGAAACTATCGAGTTTGTCATTATTTGACTTTTTAATATTATTTTACTTAAACATAAAGGAGATTGAGGTGGTGGGTTGATCAGAAACAAAAGCATTTGCTATGGCTCCAAATGTCTATCAAATTTGCAGGGGTTTTTTATCACATAGTTGTTTAAATATATTCTGCTTGAACATAAAAAACTGTCAATAATTATGACTTCAATTCATTTTAAAAACATTTATTTTGTTTCCTGCTGTACCATCTCAACATTCTTTTGTTTATGTTGACTTTTAGTGCTCATCTTAAAAATTTAGGAAAGTTCATTTGAAAATCACAACAGTTTTAGATGTTATATTGGGGAATAATTTGAATATTGAGTTGTTCCAGTAAAGATCCCTCCCCCCCCCCCCCCCCCCCACACACACATACAGTTACACACAGAGGAAATTAAAAACCTGCTCTATAGACATCACACAGGTTCAGCCATTCCCATCCATGGACATCTGGGTTTTAAATTATTTTTAGTTTAAATTTAGAAATATTTTGCTAGATAAATCTCTACATCCAACTACAATACAGGTTTTTACAAAGTGTAATCCCTTGAACCAACTTGATCGACATGCCGCCCCCTCCACTCCTTTGGGCATCTTAAGACATTTCTTCCCCTCTGCAAACAGCAAAAATTTCCTCTTTAGGGGGATATGGATCTTTTCTGGAACAACCCCTTTGATACAATTTCAGAAGCATTAAAGTGCACATTGCACAAGCCATAAAAGTTAAAGAAATATATACTTTCTAATGTTTCATAAAAACTTTATCTTTAAAGCAGACTTTGTGATTTTTAATTGAACTTTTCTCCTATTAGATGAACTACTTTAGGTCAAAATAAGCTAGTATATTTTCCTTACTTCATTGCAATGTGGAACTTGTTTGGAATATGAACTAAAGCAACAGAACTATATTTGATTTGAAGATAGGTGTGGAATGGTTAAAGTGAAATTAAATGACTTATCACCAAAAAACCAACAACTAGATGGTTTAGGTTATGTTTTGCATTATAGCAAAGAAAAGATGTGAAAAGTATTTTAAAAGAATATAAAAGTTTAAGTAAAATTTATTATTATTACATGGGATTTAATTTCAAAAAATTAACAGTGATATCAGATTTGCATAGATGTGCGAACCGCACGAAATTCTATTGATGAGAAAACCAAAATACCGTAAGATCCGTATTAAAATTCTCTGTATTACTAAAAATTGAAACAGTTGTACTGTAAGTCAAGTTCAGTGTTTGGATGATTTTGTACAATTATTGATTTTACAGATATCTTAACCTGGCAAATTTTACTTTCTGAATGTCAGGTCTTTCCTATTCATGAATAAAAAATATATTGCCCAGTATTAGATGGAGTGAAATAATTAGCTTGAATAAAGTAAAGATATATTTGATAACAATTTGATTTTTAAGTTTGATTTGATAACAGTTTGATTACGAGATATTTTCTTTAACGTTTAAAACACTTTTGTTTGAATTTTTTATGTTGTCTGGTCATGGTGAATTTGTATTGTGGTAATTGAAATAATTTATCCTACAAGTTCTTTGCTTCAGATCATTTTTTTTTCAAATTGTTCCACTTTGTAATGGTTGTTTAGTAATAATAATATAAGAAAACAGATATCCATGGCTATTGAACATGGTCTTTTCAACTAGCAAGTGAAGGTAAATTTATACTTCAATAAGATTTAACCTGACAATGATATCTTCCAAAATTGACTAAATTCAATGATTAAGCATTTTCGCCGAATAGATTTCATTTTCCATTGTTATATGTTTCGACTATTTGGTTTCGATTCTGTTAACGTGAAAACACAAGTTTAGAAAAAGGAAGCAAAGTGTTTTGTTCCAGTGAAGTCATTGTAATTTTACACACATCTTTTTTGATTATTTAAAACTGCTGTGCATTTTTGATCCCGTGTCTGTGACAAAACCTGAAAAACTTAGTCTTGTATTGAGTAATTTCAGTATAGTATCTATGCGGGCAGTCAAAATGTTGTATTTCCGCCTATTTAGGAATTAGTGAACTTTTTCTCTATGAAAATTTAGCATTTGCACCAATAAAGTTAGGGATGTCAAAGATCTCTGTGAAGATTTTCCATGTCAGCCCAATAGAATTGTCACAAAGCTTTTAGCCTCGGGCATATATATATATATAAAGAAATAAGATGTACAGTTTGTACACAGGCTAACTTTTTATGAAAGTGGAATTTCCAAGAGGTTTCTACTTTCTTTCCGAAAAATTGATTGCTCTGGTCAGCAATATTTAGTCAACTTAACATTGTCAGGTTAAAAACATATACAGGAAAAGATATGGCTCTGAAACTCGAATTTGCATGTCTTTTTCAATTTGGTATTTCTTCAAAAAAAAGTACAATAATTTCTTCGCGTTTTCTCGACGTTTGCAAGAGTTTTTTTAAGTTACGAAAAAGAATTATCTAGAAGCAACATGTGCTTTGTTACATCCCCAAAATTTGTTGTCTACCTGCCCATTTATTTTCTCTGAGCTATAATCGTATGAAATCGTATCTCTGTATGCATTGGTAACTCTGAGACCTATTTTACGTATGTGAAAAAAGTTAAGCAGCTCCGCCAGCAATCGCTTGTTTTTTCCGGGTACTCCGGGTACTAACTACTCTCAGGGAAAGTTGACAGGGTGGTTATAGGATCATAAAAAGCTTTCGAATTAGACCTGTTCAGGGTTGCCTCCCTTTTACAAGAGTTAATAACCACATAGTAAAATACCACATACTAAGTTTCTGAGAAAACAAAATGTCTCTTCGAGTTTAATCAGTTGCATGTTGTTGAGCCATATATTTTCTTTCCTAATTGTGAAACAACCCGGTGTTGTACTATTTTGAAGGATTTATCGGTCAAATTAGCAAAATGTATCACTTCCCAGTTGTTTCATAATTATTTATATCTTGAAGTATAAACATTTATTTTGACCAGTTTTTACATTGCCTTTTTACTTGCACAGTATTTGTTCACTGGTGTTTCCTTCACTGGTGTTCAGTGCAATTTTAATTATTTTCCTGCCATGCTCTGTTTTCTTCTATTGTTATTTGAATAAGTACAAGTTTGTGATAGTTATAATCTCTTTTTATTGTTATTCATATTGTAATCTTTACAAAGTCTTTTCAATAAATTGTTTACAAGATTTACATGTGACCCTTTTTAATTAAAAATTCAATTCCCATGGGAATTAAGAAATTGAATAAAAAAAAGCTCCCCAAGTGCTACTTCCACCTAAGTAGAAGTACTTGTACATATAGTACAAGTACTTCTACTTGTATACAGTGGAAGTAGCACTCGAAGAGCTGGCCGGGGTAGCCGGCGAAGAGAAGACCAACCTTGCAAATGCAATTTGCAAAGTTGATCTCCCCTAGAGAGCAGCCGCGCATACCTAACAAAATAAAACAACAAACGTTAGTGACTTAAGCACTTAGCATGCAAATTTGATTCCCAAGGCCAAATAACAAGTGCCCCCCACTGATCCTACCAACTGCCTACCTGCCTCAGTTCTAAGCTGTCTTCCTCGGTGCTAAGCTCCTGCATTCCATTCGTTACCCTCGCTTTCCTCGCTATCGCACAGTCACTCTCAGCTGATAAACCCGCATGCACCACCACCACCCCGACTGCCACCCAAATCCGAAAATTAAAAGAACTAAAATTTCGGTGAAGTATGTATAGTGAATATTATTTATTCGGATATTTTAGGCCATACGCAAAGAAAACATCGAAGGTCCTATACACAAACAGGTGAGCTGCCTACTTGTCTTTTTACTTGAAACTTACAAATTCCAAAATATACAAAACTTGAGCGGGATTTTGTTCGAAAATTCTTTCATGGCATGCCCTGATATAAAATTAGTTAGAATAATAGCAATCAATGCTAAGCATTTATGTAGTACTGATATTTATTCAGAAGACTTTTTCCTTAACATGATTTGTAAACAGAAGATTTTGTTTAGGACATACTTTCAAAAATTTTAGCTCCTTTAATACGCCTAACCCTCGTGCAACTTACACGCGGCTCACACCCTCACAGTCCATACATTTATCTAATAAATTATGTTATAAACAAAAAAAGAAAATAAAAGGATAAATTACGATATCTCTAGCTACTTAAACCCACTTAAACTGAGTATTTGTTTTCAAGCGTATAAAACCTTAGCTGAAGGGCATGGGCATTTTGTTGCGTTAACTGGTCCGAAGTAAAATATAAACCTAATACTTACCAAAGTCTATGGCTGGGTCAAATGAACATGAGAATGCAAAAAGAGTATAAACCATTTAAAACGTGAAACGCAACTCTAGTTTTTTTCATTCAAGACTCGTCTATGGGAATTTAAGTCCTAAGCCATAGTTGCTGTGCAATTTAAGGTCCCTATATCTAGTACAGTTACTCTATATAGTTCTAAGTGATCAAAAATTTTAAACTTTACTGCAATTCTCATACTCATTTAACCGAAACGCCCTCATTTGCATGGTACCTCGCAGCTGCTCTCAAACAACTTCCGTAATTAGCTTTAGTGCACACAAACAATGACTTAATTGTTCCATTGCTCCTGCTTACCAAAACAAACCCGAAAGTTTCAAGATAATTATCATATTTACAATCAAAGAGGATTTCGTTATAAATCAAGCCATACATCATGAACTGACACGTTACCATGAAAACAAAGCAAGTTGTATTCCCATGGGAATTTAAAATGCGGAAAAATATAACGAACCTCATGCATTAATGATTCAAATTAACAAGGAAACAACAAATAGTATAATATCCCCGTGGGAATTAGAATAAAAATGTTAAATCTTGTTTCGTCGTTGTTTTAAATGTATGATTTGCAATACAGGGTGTCCCAAAAAAACCCAAAAACTATTGAAAATGATCTATTGTTAGAATTTCAATGCCTAGCAGCACTAAATTGAACCCACGAGTGGGTAAACTATTGACATAACTGTCATAATTAATAGTAATACTCAGTGTTAACTATTTTTATGCCAGACAAAAAAACTAAACCTACGAGTGCATGTTAAAAATGCAATCAAATTTTGTGCATGGGTTATTTTAGCTTATTCAATTTGGTTTTTATCAATATCACCTACAGGTATAAGTTGTTTCAGCCGGGAAAATGACGACATCAAACAAACTAACAAGATTGTATTGTTTTCATTTTTTCTAAGCCTGATTTGCTTTTAGAGCTTGGAGAAAACAATTTACAAATGTAAATCCCCATGAGCAAAACAAACGTACTTTACAAAGATATTTTAATTTTGTTAACAAGTGCTTGGGCATTCAAATCTTAACAATAGGTGATTTCAATAGCTGTTGGGGGTTTTTTTGGGACACCCTGTAGAACAAAATTGATATGGTTAGACTTTTAAAACCAGTTTTTAAAAAATCTACATTGATTTAGGTCTTAAATCAATCTTCATTTTCGCTGAATTCGTTGTTTTTTCGCTTTTCACAACGAGAAACAGTAATTTTGTTGAACGAAAACGATAGAATTTACTTAAATCCTCTTTGATCTCTAAATAAGAAGTATCTTGTTTTCTATTAACTCACATTTGTATAATTTCCACTACTGTCGTATTACTGATGTCTTGTCTAGCTTGCTTTCTCGTTCTTGTGGATTGTTATTCTTTTGTGAGTCTATGTCATCCAGAGTCGTTCATTCTGGCCTTTTCTTTACATTTCGTCGCCTTTTAAAATGAAAGAATTGAATAATAAGATCATGATTACGTTTTGTTTCTAAACCATTTTCAAACGTTTTGCTGCGTTCAAAGTAGTGTCAAAATGATTTTCGACAGGCGACAAAATTACTGTTTCTGTTAAGATCAGGCAAAAGTGTATAAACACTGAGCCGATAACTACAGTAAAGCGTTTTGGTAAACAATGAACAATCGGTAAGAATGAGGGGAGTTCGCAGTAATGCTCGAGTGATTTAAAATCCCCCTACCCACCTCAGGGCGTGCCGGCGGTGTTCACTTTGTAAGTATGTGTGAGATTTAGGACTTTTCAATCAAGTAAAAATAATGGTAAAACACAACAACAACAAAAAGCAACTTCGTTCGACAGGCAAAAAGCAGTGTAGTGTAAAACAGCCTTAAATTTCAAGTGAATTCCTCCGGTATGCCCTAAGGTGTGGTGGTGGTGGGAGGTCGTGTGTGAAAATGGTCACCGGTATCAAAGATGTTGATCATGATCAATATATTTGTCTTTCAATGTCGTGTTATTTATAATCAGTGCTTAATGTACTAGAATGAACTTTCACTTGTTGGAAATGACTTGTACTGTTTGCCATTGGCTGTTCAGTGCTCTTTTTAAATATTTAAATATTGTAATAAAAAATTTATATATTTCATTTGCAAACTATGCAATGGTAAGAACTACGTAGTTTTGTGATGTTTATGAGATAAATCTTTTGCCTCGTGCACGTAAATAGCGACGACGCAGACGCAGGTACGCATTGTGCGTACCTATTTTTTATCAAGGGGCGAAAGCATTAAACCGCACCGACAAAAAAATAGACTGACAATTCAACGTAAGTTTATTTCCTCTGCCCAAGAAGTTACGCCTCTGTGTGCAATTAGAACTTTAGATGGCATTTCTAAGGGCTAAAAATTTTACGCAAGAACACAAGAAACGCGCTTAGAATCGTCATTAACTTGTGGACAAATATTTTTCTATAAACTTACATTTCTAAAACTTGCATGTAGGCATTGACTGGCTGTTTTCTGTGCAATCTCTGGTTGGATTCTTCGTACCAGTTTTTACGTCCCTTTTGATAAACAAGAAATATGTCCATTAGATAACAGAAACATGTACAATTGTAGGGTGAATGTATTTGAATCTTTAGTCCAATTTTAAACCCAACAGAACAATATTTGCGAAAAAGGCGTTTAATGGCGTTTTAATTTTCTTGACATCTTGTTTCCTTTTAGACATATTTAGGTTTTTGAAACATGCAAATAAATAAATATGCGAAAACTAATTTTGACATCCATAAAAATCCTCAACAGATGGCTTGGTTACGTTTTGCAAGTAAATTTGAAAATGGGAAGGCGGAGGCTAAAAATTCACATTGATTGTATAAGTATATTGCAAAATTTCGTTCTCTTACCACTTTCGGCGTAGCTTCTCACATAACAATTGTCATGTGGTTGTCTCGCAATATCTCTGGAATATCTAAAATGTAAAACGAAATATGCCGGTTAGAAATTAAAAAAATAGAAACATTTCAAGAGACGGCAAATATTTTAATTGCTTAAACAAAATTAATAGTTGAAATGAATAAGTTGCAGAGATAAATGACCCAGACTTAAAATAAAAATTATTTTACCTCGATAAGATTCTGTTTTAATCATGTCACCGTTGTTCCATTTCGAACTGATCTCTTACGGCGTGGCTGGAGAGAGAAAATGCAATTCCAGTCATTATGTTATTAAATTTAAGTTACATTTTTAATAACAATCCAATATTGTTGATATTACGATATTGATATTGTCATGATACGAACATGAATGTTCCGTTCTTTGATCCCAGTCCCAAATCCGTGATGAGATCAAAGGCGGCACATTCGTGACTCGTAACATGAAAGAATAATGAGCTAGGTTGTCGTTGCAGTCTAACATGAAGTTCACTACAACGGTGCACTTTATCTACAGGTTTGTGTGCTAAATGTTTTTGACCATGTACGAATTATTTCTGTTAGGTAATAACGAAAATATCCACAATTGTAGAGTGAATGTATTTAGAGAAACTAAGATATGACAGACGTTAGCTTATATTTCACGTTTACAATGATAGTTAAAGAGATATTACGAAAAAATTTAAGGGGGTCCAATACTAAAAAAAAATTTTTGTGTGTTTTAATGCTATGCAGTTCATCTTTGGTCAGGTGTTAGGACATGGTACCACAAACATAAAAATAAGCTTTTCAAAGTTACCATTGCCATGGTTACCATGTTAATTACTCCCTGATGGTGAAAAATCCATATATTTTTAAACATGATATCTCAACAACTATGAATGTTAAAAATCTAAAATAACTTTATTTTAATAGTATATCACATGCTCTTGGAGATGAAGCAGAACTATGGTGATTGAGGCAAAAATAATTTTTTTGCGGACAAAATATTGAAACTAGATATTATCGAGATGATACTGACTATCATAACTTGCATGCTATTGCAAATATTTTTATGATTCTGGTTCATCTCCAAGAGAATGTAACACAGAACACACACTGAAAGTTTGAAGTCAATAGCTTACATACTTCTTGCGATATTGCGCATGCAATAATGGCAATTGGTGGTTTTCAATTTGAGAAAAACTGCTTTAAAGTATTTGCATGCATTAGAATAACATTAATCGAACAATGCTACTGAAAAGGACACAATAGAGTAAACCAATTGCATGCCATTATTTGCTCTGGGTAAAATCATGGTTTTACCCTAACACGGCGTAGAATTTGCTGAATTTCTCCGTTTATAATTCATTTTGTTGTTTGAAATTTTGGATATGTTTAGAGAACGCCGTTAACAATATTTTGTAAAATTTTTGAAAATCGATGAATTTTGAAATTTTTTACTATTGGACCCCCTTAAGCATATTGAAACTGGAAAACTATTTTGCACCTTCCGCAAAGTCTGTTTATAGTTGTCGAGATATTTTGACTCAAAAACATAAATATGCTATTCACCATCTTGGGTTATTTAGTATATTCATGCTACGTCACTAGCAGGATATTCTATTCTTGTGTCTACTTTCAACCCCGCATCCGTTGACAATGTTTTACTTCGCTAGCACAGGTTGTGACGTCACTAAGTTACGAATTAAAAATGAATTCAAGATGTCGGACAGCTCAATTTATTCACAAAACATTTCAGAAATGTACATGGGATATAATTTAAAATATAAAACGAGACAAGCTTAGTGGTGACTATACTAACTTTCCGACGAAGGGCATTTGCTCGAACGTCGAATTCTCTTTATGTCGTTTCAGGTAGCAAACGATCTTATTATTTTGTGAGATTTGTACTGCACTACCGACGCTGACAACGTTAGTTTGAGATCTTGATTTCTATTGCCATATCCGTTTATTGTAAAATTTGGATAGGTTTACGAAGTAAAGAATTGAAAGTTGAACTAGCAAAGAAAATGAAAGCTACGAAAAAATCAAACTTACTTCATCTCTATCCTGTGATCGTTATTGCTTCGATTGGTCTGGATTCATCATGCTGTTTATGGTTTCATGTGGTTGGCACTCGCTCTCTCTGTCTTCACCGTCACGTCAGTCCAGAAGGTAACAGGCTCACTCACATCCAGTCAATCATCATAAAATAAGTAAAAAATTCGTGTTATATAAAAAGCAGTATTTCAGAATATTAGAAACTGTACAGAAGTTTGATTGTAAATTACTTTAACAAACCGTACATTGCTTGCGATTGTATTTGCATCTTGAATATTTTCAAGGCACGACTAGCTATTCATTTCTTAGGTCCATATCAATTCTTTCCAATCTGGTTTTGTCCTCGGTTGTGGTGTTCACTTTTCACTTGGAATCCTTTGAAAAAATAAATAAGTACGGTGTTTAGAAGAATTAATTTTAACAAGGTAAGAACAGAAAACTCCGGCGTTATTAAGTACTTGAGAGGACCAAGTAATCACAATAGGCGTGCCATATCGCAGAGTGTAGTCAACGGACAAAATTCCTGAAATGACTAAAATCCGCGGACAAAATGACAATATAACGGTTGCAAGAAATGCACTAGGTGGAAATCGTGTGCGCGTACTGTACATATGGAAGGACAACTTAAGCTCAAGAAAAAACACAATGCAAAATTGGCAAATTTGAAGGCATTCTTGGGCGTGATTTTCACGTGCGCAGTTGAATTTTTTTTGTTTTTTAGAGAAAAACTACATCAGATTTGCAATAAAAAGTTGAATGCTGGTTGTTTTGTCCTAGGGAAATATACGTTTTATTTCGGTTCACTTAAAACACGGATATGTTTTTTAAACTATAAAGTACTTGAATACGTACGTTTGGAAACTACATAAACGAACGCTCAGGAATGATCGCAATTTACTACATAGGTTGCATTTTTATTACGTTATGAAAGCAATAAAATACAAAATGGTTTTCTGTTCAGGATAGCGTCACAATGCGCGCGGGCAACATCCCGAATTTAATTGATGAGGCTATCCTTCCCATGCAGGAAACTAATTCGTACTTGCTTTGTAAAATTAATACAGTAAAGCACAAGACAATGCGAGAGAATTTAAACTCCTTGTCAAGATTGTTTGATCCTACACACTAATGACCAAGTGGCGCAATTGTCAGAGCAAGCGCCCGCCATCTCTGAGATCGTGGGTTCGATCGTGACACTTATATGAGGAGTTATAGTCAACGTTCTGCCGACAGTCGTAGGTTTACTCCAGGTACCCCGGCGAGAAATATTGACGTTGGAATTGTAAAATATCGGTAATCAGTGCAATCCGGGTAACTAGCCCAAGTTTTCAGTACGTACGACGAATGAATAACTTAAAGTATATCTTATAGGAAAAGTAGGGGGGAGGGGAAGAAGGTACAGGAGGAAGATTGGGTTTTAGTAAAAAAATGGGGTACCATCCTAGGAGGGGGATAGTATTCAGACTACCAATTCAAATCAAACGCGGTTCAAAAGTCATGCGAGCACCATTCAGATCAGTTGTTAACAATGCTCTAATTCACCATAGCAAAAAAGATGGCGGATGTCGATTTTACCAGAATGCATTGCGGTCTGAAATCGTTTAAAAAGGCAAATTAAGATCCTTTGAAGAACAGATAGAAGACAAAAGGTTATTTTCTCACTTGTGTTAAAATTTCAATTCTTTAGCTTTGCATCTTCTAATCTTATCCCAGGTATTTTTACTTGATACCCGCAATGCATTCTGGTAAAATACACATGTGAATTCCTAGCTTGGAATTCCGTGTGAACTGGAAATCTCAATTTCCTGTTTCTTGATAAATTGCAGTGTATCAGTGGACAGAAGGTTTTGAAGAAAAAGAAACAGTAAAAGTAAGTCCAAATACAGTTTGTAAAGAATAATGAAGAGACTATTGATACAGCAGTTGATACATGATAATTCTCTATTAATCCCTTTTGAGTGTGTGGAAAAGAAAGGTTTGAAAGAAAGATTTGAAGAAAGAAGAAAGGTTTGAAAGAAAGAAGGGTTTTTTCATTTCTTTGTGTGACAAAAATAATTTTGGCCAAGGAAAAAATCAAGAAAGGAGCTTAACAAACCACGAACAAACAGAGATGTCTTAATTAATTTTTGCAAGTAATTAAATTTCTAAATGGGGGGGGGGGGGGGCGTTGGAAAATTTATAATAATAGCAAGTATATTTTCTTACCACTAAAACATTTTCAATGTCCTTTTTTGTGTTCGCTTCTCCCATCGCAGTTGTCACGTGCCTCTGTTGCAATACCTCTGGAATATCTAAAATGTAAAACGAAATATATGTCAACGTTTGCCTGAATCAGTTGTAGAGCTAAATATCCAGACTGATTGGATAAAAATTATTTCGAAAAGTTCGGTATTAATCATGTCGTTTCTAGCGAGAGAGAGAGAGAGAGAGAGAAAATTGAATGGAGTCCTTATATTATGTTAAATTTAAATAGTGAGCTTTCGACCAGGTTAGCAGACCGAATTTTTGTCAAACAAGATAACATTTAAGAGCTAAAACATACCTAGAATTGTTAGAGAATATTAACATGTGTTATAGCAATCCAATATTGCTGATGTCCAACCACACTAGAGCGATTTTCGTGGCATCTTTAAACTGGACAAGAAGACGACGCCATTTTGATTTCGAATTTTTACGACTACGCCATAATTTTCTCCACATTTTCTTCCATTTTTTCGTCGTTTTCGCTCCAATTTTTCTCCAGATTTCTTCATGGTACCTTCCGTCCTTCTTTCCATGTAATTTCTACAAAACCACTCAGCACTTTGAAGGTTTTGGAAGACTTTTGGTGTCCAAATATTCATTCCAAGCGAAGAGATTTTCAACGAAGCCTTTCCTTGGAAGAGAAGCAGCAAATGACGTCAGATGATCATTGTCTGTCGGAAAATACCCGTATGTATAATGTTTAATGACTATTTACGAAGCTTAAAATATGTTTTTATTGCGCGAATGAAGTGTTTTTACGCTAATTCCTTTCTTGAATGTCTCTCATACTTCTCTACTTCTAGTTTACTTGGTTATTTCATGCAAAAAACGCCCGAAAGCGGCGTTTTTGGATTTTTTTTTTATTTTCGTGCTGATGAGCAAGGAAACACCCGTTCGAGTTTTCATTGGTAATCAACTTTTCCTCCGTGGCCGAGAGGTAAAGGTAACTGTCTTCCTGATAGTCCACATCGTTTGACTTTGGTTTTGGGTGGATCGACGACAGGCCAAGTCCAACTGAAAATTTAATTCTTCACTTGCTCAGTTGGAGAGACCGGTCGACGATCCACCCAAAACTCAAGTCAAAGCTGGGCGTGGAGAGCAGGAAAACACTAGGCAGTACCGGGAGGCCAAGGAGGCAAACGTTTACTGCCTAGTGTTTTTAACGAATATTTAAGCAATTTTCCTTAACTTGACTGTTGGGGACAGGCTTGTAGGTTTGGTGCATTGAAGACTTCTCGCCGTTATTTCCCTTCGTTCAAGAAGACAAGTTGTCTTCCTCGAGAAATAACGACGAGAAGACTTCAAGGCACCACTAAACTACTACACTGTAAACTACAGTGTAGTGGTTTAGCTGACTAAACCACTACACTGTGACAATTACATATGGCTGACTTCTTCCCAAAGCTTACGGTACAAGAAGCATGGATGCGCAAAGATGCGCAAACACTTTAAAGACTTTAAACCAAGTGTTTTCTTGCAGGAAAGAGTCAAAGACGACAACGCTAACTAAATCAAAGCCGTGTGGTCATGTTTTAAATTGTTTAGCTATGTTTAAGGATCGTTTTAATGGCAAGGGCTTTGCAAGAAGGGAACTTTAAAGATTGGAAGTCGAAGTTTGGATAACCATTGTTAACTTTCCAGTGGTCTTTCAGGAAAGAGTCAAAGACGACAACGCTAACTAAATCAAAGCCGTGTGGTCATGTTTTAAATTGTTTAGCTATGTTTAAGGATCGTTTTAATGGCAAGGACTTTGCAAGAAGGGAACTTTAAAGAGTAGAAGTCGAAGTTTGGATAACCATTGTTTACTTTCCATTGGTCGTTTCTTACTTGACCGAGCTTTATATGCCATTGCGTTCAGTGTCCTTGATATGGGAGTCATTTATTTAACGGCCTTGGGTTTAATTCCCAAACACTGAATGGCAGTATTTAGCTCTTTCAAGTAATTACTATGGCATTTCAACAAGATGACACTGCGTTACTGCTTTGCCTAGTCACTATATATGTCACAACGTAACCAAACACAAAGTATTTTCTATAAGTTTCCTTTTTTTCTATAGCAAATTATCAATGTTTTTATGGATGCTTTCAAGCATTCCCGCCACTGGTAACGTAGCTCGGCATTGCGTTCAGTGTCCTTGATAAAGGAGTCATTTTGAATGGCAGTCTTTAAGCTCTCCCAAGTAATGAGATAACATTGTAACAAGATGGCACTGCGTTACCACTTTGCCTAACACAGAGTCACACAACTCAGGGGTACACAACGACAGACAAACACATAGTATATTCTACTGGTATCTTTCAGCCAAAACTGAGAACTCTCTATAAGCCTAAACTCAGAACTCTTTGATTCAGCTTGTATAAAATATGGAATAGTTAAAATAGGTGCTTTTGACTGCACTGGTGGCACTGGTAACTTTTGTTCGGGATTGTGAGACAACGGAGATGCACTAAAAGTTTACTTGTTTTTTAAAATGCATGGTTATATGCAAGCTGTGAACGTCGAGCTTTCTCTTTGATACAAACTGAATTGCAGAGTGCTGAGTTTAGGCTTGTAGATTATACTATGCGTTTGTCTCTCGTTGTTTACCCTTGAGTTATGTTTTGACAAATTAGTTATTAGTTAGACAAAGTGATAACGCAGTACCATCTTGTTGCAATGTCGTATCATTACTTCGAAGAGCTGAAGACTGCCATTTAGTGTTTGGAAATTAAACTCAAGGCCATACCTATGTGTTTGGTTACATTGTGACATAGCAATAGCGCAGTGCCATCTTGCTAAAATGCTATCTCATTACTTGAAATTGCTAAATACTGCCATTCAGTGTTTGGGAATTAAACCCAAGGTCATAAATGACTCCTATATCAAGGACACTGAACGTAATGACATGTAAAGCTCGATTAAGAAGAAAGGCCTTCCGAAAGTCATAAAAGACAACAATATTTAATGATGCAAACTTCGAATTTGACCTCCTTCTTGCTAAGACCTAATTGCCATAAAAGACCTTACTTAAACATGACTACACGACTTTGATCTAGTAGTTGTCGAAAATCAAAGTCAAACGATGTGGACAATCAGGAAGAAAGTTATCTTTACCTCTCGGCCGCGGGAGAAAGACGTCATTTGCTTGTGTCTCCCTCAAGAACATTTTGATGTCAAATTCTATGAAATCAAGTAAGATAAATGTCAATTGATTCCCTAGAAATGACCAAGAAGATACTGAGAAGACATTAGGAGCAAATTCGAGCTAAAACGACGAAGAAATGGGGGGGGGGAAATTGCGAAGCAAAATATGGCATCTTCGTAAAGATTCAAAATCAAAATGGCGTTGTGTTCTTGTCCAAACTAAAGATCGAAAATCGATGAAGTGTGGCTGGATATCAACAATATTGGATTGTTACTACACATGTAAGTATTCTCCAACAACTCTACGTATGTTGTAGCTGTTAAATTTTATCTTGTTTGACAAAAATTCGGTCTGCCTACCAGCTGGGAAACTCACTTTTAAATTTTTTAACATAGTAACCGGGTTCTATTCTCTCTGTTTAAATGGAACGACAGTGACATGATTAAAACAGAACTTTTACAAGGTAAAATAATTTTTATCCAAAGTCTGTGTCATTTAACTCTACAACTGATTCAAGCAAACGTTGACATATTATACTTCGTTTTACATTTTAGATATTCCTGAGGAATTGCAACACAACCACGTGACAAATGTGATGGGAGAAGCGAGCACCAAAAAAGGACATTGAAAATGTTTTAGTGGTACAAGCTGTTGCTACTAGTACTTGCCATTATATTAAATTTTCCACCACCTCCATTTTATTTGCAAAAAGTAATTTTCTTTGTTAAGCTCTTTGACTTTTCTTAACTTTTTTGCGGTCAAAATCATTATTGGCAATCAAAGTATGAACCCTGCTTTCTTTTTTAAACCTTTCTCCAGCAAGTACACCCACTCAATAATTGAGTTCTCATATATCAACTGCTGTATCAATGCTCTCTTCATTATCCTCTACAAACTGTATTAGGACTTACTTCTATTGTTTCTTTCTTGTTTCTTTTTGGTTTAAAACCTCTTCTGTCCCCTTATACACTGCAATTTATCAAGAAACAGGAAATTCAGATTTCCAGTTCAAAGGGAAATTCAAGCTAGGAATTAGACGATTTAGCTCATGTGACGCTTTATCCGCGTTTGATTCGAACCGAATTTCTTGACCCAATGCAATCTTTATCCTGTTGACCTCCTTTGCTACCCGAACTATCCCCCCTAGGATAGTACCCCATCTTTTGACTCACACCTAATCTTTCTTCTGTACTTCCTTGCCCGTTTCTTTCCAGTACTCCTCCTATATTCTCGCCTATATTAATATACTTTAAGTTATTCATTTGCCGTAAATACTGGAGAATCATTTGTTCAGTTTGACAATTACATCTATATGATAACTACAGTGAAACACGTACTTTTATTGATTTATTTTTAACGCCGCTCCTTCGTTAGGTAGCTCTCTCACTCTTGACTAGTTACCCGGGTTTCCTTAATTACCATTTGATATTTTACAATCCCAACCACCCTCGGCAGAGCGTTGACTAATTCCTCATTTAAGTGTGGAGAATCTTAGGTGAAGATTAAACTCTCAGAGGTGGCAGGCGCTTGCTCTGACGATCGCGCCACTTTGTCATTTATAGTGTGTAGGATCAAACTGTCTAGACGAGAAATTTAAATTCTCTCGCGTTGTCTTGTGTCTCGTTGTAATTATGAATTCGCTCCTTGGGAAGGATAACATCATCAATGAATTTGGGATGTTGGCCGCGCGTATGTGACGCTATCCTGAACAGAAAACCATTTGGTATTCTATTACTTTCATAACGTTAAAAAATTGAACCGAAATTTCAATCATTCTTGAACGTTCGTTTTAGTCTCTTGACATTATCCTGCAAGTGGAGAGCAAATAAGCTGTTTTGGTGGCAAAGAATTTTAGAAGAATTTCAATGTTTTAGAATTTTAGTAAAGAATTTTAATTGTTCTAAGCCATGAACAACGTCCATGGCAGCCCACGGAAACCCAAGAAGCAAAGACGTCGGAAGCGAATTGACATTGGGGGGGGGGGGGTGACAACAGTAGAAACCTAGAGGGATTCTAGGTTTGTACTTTTCTAGTCTAATGCAGATAGAATTTATTGGGCGGGGGTGGGGAACTCAAGCCCCCCAGCCGCTCACCCCCGCTTCTGACGGCTTTGTGAAGGCTAAGCGTTTGTCGGTTTTGAAACATTTTTCTGCTCAGGACTAATAAACCCCATAAAATCCATTTAACTTGTCCTACCTGAAATAACGGCAAAAATACTATGAGCGCTATATATATGGCATCACGGACAAATTTTAGCTAAGGCAGTTAAAATTGTAGCATCTCGTTGCCCACGATGAATGATACAGGAATTTTTTTCATTCATGACATTACATTTCTCAAGAAAATGTACTCTCAGAGTGCTGGAAATGCCCAATTAGAGACCGCCATTTTAATGCTAGTTCATCAGATATACAGTTCCTGCATTGTTGAAAGGAAACCATACCTGTTGAAAGGAAAGGCAGACGATGCGCCATTCCTCACCCAAAGCTTCTTCATGTATCTTGATTCGATCATTTGCAACTTCGGTTACACGTATATCAACGATTCATTTTCCAAAGCTGTTAGCGCCGGTTAGGGCTATTTCAGGTCAGAGCACTTGGTAACCACTACTTATATCTACGTTCGCATTATTACTTTAAAAGTTTTGAAACGGTGAATTTCCAGCTGGCGTCGATGCAAATTTTTTTCCGTAGACAGTCGGTCCCCTAGTAGATCTTGTTTCCAAGCCTAAGCATCTGACGAAACTGAGATTTTGCTTTCCAAAATTTTAAATAATTGAAACCCTGACCTCCACCGTAACCCTAAACCTAACCCAAATCGTAAAAATTTGAAGCAGAAAAAGAAATTCGACGAATTTAAAAATAACTGAGCTCCAGCAGGGATCCGAAGACGACTGACTACTTAAAACAAAGAACTGGATTGAAACAGTCGAAACAATTTCTATTTATAATACAAATTCATTTAACGGAGTCAGAGAAGTCTGGGAACGAGATCAATGAGGCTTCCGACTGTCTGTGGAATGGAAATAAGCGGCGTCGATAGTGCAGTGGTCATGGGTGTTGTTTTACGTGAGTGATGTTCTGGGTACGGGCCCAGGAAGTGAGATAACCGTAAAATGTTCTATAGTTATCTAATATTAAGCGCAAATTGTACGAAAATTGTTGGAATGACAATTTATTAAAAAATCAGTTTAACAAATCTTGTATTGTTCTAGGGCTATTTTAAGTTGAAAGAGATAGTATTTTTAGGTTATTGATGAGAGCGTTTGAAGTAATAGTACAATCCGTCGCTATTTTTTTTCGGTGGTAGGCTTTGTTTCTGAACGTCGCCACTAGCCATCAGCCATCTTGTTTTATAATTAAGCTTATTTTAATGACTCAGCGAAACTTACGCAAGATATGAGCATACAAATTTACTAGGATTTTAACATTGAACATATTTGCTAATTACTTCTTGAGAATAGAATTTTCACCCTGTTTGTGACGTCATGAATTTTTTTGATATCCAAGATGGCAGATAGCCTTTGCTGGATGGGCGAGGTCTTTGCATTTTGTACAGTATTTTAGAAGCTAACAATGTTATCAATACAGTTATTCAAACAATCCTATCGATAAGCTAAAAGAAAATATATTGTCATGTCCCTTTGTAGTTTTGTAATGCAAATTTTCCGTTATATTATTTAGTATTTATAAGGTATTCACTAAAATTCTAAGTGTTACTATGTATGTCTTAATGCTAGTATTGAGACCAACACCATTGGTCCAATTTTTACAAGACACAGCACATCATGCTGAGACGATCTGGGACGAGTCAACATGATGAAGCCCCTGATGTAAAACCTTAGATCGCCCAATTGTAGTTCCGGTAATATATAGAGATCAATGCATACTTTGATCTATCTTTTTTCAAATTACGACCACAAATGTTCCGCTCTTTGATTCTAAATTCGTGATGAGATCAAAGGCGTTACATTTGTGACTGATAACATTTACGTACAGTAATACGTTTATCGTCGATTTCAGGTCACTTTTCACTGTAATATTCTGAACTCTGTTGCGAAGTTCGGAAGTTCGACGCGAAGTTCAAAAATTCATTTCAGGATTCGCAAGCCGGTTTGTAAACAAAGGCTGTGATTGGCCCCTGAACTCAAAGAACCAATCAAATGCGTAGTTAGTTGAAAAGTTAGCTGAAATCAACTGTAATGTGCGCGCTAATCTCTATATATTACTGAAACTACAATGAATTAGGCGACCTAGGGTAAAACTATAATAACTGTACAAGAAAAAGAAGTGGAATCAGCCTTGTGAAAAATAGTTTTTCTTGGCTGTTCACCCGGTCTCCTATTTTAAACCATTCTGTTTTGGCATTCTACGTTGTCGATATTGATGTCAAAACTATAATGTTAATTTCGTGTAAAGGAATAGGCCATTCCCCTATTATTAGACAAACTTTTGAACTGGGAAAATTTATCAGCACAGCTGGAAAGAGCTAAATCCTAAATTTCATAAAATTATGAATTTTGTTTGCGAAAGACTATAAAATGTGGAAAAAATAGTCCAGTGATGAAAGTACTTTTATATCACGCGCTGAAAAGGTTTACCATAACAGACATGTAGCAAAGTGACAAGTTTCTTGATTGCATTGGAAAGAAGGCTACAATTCACTCATATATAACTTCTTTTGCAGTATTTTCGTAACTGTGTTCTTTGCCGAGATATTCAGCATGTGACATCACATTGCCTAATGTCAGCGTCTACGTGATATCTTGTATCATATAACAATAGAAAAGAACTGAAACTGCACTAGCATGTTCACATGCTATGATTAGCAACCAGACCTCCCTCATTTATGAGCAGTACAATAGACCTGATGCATAAATCGTGATCCAAGAGTTTATGCATTGTTATTGGTCACTGTTTGCGAGAGTGACCAACAACAATGCGTAAATTGCCGTTTCCTACGATACACGGTCCCAATCACAATTTATACATAAGGTGTATAGTTTGGCTACTTCTAAATAAGTTAATCTTCAAAAATCACTATGCAATGTGATGTTACACGTTGTATTTTTGCATATTCGATAACGTTGAATATCTCGACAAGGCACGAAGTCACGAAAATTCTACAAACTTATATTGGGATTTCAAGTGACCTTTGCAATGCAGCCAAGAAAATACTGGACAAATTTTCGTTTGAGAGGGACTTTTAGTGAACTCAAATGTTTACCAAATCCGCAGAATTCACAATGAAACAAATTCATTCCTATAATTCGATAAACAGTACTATGACTATTATAATTATTATCTACTTAAAAACGTGCACTTTACCAATTGTGGTGCAAACTATTTTCCGATCGATGCAAGGAATTTCGAACGTGACTTCATACAAACACCTGTTGGCTGGCAAGTTCGTCTGTGAATGGTTTGACCAGTTCGCTTGTGGCGAAGTTGAAGACAAGTCCAAATGCGATGGATATTGGCAGAGCCGGCAGGGCTCGCTTGAATATCATCAGCAGCAGTAACGTTAGGCATAATCCCTGCAACATGAAATAAAGGTAAGACCCTTTACAGGGATTATCCTAAGACCTGCAATTTTCTAGAATTAGCAGTTGTAGTTAGAAAATGGGTGGTTCTGAAACCTAAAATGAGCAGTTTCTAAAAAATGAGTTTTGAAGAAAAAAGTTGAATTCGAGTGTCATGATATTCAATACTGATCATCTACAAAACAAACACAAGTACAGGTATAATGAATAGAGTTTCTGGGTTTCAAGTAGTTTATCATTTTCTACATCACATTCCAAACCTAAAATGTTTGTCAAAATGTGTTCTCAGTTCTCATAATCCTAGAAAAGCCTCTTTAGAGACCTCTATTTTATACATCTTCCAGAAGGGGAGGGGGCGTATGCCCCTGCACACTCCTTGGGGGCTTGTACCGACACCACAAGCCGGATCTAAGAGCAGCTATGAGTGAATAGGCAGTTCTAATTTTTCTTAGGGCGACCCTTGGCCGTTTTCTTTCATGTACTACGGTCATGCAAATTTTTCTGTGCTTATAGACCGCATAAGGAATCAATTTCTAAAGAAATGAATAATGATAATGATTTAAATTTCTACAGCATGACCAAATTGTCGGGCTGGCTTCGCTGGAAATACAACATAGACACACATAGATATACACATTGAAATGTCAACTTACAATGAGAATAGCGACATAACAAGCAATCGTAGTATTCCAGTCACCATAAGACGAAGCCTTTCCAACCAAAACGCTGTAAAATATGAAGTCTCCAAGGCCAAGCTTCACTCCCTCTGAAAAAAACCAACGAAATCGATAAGACTAACAAAATCGATAAAATAACAAAATCTAACGAAAAGCTAATGCGAACGAATTCTTCTCTACTATTAATTATATTTGTAGGTTTGTTTACAAGGTTTGTTTAGGGTGGGTGGGAGTTGCTTTATTTTCAGTACATTCACCACCCTGCAAAGTTCAGAAAAGCTAAGCACTTAAAATTTTTACTTAAGTAAAAGTAAAAAGCAACTCCTTAATTCTTATTTAAGTAGAAGCATTGTTTGAAAATTTTACTCAAGTAAACGTAAAAAAAGTATTGCTAGAAAATTTTACTAAATACACTTAAAAGAAAGTATTGAAAAAATGTACTTAGAGGACAGTACTATTGAAACAGGTTTTAATGGAACATTTGCTGCGGTGGTAGCGCGCCCTGAGCCAAGCACATGTAACCCATCAGTCTGCTCCCCGCTGACTTAGCTTTGAGAACAATTCTAAAAACATTTTACTTCGCCAAAGTGTACACAAAAAATCGAACTTCGTTACAAGCAAAAGGAGCACACAAAAAACTTTTCGTTTCAAGAAAATACTGAGTTTTTACTGACTAAAGTAATATATAAACTTACTTTACCAAGTAAAGTAATGTAAGTAAATTCACTTCATTGCGGGCTAACACTGGTGGCTGTCGCACCCATTCTTAACCCCCTCCAGTACTTACTCTCTTCATCGTCATCAGTTGCGTTATTTTCTCTAGGTGGTCTCTCCCCCAAAGCTGAGACGGCGTTGCTGGCTTCCGCAGAAGAAGGTCCATCCCCCTGGTCAGAAACTTGATCAAATTGATCATTGTTCACCGGTTCCTCCGTCGCTTGTCCAGGTTCGTTCTCGTTTGCCATACCGATTCCCCACATGATCGTTGCTAGAAATTGCAGAGAAAATGAGTATGATAATTTTTTAACTTTTTTTATTAACTTCGCCACAGGGGCAGGGTCACCACAACAGCGTGAGCCAATTACTGTGGACCCGTATTACCTATCCCACCCTGTCAACTTTCCCTGTGGGAGGAAACCGGAGTACCCGGAGAAAACCCACGACTTTCGGCAGAGCGTTGACTATACTCTTTTCACATGAGGACTTGGTTCGAGTCTACCTTACTGGAGGATCGAACTTGGAACCTCACGGGTGAAAGGCGAGTGGTCTGACCACTACACCACCGAATATATATTGTAGATTCGTTACGTGTAAAAAACAGTAAAATTCAAGGATGTTTGTATAAGGTCATATATCAGGAAACTTGAAGGCTAAAATGAGTTGTTAAATGATGCTCTATAAACAAACGCATTTGAAATTAATTACTAAGGAATAATTCATGAGCAAAACACAAAGGAAATCATAACCGTGAAGGAGTCTTCATATGTGATAAAACATACGTGGATTTTCACAAAACTTTTGCCTCGATTTTCTCGCAATTCATGCTTTATATCTGATAAAGCATTCTTGCTCGTATATTAAATAGTACTTAGAAGTCATGAACCACTGCAACTTAATTTTTAATGTCAAATTAAAAGACGAATTCAAGGACTTTCAAGCACTTCTTCACAAATTCAAGGACATTAAAGGCCTAGAATTTTTGTTTTCAAATTCAAGAATATTTAAGGACGTTCAGACTTACAAGAGTAAATAAGAGCAGGAAATATTGGTTCGTTTCTTTCTTGCGCCGTCCTGACTAAAATCTGAAGAGGGCCATTCGGACAGAGGACTGCAAAGAGATCTAAATAACGACAAATGATAAAAGGAATGTAACGCTTGAAACACACGTATAAGAAATGAAGTCTGCAAAGAGATCTAAATAACGACAAATGATACAAGGAATGTAACGTTTAAAACACACATATAAGAAATGAAAACTGCGAAGAGATCTAAATAAGGACAAAAGATAGAAGGAATGTAACGCTTGAAACACACACATAAGGAATAACGACTGCAAAGAAATCTAAGTACCGGCAACGACAAACCATGCAACAAACAGAATACACATATAAGAAATGAAGACTTTCCATGTCCTAAAAACACTTACCGTATATTGAAATAGCTCCGAGAATGAACCACGTCGTCCAGTCAGGTAGATATTTTATAAACACCAACGCCTAAAGAGCAATCAGGACAAATAATAAGCAGGGATCTAGGTTTGGCGGGGGGAGGGGGCGGGGCTTGCCCTGTGAAACCCATACGCCCTGCAAGCAGTTTTTCAAGTCTCTTAAATTTATTTCTTTTTAAATGTTGTTGATAGGGGGAGAGGTGGAATTGACCAAATTTTTTTCCTTTACTGAATTTTCTCTTCCGTTCAAAGAAATCCAACTTCCCCCTAAAATTCTGCCCGAGAAGATAAGGAGTTGGTTTTCCACCCAGCATCAAGAGTTGGTTATAAAGATGTTTCATGAGCTCGTACTTACCATCAGTGCGCTGACAAGAATAAGATAGACCTGCTGAAGAAGAAGCGGTCCTTTCCAATGAATACAGACCATACCAACTACACCAAAGTTCCAAACAATAATCGCCAAAGTGAAATAATCCATTGCTATATTATACACTTGCAGGAGCTCCCTGAAAAGCAAGATCGTAGTTACATCACCTTATTTCTCTTCTGAAACTTTCAGCTGTGTTTACTACAATTACTAATTAATATATACTTTAAAGGAGTTTAGTACAGTCCTTAATGTAATATAACAAACGCTTTGTTCACATTTTAAACTGCCATGTTAGTAAAATATGGTTTGCTAACTGAATATCTGACACTGTTCTGGTTTCCTAGTTTGCTCATAGATAAATGTAAATCAGTGTTTGAGTTCAAAAAGAGTGCGAAAGATTTGAAATGTGGAAGCTTACATCTGTGGGTCCGATTTGTTATTAGCAGAACCGGTACGCAGAAGGGACTGTAAACTATAGTAGTTCTAAAACAGTACAGCTGCTTGAAACGTTGTTAAAATGAATGTAAAAAAACCCGCTTGAAAATCCTGTTTTAGAACTTATTTAAGCTATCTAATTACGTGCCCCTATGGTTTGAATGAAATCCCTAGTGATTTTAGTGCATCAAAAAAAATGAAAAGTTTTACCAAAGTTAGGTAAAGATACAGGCTAAGCAGCCAAGGTTGTCTCGGAAGTTTTACTTACTGTATGTATATAAAACTAAAGAAAAACAGCAACAATAGAGATGACAAGATTAACCAACCACCGATAATCTACAAGATAAGAGCATAGAAATTCGCACACTGTAAGACGTGGTGTTTGTAGTTCTTTACGTACGGCACCTAATGCCCCGTCGTCACCAGGAGAATTATGAAGCGGACAGTTGTCTTAAGGAGTTATCATTTCGAAGAGTTATGTCGAACCACACCCAAAAAGAAAAGTTTTCAATGACCACACTCAATTTCTTAACCCTCCCAACGTTCCTTGAACTAACATGAGAGAGTTCTATTTGAGGTAACTATCTTTTGCCAATGTTTATGAAGATGTTGGAGAGTTATCATGCTTTTCTGCTTTATATCTCCATTATGGCGATGATGGGAGTTAAGAAGACACTCCCCAGTAAGTTTGCTGTAATGATTGGTATAGATCTTATTGGTTTATGTTATTCATTTTATTTGAGACTGTGAAAGGGAAATGGAAAATTTATTTCATTGTAGTAGGCATGTGACTCTAATTTCCAACATCATCAATCTCTCCAACATCCCCATAAATCGTGGCAAGAGAGAGTTTTGAAAATTTTGTCCAAAGAACGTTGAGAGAGCTACAAAATTGGGTGTGGTCATCGAGAAAAGCGGGTGTCGTTTGGACATAACTCCCTGCGATAACTCTCCACTTCCTCAAACACTCCTTTTAGCTATTCCCATCATCACCACTACCATCACCACCAGGAGTTTCTCCATGGTTTTTCCTTGGGTTCATTGTCCCCTATTTTTTTTAATTGCAGGAGTACAAGAGGGTAGAAAAAATAGGAAAATTGGAAATATTTTTCATATGAGCATAGCATAAAAAATATAAATTTGCTGCTGATCTGCAGTGCTTTTCTTTACAATTTTATATTACAAATCATCAAACATGTAGCCATTGTTAAAATTTCCTCCATGCTTGCCAATTTTTCCACCCCTGACCATGTGCCCAATGACAGCAAAGCAACAACAACAACAACAGCAAAAGCTAGAATTATGATTACATCAACACACTGCAGAACGTAATACTGACCTTATAACATTTCTTAAGGTACAAAATGACCAAAATAATCGTCATTCCTAAAACAACTCCAATAACTATGAGAGCATTAAGAAATGCATGGCCAGCTTTTTCTGCTTTTGAGATGCCTTCCTGTTCATGAAATGGTGTGTAGATCCTGAAACAAAAATGATAGGCTCAATTTAGTTTATTTTAAAAACCCAATACTCGTTGACAATTTTAAAACTTAGTCTGAAATTAGTTTCTTAAAACCAAGAATACAGTTAAAACAAGACGAAAATGATACAACACAACATGATAAAAGTTATCCACAATTTCTCCGAGAGATCATAGAGGAAGATCACACAAGAATATTTACAAAAAGATACAACTAAAAGTTTTTAGACATACAAGTTTTTTTTTGATAAAAAAAGTGAATTACAAAGCAGACCGAAAGGCCCAAAAAGAAAGGAAAAATGATTGAAAAAAATAGAAAATAAAGCATTGTGAATAGACCATTCCCATACTAGACAAACTTTTGAATTCGGTAAATCAATTAGCACAGAAGGAAAGAGCATCCTAAATTTCATACAAGAGTCAAGTTTGGTTGCAGAATAGTGTAAAATATGGAAAATATAGTTTTGTAAAGTTTGCGAATTTTGTATACTTTTGTATTACGGACAGAAAAGAATTACCACAATGTGGAAATGTGGAAATGCTTTTTCCCGCGTAATACAAAAGTATACAAAATTTGCAAACTTCACATTACTATATTTTTGACATTTTACAACCAAACTTGATAATTTCACTAAATTTAGGAAGCTCTTTTCAACTATGCTAAAATTGTTTTTGAATCTAAAAGTTTGTCTAATTGGGGAATGGTTCATTAGTATACTATAACTTTGCAGTAGCTCAACTTAAACAATATTAAGGCAATTAATTAGAATGAAGTATGAATAACACTCCCATTGTTTTCATAATGAAATAAATCAGATGCATGCAAGAAAACTGTGTCTTTTCTTTATCAGAAAACTGCAACTATGTTGGATTTAATGTACGCAGCTGATAGAAAAAAAGACTACAATGCATGCCAAGCTACATATTGGGGTATGACATAAAATAAGATAAGCAAATACTTACAAATACTGTCCAGTATTCTTTGAATAATATGTCACAGATGTAACAGTTGCTACAACAACAAACAAACAAAGTGAAACTGGTACGATCAACATCATGACGCTTTTAAATCCATATTTTAGTTCCATTTCTTCGTCGTACTCATCATCATCATTCGCGCTGCTATGACTCTTGTCATCTTGTGATGAACTCTGTCCATCTCTACTTCTCTGCTGCTTCCGTCTTCTCAAGTTATTTAGTCTTTCGATTTCCTCATTTGTCTCTTCATCCTACAAAACCATATTTGAAAGCAAGAGTTAAAAAAATGTTTTCTAAATTGGCACATTTCAGTTAGGGGTGAAGACATCCAGGATGGCAAAAAAATAATCATTTACTCAATGGCTTTTCACTTTTTTGTGCAAAATTGTCTGCTTTAAAAATCTGTCCAAGTCAACTTTTTTCGTTGAATTAGAACAATTGAGAAGTTTTAATGAAAGTTTAAAGGTCTTGCAACAAATTTGTCTGTTCCTGATCAAGAGTTTAAGAAAGGAAAATATTTTTTATGCCTCGCCTTATGCACATTGCACATATAGACAAATAGATACCTAACCTCTGTGGAAATGAATCCTGGTAATTCACCTGGATACTGAAAGAAATATCAAATCTTAGACCCTACACCAGACCAGCTTTGACTTACCTCACTGGTAACATTTTTGCCATTTACTGTACTTTCACTAGCTAAAGACAATGTGTTGAGGCATAGTTCAGAAAGGGGTTTGATCCCCATTTACAAAACATCTCTCCCTTACCACTTATGATATCCCCGTTCATTTCGACAACTTTGTTCGGAGATCAAAAGATTTACATGTTAACTTACAGTTGCAGCCATGGTAGCAATCTGGAAATATTTGACCAATTCATTTGCTCCAGTTTAGCAGTTCCTCTGACCAATTTCACAAAGTTTTATAAAGTTTTTTAAAATGTTCACAATTTCCTGTTTATTGACCAATCAGAATGCTCACAAATAAGATATTGCATTCTGATTGGTCAATTAACAGGAAGTTGTGAATCTTTTGACAAACTTGTCAAAACGTGGAGGAATTGATCAGAGGAAATGCTAAATTTGAGCAAAAGAATTGGTCAAATATTTTCAGAGCACTTTTATTGCCTGGACTGTAACATTTTTAACCTATCTTTATGTGCTTGTTTCAAACACATAACTGTTTCAGAAACAATTCTTAAAACATTTATAGAGAGATAGACAGTTGTTGCGGGATTTCAATGTGTACAAGTTTACAAGAACAATTGAAGAACTATACTTCAATTTATTAATGAACTTTTGAACTTTGCAACAAATTTCTAAACTTTGCAATGAAGATTGGAATTTTGCATTGCATTAAAGTTCAAAAGTTTATTTCAGAATTTATAAGCCGGTTTGTAAACAAGGGTTGCGGTTGGTCCTTGAACTTGATAACACCAATCAAATGCTTAGTTTACAAACCAAATTCTGAACCAACTTCGCAACAAAATTCCGAACTCAAAAATGAAGTTTGGAGTTTTACTATTCCGTTCTGCCGTATTCTCAGCCCATTAATAACAAAAACAAGTATATTGGGATCCATCTGTTGGAATTTGAATTGAAAATGAGAGCTACATGAATCAACTGGAATAATTCATACTTTCTCGTTGGTATGCTTTCTGGTTGATGTGCTTTCCTATAGTCAGTTCCCTGAACTAATTCATTCAAAATCATCATCAAAATCAACCAAAGAGATCATTTTGCTCAAAATTCTCATCAAAGAAGTAGGAAAAAATGCTGTCCACGTTTTGACATAAAATTTTTCCCTCACAAATCGCATTACACCAAATTCGTTTGTTTCACACACACAAATACGATGAGTTAAGGTCGAAAGGTCATAAGATTTGAGATTGTAAGTGGTACAATTATTAAAACTCTAATATACAACTAAACAAGATACATAGATTTGAAAGCTTAATGAGAGATTGTTTCTTGCAGAAAAACGCCAGTTGTTGACAAAAACGATCTTAAATGATGGTATTTACATCTATCGATACTATTTGCAAGAAAATTACAGTAACACAAACCAAAGATGAAAGTGAAATTTCAACTGTCTGACAACAAGATATATTTCGCTACCAAAAACTCACCAAATCCCGTTCCATGGGGGGCGAATTGTCTGTAGGGCAGAGCTGCGACGTGGACTCGCTCGACATGAGACAGGTGTTTTCGTCGGCTTCACTGTCGCTCATAACATAACTAGAAAAGCAATTCAATTTTTCTCTTTAAATATTTTTCAAGACTTTCGAGATCAACTTTTCCGCTTTCGCTTGTACTTCACGTTCGCTACATTGAAGTGTTTCTGGCCCGGCATGCAGCGCATCTTTTAAATACCATCTCCCTGAAGTAGAAAATACAGTAAAATATCGGAAAACTCCGAAATATAAAGTGTTTATAAAAAATAAAAATCGATATATAAAAAAATTGTAATATCCGTTGTTAAATTTTTGGCAACATGCTTAGTTTCTGAAAAGAGATTTCTGAAATATTGAAGGTCAAATGACACTAGCCATCTGCCATCTTGTTTCATATTTTTTCTTGTTTTTTTCTAATGACGTTTTCTTGAACGCTTCACAATTTGGGCAAGAAGTACATGCATACAAATCCCGTTGGATTTTAACATTATGTAAGCATATTTGTTACTTGTTTTTGGAGAAAAATTTTACTCTGCTTGTGACGTCATAGCTATCTGCTTGTGACGTCATTTAAATATTCAAGATGGGGGCTAGTGTAAGTGTTTGTCCTTTATTTAATATTTCAGAAACTAAGCATGTTATTTAAAACGTGATGGATCATGGATGTTACAGTTACTGTAAAGATTCTTATTGATTAGCCAAAAGCGAATTTATTGCCACATCCCTGTAAACTAGAAACAACAGAATAAACATTGATAGATCTTTCAACATTCGAAGAAAGTTGTTTCATAAGTAATTTGTTAATACCTTAGAAAAATAATTGGGTTTTTTGGTCATTTATGCTTTTTTGGGCAATTTTTGCAAAAGGCATAAAAACAGCTCGGCATAAATATGACGTCTCACGTCATTATCATCCTGGATGATGGAAAATAAGCATTATCTTCCCGTATTTTTCCTAGTGTGCGGCAAGAATCGATGTTTTCTGCAACTGTATCATTTGAAACTGTTGTTTTATCGACAATCATTCCAGTCCAACTTCTAGCTGTCATCCTGCAAATAATCGGCCTTGTCGAGTGCAAGCAATGTTTGCTATTTGCACGAATTTATGAAATCGATCGGATTTTGGATGGCGGCTTCATCGGATGGTGTTACATATTGATTGCTCATGGATTATTATTGATATTTGGCTGTATTGTCATGTTATCCAGGCGTCCTATACTGGGAGTTGTATTAAACAGGTTAGGGGCATCAACACGTGGATTAGGCTGATGCAATCCCCCCCCCCCCCTGTCGAGGAACCGTATGTTCTGCACCCCATATGAAAATTTCCCAATAAACTAACACCTCGCATGTGGATTTCCAAGTTTTAGTGCCCCTCCCCATGGAAATTTAACCTTATAACATCTCCCAATAATAGAGATTTTCCAAATTTCATATTTTCTTTCACCCCCCCCCCGGGAAATTTTTCAGTTGGTTACCCTTCCCCCTAGGAATTAATGATATTTCCAACAACTGCCTCCCCTTGGAACTTTAAGGTTCCTCGACAGGGGGAGATGTAGTTTAAAATTGCAATAGCCCATTCCATCCTTCAGTAATGGACTTGTTCTCTAATGTCAGCTGATGTGCTGATTGCCTCCCCCCCCTTTTCATTGCAAACAAGTTCAAAAACATAGCACAGATTAAGACTAACCCCTTCTGCCCATCACAGAATAACTTGGCAATCAGTGGACAAAATTTTTTTGTTGACACCCCCTTGATCTCTATTATAAAGTAGGTTGGAGAGTAAACCTACCCCATTACCAATTCAGTGACAAATTCCAGCAGAAAATGTCGAGATGTGGTCCAGACTGGAAAGTATGGCAATTTTTGATGAGATTGCGCACTTAAAAATTGCAAGTGTGCACTTACGTTTAGATAAGTAACACTGTTCATAAAGTGTGCAAACCTAAATGTAACAAAAATTCTAAGGTGTGCAACTGCAATACTTTCCATACTGGGTCAACACTTCTCAGTGTTGCAGTTTTCAAGGAGATTTGGAATGTAGAAGCCAAAGAACCCTATGGCTACACAAAACAGTTGCTAAGATTGAAAAAGTACCAAAATGCTTGTAGTCAATTGAAGCTAACTTTTTTATTTGCAAATTCACTGCAAAGTTCAACAGTTCATTTTATAGAATTTGCAAGTAACTTTAAAAACAAAGACTGTGAGTAACCTGTGTTGACCAACACTGTAGTTTGACCAGTGGTTACTTGCTTTGGAGTAACACACCACTAGGTTTCTATAACCTGTTTAAAATAAATCATACACCTCTATGATGATTAATATTTTCTCTTCGTATGTAGTTTGGTAAAGTTACAGAAGTCTCGGATATTGATATGTGCGAGCGTATCAACTGTGGTTACAACATGTTTGGTCATCAGTGGGTGGCAAGAATTTTGCAAAAGTTTCAAAGTTGTCAGGTAGTTTTAAGTTGTGAAAGTCATGAATGTATCAAGATGACCAATGTGATATAGTATGTACACTGATTTACACGTACTAATTTAAATACAGCTAGCCCACAAAAGAAAAGATAGTTCTAGACAATATCATGTCATTGACTATAGTATCCCAAAAATGTCTGGTAATTTCCTGCACCACAAGCGCAAGCGGTAGTGTATTGCTTGCGATGCACAAAATTACTAGACATTTTTGGGCTGCCTATGTCATTGACAATGACTTTGCTACATCAATATGAGCAAATGGAATCATCTCATCTACGTGGCATAGCTCTAGTGCCAAAAAAGGTGTGCACCCCCCTCCCTCCCACCACACGCACACACAATTGCTGATGTTGTCTAAAGAGTTTGTAAATAGGCCTCAATTTGTTAATATATTTAACATTGTGTTTTCATTAGATGTTACCATACTCCTTCACTTCTCATTGACTGGAAATCATACACCCCGAAATATTCCAGCTGTTACAACACTTATTATTATTACACAATTACAGAGGTAGGTGTTATATCAAAAAATCATTTAAAATCGGATTCCTTATGTGGGGCTAATCTAGACTACCTTGACCTATTTTTCTTTGGTGACAATACATTTTATCTTTATTGGTCAATTCGCTAGTTGAGCTTGCCTTTTAAAAAGGAAAACTATTTGTTGACAACAAAACAAAATATACATATGAAAAACTTTAAGAAGTGTGGCCAGGATTATACATAATATTACCGGTAATGAAAAACAAACATTTTCTGACCAAGTAATTTATTTAATCTGGCTTTCAGCTGCCAGGCTGTAGTCTGGAGGAAATGTTTGTTTTTCACGCATGTTATCTATAATCCTGGCCATGCTTCTTCAGTTTTTAAAATAAATTATTTTTATCAAAGACATTGATCAGCTAGGTTTGTCACAGCTATATTTTGCATTAACACCTTTTCTCGATTACTTGATATTTAGTTGCCAGTCACATTTTGTTGTCAACATAAAAAACTCAACAACTATTTCACCACCACTTAGCCATCTGTTGAGGCCAGTAACGTGTGATGCAAATGTATTAACATTGGTTCACTGTTTTTAGGTATGTTTCTTCTGGTCTTCTTTGTCAGTGTTATGTATACTCTTTAAAACAATCAGGAGTGAGAAATATTATAATAACAGAACTTAATTAAAACTTGCTATTTGAATTGAACAAAATATAAAAATAACATATGAAAAATATAAGAAAAAACATACTCCGAAAAACAACATCTTGTAAACTAAAGATATGAGCTGTTAACAACAAGACAACAGTTTTATGGTGATATTTCGACTCTATTTCAAAGTCGTTGTCAAACCAGAATAATGATTATTCTAGTTTGACAAAGATATGAGCTGTTAACAACAAGACAACAGTTTTATGGTGATATTGCGACTCTATTTCAAAGTCATTGTCAAACCAGAATAATGATTATCGAAATATCACCATAAAACTGTTGTCTTGTCGTTAAGAGCTCATATCTTGAGTTTACAAGATGTTGTTTTCGGAGTATGTTTTTTCTAATATTTTATTAAATTGTCTGCTGGTAAAGGTTTTTGGACATATGAAAAAGACTATTATATCTGATAAAATAGACTGGAAGTGTTGAAAAGAAATTTAAAACCAGTGAGTATCATGTTGCAAGGAATAACAAAGCTACAATTTATGCAATGGTAAATAATATATGTTTTATCTAAATGATATAAAACTAGTAAAAAACGCTTCTCAACTGATATTTAAAAATGAAATATTGACTATGTAAATATCTAACATTTTGATTAATTAGTATACAGCTAATTCAAAAAAAGTTGTCCGTCAAAAATTTAAAATCTAAATTACAAAATCCAAAATACAAGAGCAAAATGTATCATGGGTTCGCTTTATGACTTCTGGTTAACGTTATGTGGCTTATGAAGAGCAAAGTTTTGAATAATAATGTAGTCGTGATAGTTCTCTCTTTGCCATTTAACCTTGTGTTGTTAGTAGAACGTATGTTGTGTCTCCTATTTTGGATTTTGTAATTTAGATTTTAGATTTTTGAAGGACAATCTTTTTTGAATTAGCTATATTCTTTTTGCACTGTAAATATGGCAAAGTACAACTATAATATTCTGGTTCTCATGACACATTAAATTAGACTTGGAGAATTTGACATGTGCTTTAATGCTTCACTTTATTAGCCAAAGAAGAACCCTGGGCAAACTAAGAAACATGTTTTGTACCAATGTTTCTCCAAACACACAAACCGAGGCCTTAATAATTTGTCATATCCTGCGAGAACCGAATTCAATATTTATTTTATTATTTTTTGAAAATATTTAAAACTCATTTGAAAAGCTTGCTTTGTTAAGTAAGAAGACACAAGCTGTTAATAATGGAGAAGCATGAAACAGTTCAGAAACTTTGATAAGCCAATCAGACTACAAAAAAATATTCTTAAAACAATGTCAGATTACAAGGTCGGTCAGTCAAAAGTCGCATTAATTATAGCGTGACGTCTTATCTTGTCAATACACGACGAAATGAGTCATAATGTCAAAATGACTGATAATGTCGTATATTTATTTTAAACCCCAAATTTGGGCAGCTACCAAGCAGATATGACGATTTCACCTTTAGCTCTTAACCAATCAAAACTCCTAAAATATTTTCAATAAACAATAATTTCATTCGTCATCTTTTAACAACCGTCAATTATTTAATTGAATCACAATGAAATTTTCCTGAATACTTGGGAAGCATATAGTTACATAACGAAAAAAATTTAATTCGTTACTTCACTCAAGTCAGAAAAATCAGTATTTTCTTGTGAGGAAGTAATTTTTTTATGAACTACTTTTTACTCGTAACGAAGTTGGATTTTTGTTCACTGTTTCTTTTTTTTACCACTGGCAAAGAAAAAAGTTCGAAAGCAAAATCAGACATAAGCAGAATCTTGAGAATATGCTTGGCTCCGCCAGGCTCAGGGTTGTTACCTCCGTTTTATTACTGCCCAAATAAATTGTTTCACTTATTAACTAAAATTTTCAAGCAATACTTTTACTGTTGCTGAAGTAAAATTTTCAGCCAATACTTTTACTTCTATTTAAGTGAAAATTGAGGTGTGATAACATTTTGCTAATAGCTTCCCTGTTAATGTGATGTCATTGAAAAAAGATAGCAGATGACCAGTCCTGTTTGTTCTTCAACACTTTAGAAATGTTATCAAAAATTAAACCAAGAATATTAGTATGTTAGTATATTGCCAAATTCTATTTTACTCGGTAAAAATGTAAGCTACTTAAGTCCTCCAGTTCTTCTTCGGAATAATCCGTTCCTAGTTCATTTGCATTCACGTTAAGAGGAACAAGCCAACAGCAGACATCCAGTATTGGCTGAAATACAAATTAAAGAGATTAAGATACCCTCGTTTTAGTAAACGGGCACAGATAACATCACTCTGTTCATGGTCATATTTTTCCTGCTTGTTGGGGGTGACTATAGTCTTCGCGAAAGATCACAGACAGTAATTAGGAGTAAACACAGCTGTACATTGATGCAAATTTTATAAACAAATAACTGTCTACCTGTAACCGTTTACCGGAACCTGGGTAAAAGGTCGGAATGATCGTCAAAATTTGTACCAATCTAATAATTGTGGAATATTGCGGGAACGCCTTTCCGACAGTGGCGTTCCTTGAACAATTTTAAAAGGGGTATAGCATCCGACCAGGGCATTTCCCTGCCAAATTAAAAACAATACAAAGCAGTTTTAGAAGGCTAAAGAGGGGGGAGGGCAACACCCCCACCCGCAGCAGGTACGATTTTAACTTTCTCATTTACTCTAATAGAGGCTTTGGAGAAACGTGATCTGTTTTTTAAATCTGAACTGACCTGTCCTCCATCTCCTATACAAATAGATTCCTCCAGACTTGGAACTGTTACCAATATACATCCTGATTTACATATACTGCGTCTGATGTTCTGCCATGTACTGAAAATAGCAAATTGTGAAATTAGACTTCATGGTTTACCGACACCACGAGGCCCATGAGCCATGGTGGGCTCCCCCTCCCCTCATTTTTGTGCTGAGATAAGGTTTATACCATACTTTAATACTAAGGATACTTAATAATAATCCATCAGGAAAACACAAAGAATATCATGGCCGTAAAGGAGTCTTTATATGCGATAAAGATCCACGTTGATTTATAAAAAAAACTTTTGTCTTGATTTTAGCGGCTTAAACGACATCTATATTGAAGATTTCGTCGTCAATAAACTCACAAGATGTGTACAAAATTGTTTGCATTTGAAGCCATATACAAAAAACTCGACGTTCGTGATTCATGAAATATAAAACCCTTGGCTACGCCTCGCGTCTTTATCTTCAATGAAACCCTCCCGTTCGTCTTGTAAATAGTACATCAATTTCCCTCAGTTCAAAACAACTTTTCAATAAATGTTCTGCCGGAATGTCGCAAATGCTATCTATCAGGGATGTTTTATTAAGGCCCACACAGACCGAACGCGATTTCGCAACGCGACGCGACTTTTCAATTCTCAAAAGCAAATAAAACCACCAACAGGCTTTTAGCCAGAAGGGCGTTCGGGCGTCCTGGGACGCCTTTTAACGAGAAACCGGACGCCTTTGGAGGCCCAAAATGTTGAAGGAAAGACAATTACTAGCGTAATTACGTAATAAAGAAGCTTTGACTTTTAGTATTATCACGCAATTACACAAAATCTAACGTAAACATAAGATCTAACTCACTCAAACTTCAAATTTCAAGTCAAAACCCACATAATACATACATACTTGGATTGACCCTCTTCAATGAACGAGGGACCTAACACCCCCCCCCCCCCCCTGTAACCCTATTCGTCCTAGATGAAGGGCATCATTGTTCCTGGAATTGGACGCCCACTTTCAGAATTCTGGCTAAAAGCCTGACCACCAACACAAAGAAATTTTGCTACAAATGTACACCAAATAGCTAAAATCGTTCAAGTCCTTCCGAAGATTGATGAAAAATGGAATAGAACAGCTGAAGGACGTTGAAATTCGAAAATTCGCGTCGCGTTGTTAAATCGAGTCCGGTCTGTGTGGGTTTTTACATGTCCTTGGCTTGATGGAATAATTACAAAAAATCTTATGTTTCAACCGATCCGAACGTTGTATTCCAATAAAATTACTGGTTACAACGTTTGATAATTCCAATAGTTACTGGAATTGTTATTTCATGCATATAAAATGAACCCTGACCCAAACCCCAACCCTGACCCTAACATTCCCAATAATTTATTGGAGACAATAATTTTACTGGGATACAACGTTCGGATCGGGTGCACGTTTGTACCTTATTTGGACATCTCTTTTTAGGAAAAACTCAAATGTGTTGTTCAAAATAATTACGTCAGCTAGAACAGAACAAAAACAAATCAATTAAGCTTAGTTCGACTGGACGAGTAATACGAACTTTTGAAGTAATGACCTTTTTACTTGCATGCTTTGTTTCTGAAATATGGAAGCACAAATGAGACTAGCCATCCGCTATCTTGTTTTATAATTAGATCTAGTCAGAAACAGGGTAGACTTAAAAACTTTGCGGTGAATTAATTTTGTTAAATCTCAATGAACTTTTCTTGAACACTTTGCAATTTACGGTAGAAGTGTACATATGCATACAAATCCAGTTGGATTTTAACATTGAATATATCTGATAACTGCCTCTTGAAGAAAAGAATTATACCCAGATTATGACGTCACCGATCTTTTGAATATCCAAGATGGCGGACGGATAGTGTCTTTTTCCTTCGATACTTTAGAAACTAACCAAGTTATCAAATAGTTAACAACAGATATTTCAGTTGCTTCAAAGGCTCTTATCATCCTGCTAAAAGGCAAATAGGCCACATCCTTTTAAATCTAAATTTACCTTGGTTTAAAAGCTCGCCAACATTGCATACATCATTACAGACTGTCTGTGGAAAAAATATTTCAAAAACGCCATACACCACAGAATCGCAAATTCGAAGCAGTTGAAATTCTAACAGAAATAACAAAATTTTACTGAGAAAATTGCATACCTCTATTCTGCCGCCAAGCCCATATTTTTGTACCATTTCGTTTTGTACATGACAAAGCTCCGTGTTCATTTCAATTCCAATTATCTTTTTAAGTTTACTGAAAAAATAAGCCTAAAAACAAAAAACAGGATAATTTAAAAGGAGTTTACTGATCTATTTTCATATGTTTATTTCTTTATAACCAAACTTCATTCTAGCTTTTCATTGGTCGAGAACTGTGAGGACAGACGCACGGCTGACGTCATTTTAGTGAAAAACCAATCACAGCCATTTCAGAATTTCAGCAGCCAATGGCGTTTTTCGTCTTGTATAGATCATGATCACGTCAAATGGCGTGCGAAAATCCTTTCGCTGTGCTAGAAAACGTGGCAAAATTTTTAACTTTATATTATTGTCGTTGTCTGTTCATTTATTGATACATGATATGACATGATAACGTGGTAAGAACAAAAAAGCAGCCCGCGAGCCGCGCAGACAAGTGGGGCGGTGGGTCACTGATGTTATTACGTTATTTACGTCTACTGTGCATCTATAACTGAAAATATAACGGAAAAATGTCATCTATTTGTTAAATATATTTATTTATTTATTCAATCGAGTTCAAAAGAATGCTAAATGACATACAGACAGAGCGAAACGTACAATCACAAAATACCTAAAGGAGTTGCTTCAGATTTCCCTTGTTGATGTATTTTGTGATCATATCAGATATTTACATATCTTTGCCACAAACATGCATATACTACTTAAAAAAGCTTACACCATATAACACAGCGCCAAGTCGTGAGCCAATGTCAATCAATGTTGCATTTGCCACATCTGCTATTAATCTTGGAAGGACGGTCTTGAAGACATATTTCATCTGTACAATGGACATTGAATGAGATAATATTGCTGAAATGAAACACAAGCAAAGTTGTGTAACATGCTCAACGGCGTAGAAAGCTGTCAACAATGAGTTTAGACGATGCTTGTGATGTTACACTGAGTCTATATCGACACAGGGCATGCTAAAGTATGTCCAGGGCCATGACTAGACGGGTGTACATTTCATATACTGGCGTTCTGGCCGACGAATTTCGTTTGCAATGAGTTGTTTTTAAGGTTGATTTCGAAAGAAATTAGTTGGGAAAAACACGAAATTCAATATGATCCCAACTGAGGTACGCGGTCACGTCGGTTGGAGCATGTGATATTTCCAAACTGAATCTAGTTCCTCAAAGACAAGCGTTAAGTCGTCACGAAAATATTTCGTGCACTTAAATTGGATAAGACTCGCTACCAATCGCAGTTGACTCGATAGCTCAATTGGTAGAGCGGCGGTCTACTAACCCGAAGATGCGAGTTCGAATCCCGCTCGAGACAACGAATTTTTCGTTGTTCTCTGCAGAGTCAGATTAAGATGAATCTAGTTTTTCATATCCCTGAGGATGGTTCTGAAATTAAAGCTGTTCAGTTTGTGTAACTCAGTTGCCAGCAATGGGCTAGCATTCCACGGTTCGATTCCATAGATATGTCATATACACTAGATAGCGCATCTGTATATCAAAAGTGAAGCCAAAAATCAATCAGCGGTATCCCATCATAACAATAGACGGCGGCCATATTGATCGTTCCCACTCATCAAAAAATGCTACAGAAAACACTATACTTTTCTGCATTTGTGTATTAAATACTTTTTAGCTGCATAAAAGAGGACTTGTTGTCAACTTTGTCTATTTCCGCAATAAAAAAGCCACAAATTATCATGCTCCTTGTCAACTCTGTGGGAACGACCAGCGCCTGCGATCCGGCTTCAATTTTCGCCTGTACACAGTGTGGGATGCACCATCTAGTGTATATAAGATATCTACGTTCGATTCCCACCGTGGTCAGGCATATTTTCAGCTTGCCCGATGTGAATATGCTAATATAGACTCCGAGTACCAGTATCACTGCAAACATCGAATAAACCCATCGATTAAGTGGTTTTCATTTCCTTTCATTTAACTTGAGGACATTTTAGTTTGCTTGAAGTTTTCATTGCAAACAATGTGACCTCACGATGCATACTAAGCTCTTGTTTAACCTAATATTACATTTGGTTATTCAAGCCGAGGACCATGTTAAAATAAACATGTGACCGCGTAACTACTACTATGCTTCATCCCCACTTTGGTTCTTTTAACTATCTGACAACTGCTACAATATGATTTTTTGGAAAAACATTATGCATCCTGACTTCAAATTGGTTGCAATGAGAAGTTTAAACAAACTAAAGTATCTCAAGTTGAAAAACTGCAAAATGAAAAACTGCAAAACAAGTCGTTGTACGGTTTTAAAAGGTTTTAAAACGTCACATACACACATGAAATTATAGACTAATACCACACACCCTAAGAAACAGGTAAGAAACCTACTTAAAGGAGCTGTGTTTTGTGAGCTACAATCTTTACAGTAGTTTCTACTGAATTGGCCACTGTCGCACAACACGTCAAGGTCATCTTCGTCATAGAGAAATGAATCCACCACGACTGTCGTGGCAGGATCACAGTCTGAGTTCTAGGAAATTAGTAAATATGAAACAAAATAATTTAGTAGCCATTAATAGAACTATCCTAAGATTGACCATAATTAGGTAGTCTTGGTGAAAATGAATGGGTTATCAAATTAAATATCAATCCTTGATACACAAGAATAAGGCCTGTTCTTGTCAGAGCTCTGCCAATCCTATCTTATAGTGGTACTGCACGGGGTAAATTGGATTTCCGATATTAGTTGATGGATTCTTCTCAACTATTTCTCCTTCAGAGAACCATGGGATATAGTTTGAATTTAGGGGGAATCAGGTGTTAAGTATGCAACGTATCAAGCACTCCTGGGGGAGGGTAGTAGTCTCTAAGTAATTTTGAAAATTACAACTTCAGAAATTTGATTTCATGCAATTTAGGCATCATAATCATGTAGAGTTTTAGTAACAAGATTTTGTAATCCTAAAACCTAGTGACAGTGTAAGAATCATCATCTGCAGTGAAAAGTGTGTGTGTGTGTGTGTGTGGGGGGGGGGGGGGGTGGTGGGTTAAAGCCCCCTGTCTCTGTAGCCCCTGTCCCATGAACTTTGACATGCACTTGTGTGATTTCGCCCATGCTATTTTAGGAACTCAAGTTGGCTCATGGCTCCAGGCCTCAGTTGAGTATCCATAAAATGCAATCGACTGTTTCGATATGGTAATGACATGTGTTACGCGACATGCGTGGACACACACACTTCACTTCAGAATGGTCCTAGCCCAGAGCATGCAAGTATGTGTAACTGTGAAAATATGTTACAGAGAGGTGCTCCCCCCCCTTCCCCTCCCACCACCATTTTAAATAGCCATAATAATTATTTCCAGGGGGAAGTCCTCTCTTTAGTGCAAAGGCTAACCTATGGATACGCATTAATATAATTATACCTACTGAGCATTCCCTTATATGGGACTTGAACACCCAAGGAACAATTTCACCCACCTTTCTAAGGAGGAGGATAATTTCTAGAGGAAATATAAGCTGTACCACTGTACCCGTTTCTACCCTCCATACATTCCTGCCATGAACACATTACTAACAGTAATCTTAATTTAGCATATTAGGGTTGAATACCTGACCAATTTCTGGCCTAAACATCATTTCTGAGCCACAGACACCACTGAGAGGCAGGCGTCCTCTTAGGTCTTCAATAATGGACTGTAATGATTGTTCTGCATTTACACATTGTTGAAACATGCTTGAAAAACAGTCTTGTACATCTTGCGGTGTCATTTCATCACTTCCCAACGCAGAATGTTGTTCAATTATCCAATCTAAGAAATCCCTGCTTTCACCTGGAGAAAGTCTTGACAACATTGAGACAAACTCTTGCTTGGCAAGACTAAGAGTTGCACCAGACTGACCATTCATGTTGCTTTGATGTATCACTATAAATGTCCAAAGTGTTCATAACAATATAATAAAGACTTAACCAAAAATAACAATAATGACATTTTATGAATAGATATAAAATGATTTCACTAGGCAATTTTACCAACCAATCTAACATTAACATGGGTAACAATCTAACATGGGTAAGGGTACCACATCCTTCTCTTGGTTTATATGCCATATATAGCTGAGATGTTTTTTTCTCATCCAGAAGACACTCATCGAAACTCTTCTTTCTCAACTCTTATTAACCCTCACTGCATGATCAGGAAACAATAGGCCTTACATGGTTTTCCCCAAGGCTATTGTCCTTACTACCAAGCTTGGTATCAACACAATACATTTTCTTACAATACATTAATGCAAGACTTGGTGGTGAGTACAATAGCATTTGGTAAACCCACAGAAGGCCTTTTCACAATATGAATACACGGTAGCCAAAAATGTCGTAGACATTGGGCAAGAAGTTGCAACAAATTTGTCAACTTCATAAAGTTACAAACAACAATTATGTTAAAATCAAGGTGCTTGCAACTTGTCATTTCCAGAGTTGTATAACAAGTTTTAACAATGAACTTTGCAACAAGTCTGTGAAAAACGTGCAACAGACTTGTTGTCGACTTTCTCAAGCATGTCCTGATGTTGGATTGCTATTATATAAACAAGTCTGTTGAAAGATGTCACCAGATAAGTTGTAACTTTTTCTTTTCTGGTGAATCGCTATCTGGTGGACAGCGCTATTCACATTTCATACAACCAACCACCAGGTGTGCAATCAAGTACCAAGGTGAACTACAAGGTGAATTGGTTGGTAGGTATGGCTGATTTGCAGAATAAAAGTATTCTACCATTTTTACCATACACATACTATATCTTACCATACACATATCATTTTACCATACAAATACTCACCTGTGAAGTCTGCAAAACTGCAACTGCTAACAAGTCATGTCCCAAGTTCCCCACCAGATAAAAAGGTCCCCCACCCCCCTGCTTTTCAACTTCGAACTTTCAAACAAGCCCGCGAACGTACTTGACAGCGGATTAGTTTTTAGTCTCCTGGCGCGGCTCGATGCAAGATGGCGGTCGCGGACATAGTAATAAAACAAGAATCAATAGAAGCAGTTGACTTGGAAAGCAAGATCCTGACGCTATGCAAGGAAAACGGGAAAGGGATAACCGACTCCATTATACAACAGAGCATGCCCAGCATTCCTGCACAACAACGCGTTATGGCCATAAACAGACTCTTATCTACGGTATTTGTACTTTATAGACGTCAACGAATATAGAACGTTGTGCTTGCGGTGCAAAATTTGGCCGTCCATATAGATTAAATACGTTGGCAACTATTATATACGTTGGTTACTATTATATCATGCAATCCTACACAAGTAACACAATCCCATTATTAACCACACACTTGATGCTCGGCAAGTTGTGTATTTTACTGTCTTGATGCAAGTTTGTCATCAAGTTGCATCAAGCCTGTTGGCTTCTTTAAAAAAATGCGGACCTAAGTCCAACTTAGGTTGGCACCTTTCACTTTATTAAGCCCTAGTAACCATGCATTATTTGCGAACCACTTAAAATAGTTATATAACTTCAAGTGAACTCCAGCCGGAAGCTAGTGAAACGTTGAAGACAAGTTTTATGGCATACAAGCAGTAACACAAACAGGATTGCATAATACAAACAATACAGAGTTCATAGAAACGAAGCTGCTCAAGGGCATGTTTTGACGTTTTGTCAATGCAACCTTGAAGTAAAGATTATCGCGTCTTTCAAGCGAGATTAAGGTCGGCAAATTTTTGCCAACCTAAAGGTTGATAGGTCAGCATTTAGGTCAGCATTGCCGAATGCCAACCTCATTTTGGAGGGCTGGTTTGCATCATGTTTCTTGTACGCCCAGTATCCGCATGTTTAATCATGTCTATTCTGCTTGTTGGGATAGACTGTGGTCTTTTGCAAAACAACACCTACGGTAATTAGGAGTAAATACAAAGATATTTATGCAAATTTCATGAACAAAAAATTCTACTCGATTATAACAACCTTTGTACACCCATGTAACCACTTGTGGCAGCAAGAGGAGCTATGTTTCTGTGCACTTTTGACTCCATCACCCACTTTGGCAACGTTAGTTCAAGGTATCAACCACACGCGGTCCATACTGTAACGATATCTCACTTGACAGGGTCGTCTGGAGTTACTTAAGAGTGGATCAACATTGCTGTATCGGTACAAGGACAGCGAGTCAGTTTCGTAAGTAAAAGATTGTGAAATTTTCGACTGCCTTTGTCTCAAGTGATGTGTAGTTGATGTAAATAATTGAAAAAACATTTAGGAAAGTCAAAGGTTTTGATTTAGAAGAGAAACTAGTGTATCAAATTATTGAAGAAGCTGGAAACAAAGGTAGATTTGATTTCTTTCCTAAGTTAGACTTGCGCCAAGTCGCTCAAGATGTTTAAGTTCTGTCTCCGAGCTCTTTCAGATGGTGTGCTTAGTATAAAACTAGGAGTATGCCTACCTTTGTAGGAATATGGATTCGCGACATCCGTTACAAAAGTAATCTTCAATTAACCCAAGTGAACAAAATCCTGAAGACACTGGAAAGCAAGAAGCTGATAAAAGCCATCAAATCTGTTGCGGTAATACGTTTTAGCGGTGTTGGGAATCACGTTGGAAATGCGCGTAAAAGTTAATTTCAGGTTGTCAAAGCCAATTCCATCTCCCAGATTGAGTTCTTGAATCGGTGAAAATTTTCATCCATGTCAAATGGAATGAAGCTTTGGACTGAAAATGTTGCCTAAATGAGATATCGAGTTGAGAAAGGCACAACGTGTTACTGTAACGGCTTGTGTAACCAGCCACCCCCTTCCTCCATCAGAGAAAAATTGTCAATTCTTTGTTGTACTTTTTAAGAACCATCCTCACAGATATGAAAAACTAGATTCATATTTTTCTAACACACGGCAGAGAAGAAGAGAAACTTTCTTGTCTTAATAAGCGGGAGGATTTGAAATGGCATATCGGAAGATAAGCGTTCAAATCACCCTGGAGACAACGAATTTTTCTTCATTGTTTGCAGTGTCAGATTAATATGAATCTTTACTGTACAAAAAATCGGACCCACATCGGGATTCCACGATTTTCTTTGTTAGGCGTCAAAGAAGAAAGTTTATATGCTGTTCAACCTCGAGCCAGATCAGTCGGTCACAGGAGGGTCTTGGTACAGCGACCAGGATTTCGAGTCAGAATTCGTTGACGTGCTTAACCAACAGTGCTTCAAGTTTCTACAGCAACAGGTATACAAGGGTGTTGCGCAAAAAAATAGAAAGTTCAATAGTAAGATTGGGATATTAGTTCTACAAGCAGACCTATTTTTTTCTGGGCGGTTGGCAGCTTCGTAAGACCCAAATGGTTATTACTCAAACTCACAGAGACTATTCTAAGCTAAAGTTGCTTACCGCTTTTGGAAAACACTTCTGGAGTTGAGAGCTTTGGCTGTTATGTAATGTTTACAATAAGAGCGGTTTTGTTGTATTGAATACGGCCGAGCAAAAGGCGAGCGAATGCATTTTTAATACAAGAAGACCGCTCATGTCAAGTTAACATTACAAATAGTAAAAACTCCAAATTCTAGAAACTCAAACTATATTTTCCATTTAAGGAAGTGTTAGCAACTCCAGCTTAGAATAACGTTAACCCAATACGAAAACTAAAAAATCTATTCATTGTGATGTTATTTTTTACTCAGTCTATTTCAATCTTTTGTCGTTTTCTTGTAATTTTCTAGGCGGAGGAAGGCAAAAAATTCTCGGACGATCCTTTGGCGCATAAAAATGCTTCCTATAGTTCTTCGCAAGACATTCTCAAATACATCACTGACCTTGGTATAAGCAAGGTATGTACTTGTTAGTGAAATTGGTTGTCTGATCTTTGACTTTACCATTGTAGGTAGTTTAATGGCTTCACAGTCAAAAGCACACAAAAACTGTGAGATCGTTCACTACCTAAACCAAAAACAAGACTTCGACGTATTTTCTCAGTAGCTATAGTTTCGCGTAGTAGCTAACTGTTGGCTGCCGCTGGAACTTTTTCTGTGCAGTATCTGCGCGCAGGAAGAAAATTATTTTTCCGCCCCTGTCTTTTATATTACGAGTCACGAATGTACCTACCGCCTTTGACGAATTTGGGAGTGGGAACAAACAAGGGAGATTCATGATCGTAACATCAAAGAATAACCCAATTTGGTTTTTACTGAAAAAAGATAGATCGAAGCACGCTTTCTATGTTTATCGTATCTATGGTCAAACCTTGACTATTGTATAAGAGTAGTCTATTCTGTAAGAGTAGTCTATATTTTTTTACCCGAAAGTGTACAATTTAAGCATTAGCAATGATACGCACATCTCATACAGGGAGGCTTCCCAATTAGCTGGGCTCGTATAATCAAGTGTTCCGTCTCTCTATAGGTCCAGTTGTCAATCAAAGATATCGAAACGATCTTAGATACTTTAAGATTTGACGGCAAGTTAGAAATGACGCTAGTCAATGACACCTCGGCTGGGTCGAGTAGGCCTGGCGAGTACAATCAGAAAAAACTTTACAAAGCTGTTAAACCTATCTTAACATCAACAGGACTGGTGCGCGTACCCTGTGGCGTATGTCCGGTAAGGTTCTTATTGTTTTTTAGAATGTATCCGGATTCTGGGAACCTTATTCCCAGAATTTTCTTGGATCTCGATTTTCGCAGAACATTTCACAGAAAATTTGAGGTTTCATAAACCCAAATTTTGAAGCCTTAACCCAAATTCCCAGAAAGAAAAATTTTTCCACGTTTCGCCATAAGGGCAGGGTCCCCACAACATAATGCAGCGCGAGCCAATTGCGGGGGTTCGTATCACCTAACGCACCCTGCAAACAGGGTCCTAACAAACACGTAAAAGTAAATCTGCATGTTTTTTTCAGGTCGTCGACAGATGTGAAGAAGGTTCGGCAATATCCCCAAGTACATGTATTTATATGAAAGAATGGCTAGAGTATTAAAGTGACAATTGAGAAAACTAATCTACAGTGTACAATGTAACTATAGCCAAGAGTCAACTCTTGTAGCAACTAGCACTTCGGCTAACCAATATAAGAAAAAATCTATTCTCAAGATTCGAGCTTTTTAAAACAAGACAATAATTTTGTGGTGATATTTCGACTGTATTTCAAAGTTGTTGTCAAACCAAGAAATAGAGTTGAAATATGACCGCAAAATTGTTGTCTTGTTTTAAAAAGCTTGAATCTTGAGTTTACAAGATGTTGTTTTTTGGAGTATGTCTTTTCTTGTATCTTATTAAATTGTCTTGTAACAGTTAGCCGTCAAGAAGTTGTGTTCGCACTGCCAGGTGATATTAGAGACTTTGACTGTAATATGTCGGCTATATACTATTTAAAAAGTAATCAAAATACTAGCATTACATAAGCAAACTAACATACAAGACTTAAGTGTAGTTTGGGTTGTTTCTACATTATCATATTTTACGAAATAAGGAATCTCATAGACACACATTATACGATTAGACGTCATGCAGTGGTTGTATTATATGCGTATTTAATAAAGTTAAATATTTCGAGTTCCAAAAATTCTATCAAAGAAATTGTATTGTCATTTTAACTGGTCTTACCAATGCAATCAACACAATTTTGGTCATAATTTCGTTTCATAAACACTTTCACCTCATCAGATCAGTGACAACTTGTTGACAGCTTTTGTGACAAGATTTGCAACAACTTTTCTTCTCTCATATAATACGTGTATGCTCAATTATTGTACGGAAATATGATTTTTTATAAGCTATATAATATATAGAATTGCGTGTAAATTACTAGAGTGCAATTGTAAAGATTAAACTGTATATTTCTTGTGTTGTTTTTGCTTAAAAATAGTACTATATTTACTAAATTTAGTGTGATTAATCATTCATTAGATTATCGACCAGTCATATCCCTTTCAGGGCAAGAAATTGACAAATGCTGCAGAACTACAGTCGATTTCAGATTGCTTTTCCGGTTACATCAGCACCAGTGTCCACTACGAACTTACAAGGCACATTTTCAGTAAATCCCGATACTTTCAGAGCTCCACCACAAACTTTTATTTCTGAAAGGTCCTTTTTGCTTTCGGACCTCGGCCCTTTAGCCCGACCACTGTCCGTTTCCCGGCTGCAGTTTTTCAGTTTCAGCTTGTCTTGGTGTTTGCCTTTGCTGCTCCTCCTCCTTCCCTCCTTCTTCTTCCTTCACCTTGTTCTTGCAATTCCTCGAAAAATGGCCAACTTTCCAACATGATCAACTCACTCGGGGTTTGATTACGTCTGCCAGTTGGCGAACGACGGGGACGTTGACGTCTGGATTGGGCCTTTATTTCTTTAATCAACTCATTAATTGTGTTTTCCAATCTCTCAAATCTCCTTTCCTTTTCGTCCTCTTTCTCCGAGCGAGATTGGACTGAAGGGCTGGTAGCATCTTTCTCAACTTTCCTTAAGTGTCCTATGGGCCCACTTGAAAGTCTATTTCTATGCTTGCTAGCCAACTGGAAAGATTCAAGTTCTAATGCGATTTCTAACGCTTTTTGGAGAGACTGGGGCTTAGCTTGACGTATCCGTAACCGTAAGTCTTCATCGGTCAGTGCGTCAATGAAATGATCTCTTGCCAACACATCTTGGAGTTCTTGTGAAGCATCTAGGTAGGCTGCTCTCGTCAAACTTTCAATACCTTCGACTAATTCAGGAAGTGTCTCATCTCTTCTTTTCACCCGATTCTTTAATTTTGCCCTCGCCAATTCGGATTGATGAGTGACACGAAATCTACTCGTTAATGCGGCCACCAATAACTTATAGTTTCTTCGATCCTGCTCCGACAGGTTACTCAAGACAAGCGTAGCGTTTCCTTGGAGAGATGTAGCCAAAAATGCAGCTTTATCCTCGTCATTCCTACCATTCATACGGGCGGCTATGTCAAACTGTGCACAAAATGCTTCCCAGGATGTTTTTCCGTCGTATTTTGGTGGTTGCTGGATTGGCTTTCGTGATATTGTCCGAGTTACTTTTCGTTCTTGATAAGTTCTATCACTTTGCTCTTTGTATTCTGTACGCGCTTTCGTCAGCACGTCATCGATCAGATCGATGTTATATTCTGCTTCGGGTTCACGCGAATACTTTTGTGTCAGCGGACTCTTTTGTTCAGTTTGTTCCATTTGTCTGGCGTACAAGGGAGTAGATTGAATCCTTTGTTTACGTTGTTCCGTGTGAGTTAGTATATGCAAAGCAGTCTCTTGCTCTTTGACTCTTCTGCGCGTTGTTCAAGCGTGTCCAAACGAATTTCCAAGTCAGCAACACTCAAGCGTTCTGCAACCCGTTCCGACTCAATGGAGGTCAATCGTTTCATTAATTCTTCGTTTTGTCCGATTAATCTTGCCGTGACTTCTTCATCAGCCTTTCGTTCGGTTTCCATTTCACGTACAACAAGTTTCACTTCTTCAAGTATTGCAAGGATTTTGGCATTTTCATCGCTTGCACCTTCGTGATCTCCGTCACGGTCTAACTCGCTTTGCATTTCGTTTCGCCAAGTATTTTCACCTTCGTAAACAGCTTCCCTATTTCGCTTCTGCTCATCTGCCATTTCGATTTGTCTTCGTCGACTTCGAGTTAACATTTCTTTTAGCAACACTTAAACCACTCTCTGCTACCAAATGTTACATGTCAACTCTCAGTTACACTCAGCAGAAAAAATGTTCTCTTTATTATTTACACCTGGCCTATTTACACAAAATTCACACACTATCACAATGTAATTGAAATTACACCACAATACGTATAGCTCTTGCTGTGACATAATAGGTATTCATGTTCAGAACATTCTTTTTATTGCCACGTATATAGCCGTACGATCAACTCTAACAACAAAAACCGAAGTCAAAGCAAATATGTTGGCCCTGAACAACCTTCCCAAATATGACAATAAGAATATGACCAAGATTCTGAAACCATGGCTGAACGTGATCAACGACTATCTGATAATAATCTTGCTGACGCTGCCTGTTTTTGTTGAAGGGATTGAATTAGCGTCAGGTAGATATGTATGCGTGCCAGTTGTCGACTGTCCTATGTCAAATAATAAGAGTACGCCGTTATCGAAGTACAAACATCACAACGTCTGTAGAGTATTGTACAGCTCTCAGAAATTAACCAACGCCGATGGCAATGGAAAAACTAAAACTATCGTAACTCAACATAAATATACGCGACGTGATTATGACTATGTTAACTCTGAGTGCAGGAAAACCGCCTTCAAGTTCCATTCTTACTTTTCGTCGTTTCTTTTTGCCCAAGCATTCATTTTGTTACTGGTGAATAATGTGTGGTTGGTATGTCCGATGACGGCATCGTTTGTAAATAATTTCTATGCGTTGGCTGAAGAATGCTACAATTTACCAGGGGCACAATTCCTTCCCTTGTCGCAGAATAAGCAAGAATCTTTAACAACACGAGAATCCAGCGCACCCATAGAGCTCCGTCCGCTCGTTGCTTCAACATCAAGTTGTAGACGCGAGAATGTATCGGAAAACACTAGAATTGCTCCATCTACATGCGAGGGTGAGGACTTCGTCGGCGTTGACCTTGCAACCGCCATCGCTATTAAAACGTTGTACGACAAAATAAGATGCTTTACTACTTCCGTTGCAACGTCGCAACAAACACAGTACGTGTATCTGGTCCAAGCTGTGTTACAAGTCTTGTTAACAGCAATATTTTTCTTCCTCAGTTTCTGGTTCAAGGATATAAAAGGGACGGCGAGGTGTTCACTTGATGAATACTTTCCAATCACAGACGAATACTTTACTTGCTCTCACAATTTGTCGATGCTGTTGGAACAAGCGTGGCTAGTGTTTTTGATTTTTTTGGGTTTACTTTGTTTTGTTTCCATACTTATCGTTTCGTGGGCAGTTCATAAAGTATTTTGGAGACATGGATACTCTTTCAAAAACGAGTTGAACGAGTGGAACATTCCTAGCGACTTCGAACCAGCAAAGGAGGATTTGGGCTTCCTGTTGCATCTACTACATGCTTATGACAAGCTATACTCACTTCAGTTCGCTACCTACATGTCAGAAAAGCATCACAAGAAGTACAAGCAAGTGATGCTGAATCACAAGTGGCCGTTGGAAAAAATGGAAAAATGTTTTGATCGCGATGTGGAATTCAAATTTCCACACGCGATTACTTTGAGGGGACTATCTGGAATCCCAGACTCATTCTTCCAATGCATCAGGCCTTCTCCTCGCAGCATAAAATTCGTTTCATTATATGGATGTGGTCCGCTAGAAGACTGGAACTTTATTGAATTTGAAACTTTTTGCAATTTACAGTCTCTTACTGCTGCTAACTGTGGTCTTAAACAAATTCCCCAAGTTCTGTTGAAGTGTACGAATCTAATACATCTGGCTTTGAAGAATAATTCGATCGACTTCATCCAACCGGGAATAGGCAATCTTCAACAATTAAGATGGTTTGATATTTCTGGCAATAAATTGAAAGAAATTGACGAAGGAGCTATTGGAAAGCTAAAGAACTTAGAAGAAGTTGATATTTCTAACAATCCCGACATGACAAATATGCTTGGAATAACTCAACTGATTCTTTCAGGTGGAAAACTGAATAAACTATTTGTTTCTATATCTGATCATTCAGAACTGTCACAATTTCTATCTGACGATGAAAAGAAAAAAATGTTCGTGGCGTAAGTCGTAAGTTAAGCTAGAACAAAAGTCCAAAAAATTAAAATTCCTACTTTTTTGTATTTTCAAATCCTCAAAGTAGGAGGAAGGAAAACACCTGACAGTCCCGAAAGGTTTAGGAATACCTGGCAAGGCTTAGAAATAAGTTTTTCGTGTAGTGTTTCTGTGGCGTGCTACAGAACGCTACAAAAGCTAAAAGTTAATTATTACATATACTTATTAAACAATAATTAAACAAACTTATGTATACAGAGAAAAGTTATATTATGTATTATTGTTATAGTTATTTTAACGTGGGCAATACCAGTGTTAAATGGGAATGCTAATAAAGATTGTTGTTGTTGTTGTAATTACCATATACTCATTAGAATACTAGAAAACGCTACAAGGTTTTGAGAAAGGTCTCTATTATATTGGAACGCTACTTTTATAGAATTCTAGTATAATAGAGAGCTTTATCAATACCTTGTAGCGTTTGAGGCGTTCAAATATAATAGAGAGCCTAATCATCAATACCTTGTAGCGTTTGAGGCGTTCAAATATAATAGAGAGTCTAGTCATCAATACCTTGTAGCGTTCCAATATAAAAGGAAGTTTATTTTGTAGCGTTTTGTAGCACAATACACAAACACAACAGAGTATATTTTATTCCTAAACGTTGACACGTGTGTCGACGCAAGCCATCAAGGCAATACATAGTTTTCTGTTCAGCACAATTAATTAGCTTAGTCTCTGCTTCTTTGCCTCTGAAGTGTTGTGTTTACGCTAATGTATATACTTATGTCGATACTTATGTTACACACTTCACTGTATTTCTTTGTTGTTGTTTTTCTGCACAGCTTGTGTTTTTAATATACGTCGCCAGTAAAAATCCAGCTTTACCTTGGTTGCAATATTGCTTTAAAAATAAATACGTTTTTGTATTCTTTTTAGTTAGATGCCTATCAGCACAAGAATTGCACATTTTGTGATACCTGTGCAACATTAAATTTTACGGGTACACTTTAATATGACAATCTATATTAGATGTGCAGGGCATAAGTTAAAAGTGAGCCCTATACAGGCTATAATTTTCTATAGACACGCAGTTCACGGATTAAGATGCAAGGAGTGCCCATCTTATCGTCGATTTCAGCTAACTTTTCCCTGTAATATTCCAAACTTCGTTGCGAAGTTCGTTACGAAATTCAAAAGCTCATTTTAGAATTTGCCGGTTTGTAAACAAGGGCGGTGATTGGCCCCTGAACTGAAAGCCAATCAAATGCTTAGTTTACCAACAGGCTTGTGAATTCTGAAATGAACTTTTAAACTTCGCAACGAACTTCCGAACTTTGCAATATATGAAGTTCGGTATATTACACTGGAAAGTTAGCTAAAATCGACTGTAATAACTTTTCACAAATGTAAAATTGAAATTCCTTTAAAGTGCTACTGCAGCAAAATTTTCGTGTGACGTCATATGTTGAACACAGTTCATCGACCTTCAACGTATAAAACTATATTGTAATCAGGTCAAGATTGCTGTATTTTTGGCCGCCCGAACTATAATTTTGTCGCAGTATTCTTGAATTAATCTAAGAAAAAGGCAAGTATTTATTTCTACAGTTAATAAATATTCTTTTTGAACATGTAGCTATTTGGTGACACATGAATTATTGCAACTGTGGAGAAAAAAATAAAGCATATTATATCAGCATACACAGCAAAAAACGAACAACCTGTTCCGGCCTGATGAAAACACCATTGAACAATGCCTGCTGCCAACGTTGGTCAAGGCTGTCAACAATATTGTTCAGCATTGTTAAGTCTGAATTAGCCCGCATTCACGTGCAACAATGCTGAACAATAGTAATCATGGACTCGAATTGAGGAGCAAATGAAGTTCAAAAAACAGAAGTCTAGAATCACTTAATCAATTTAAACATTCCATCCACAACATAAACGTACAGTCGTTACTCGAATTCATGAAATTTAGGTAAATATAGCTAGTTTTATGATTTTTTTAAAATAATATTTGTAGAACATTGTTATTGGAGATTATTTTTTGGGGCGGATGGCAGCTTTGTAAGACCCAAATGGTTCAGTGGAAAATATCCTTACGCAATTATTACTCAAACTCACAGAGATTATTCTCAGCTAAAGTTGCTAACCGTTTTTTTTTGAATGGGAAACACTCCTGGAGTTGAGAGCTTTAGCTGTTATGTAATGTTTACAATAAGAGCGGTCTTGTTGTATTGAATACAGCCGAGCTGAAGGCAAGCGATTGAATTTTTAACACAAGAGGACCGCTCATGTTAAGTTAACATTACAAATAGTCAAAACTCTAAACTCTAGAAACTCAAACTATATTTTCCATTTAAAGAAGTGGTAGCAACTCCAGCTTAGAATAACCCAATATGAAAACTAAAAAATCTGTTGATCTATTGATTGTGATGTTATTTTTTACTCAGTCTATTTCCATCTTTTGTCGTTTTCTCGTAATTTTCCAGGCGGAGGAACGCAAAAAATTCTCGGACGATCCTTTGGCGCATAAAAATGCTTTCTATAGTTCTTCGCAAGACATTCTCAAATACATCACTGACCTTGGTATAAGCAAGGCATATACTTGTTAGTGAAATTGCTGTCCTAAACTTTGACTTTGCCATTCTAGGTAGTTTAATGCAGGCTTTACAGTCAAAAGCACACAAAAACTATGAGTTCCTTTCCTACCTAAACGAAAAACCAAACTTCAACGTATTTTCTCAGTGGCTATAGTTTTGCGTAGTAGCTATCTGTTGGCTGCCGCTGGAATTCGAACTTTTCCTGTGCAGCATTTGCGCGTGGGAAGAAAATTATTTTTCCGCCCCTGTCTTTTATGTTACGAGTCACGAATATAACTACCGCCTTTGATCTCTTCACGAGGTTTAGGACTGGGAACAAAGAAGGGACATTCATGATCTTAACACTAAAGAATAACCAAATTGGTTTTTACTGAAAAAAGATAGATCGAAGCACGCTTTCTATGTTTATCGTATCTATGGTCAAACCTTGACTATTTTTTAGGGTAGTCTATTCTGTAAGAGTAGTCTATTTTTTACCCGAAAGTGTACAATTTAAGCATTAGCAATGATACCCGCATCTCATACAGGGAGGCTTCCCAATTAGCTGGGCTCGTATAATCAAGTGTTCCGTCTCTCTATAGGTCCAGTTGTCAATCAAAGATATCGAAACAATCTTAGATACTTTAAGACTTGACGGCAAGTTAGAAATGACGCTAGTCAACGACACCTCAGCTGGGTCGAGTAGGCCTGGCGAGTACAATCAGAAAAAACTTTACAAAGCTGTTAAACCTATCTTAACATCGACAGGACAAGTGCGCGTACCCTGTGGCGTATGTCCGGTAAGGTTCTCACTGTTTTTAAAATGTATCTGGATCCTGGGAACTCTATTGCGAGAATTTTTTTGGATCTTGATTTTCGCAGAACATTTCACAGAAATTTTAAGGTTTCGTAAACCCAAATTTTGAGGCCTTAACCCAAATTCCCACAAAGAAAATTTTTTCCATGTTTCGCCACGATTCGCAGGGTCCCCACAACATGTAGCGTGAGCAAATTACGGTGGGTTCGTATCACTTAACGCACCCTGTAAACAGGGTCCTAACAAACACGTAAAAGTATATCCGCATGCTTTTTCAGGTCGTCGACAAATGTGAAGAAGGTTCGGCAATATCCCCAAGTACATGTATCTATATGAAAGAATGGCTAGAGTATTAAAGTGACAATTGAGAAAACTAATCTATAGTGTACAATGTAACTATAGCCAAGAGTCAACTCTTGGAACAACTAGCAATTCTGCTAACCAATACACGAAAAAAACATATTTCAAGACTCTCAAGATTCGAGCTTTTTAAAACAAGGCAATAATAATTTTGCGTTGTTATTTCAAAGTTTTTTTTTTCAAAGTCATTGTCAAACCAAAAAATAAGAGTCGAAATATGAGCGCAAAATTGTTGCCTTGTTTTAAAAAGCTCGAATCTTAAGTTTACAAGGTGTTGTTTTTTGGAGTGTGTCTTTTCTTATATATCTTCTTATAAGTTATATACAAATTGTCTTGTAACAGTTAGCCGTCAAGAAGTTGTTCGTACACCTAGTGACATTAGAGACTTTGACTGTGATAAGTCGACTATATACTATTTAAAAAGTAGTCAAAATACTTCCATTACATAAGCAAACAAACATACAACTAGACTTGAGTGTAGTTTTGGTTGATTCTACATTATCATATGTTACGAAATAAGGAATCTCATAGAGTGACACACATTATACGATTAAACGTCATGCAGTGGTTGTGTTATCTGTATATTCAAGTTAAATACTTCAAATTCCAAAGATTCTACCAAAGAAGTTGTATTGTCATTTTAATTGATCTTCCCAATGCAATCAACACAATTTTGGTCATAATTTCGTTTCATAAACACTTTTACAGCAGTGAGGATCAATGACAACTTGTTGACAAGATTTGCAACAACTTTTCTTCTCTTATATGTGTGTGCTAAATTATTGTACGGAAATATGATTTTTTATAAGCTATATAATATATAGAATTGCGTGTAAATTACTAGAGCGGAATTGCAAAGATTAAACTGTATTTTTATAAGTATATTTCCTGTGTTGTTTTTGCTGAAAAATAGTACTATATTTCTTTCAAAGACAAGTTGGAAATCAATACGATATTATTGTTTTATTTATTGCTATGTGAATGCCAAATAAACTTGCATTAACGTTATCGCTCAATTTTTATGACAGCTTTTTAATGAACCCACCAGCTTTTTCATCAACCCCCCGAATGTGAGACAAAATGTTCAGTATTGTTTAAAAAAGAAAACCCATGGGGAAGTTGTATATTAAAATATTTACGACATTAAAGTCTAAACCTCGAATTTCGCTTATATTCTTTCAGCTAGTAAAAAATCCTATGTTTCCGTGTGTGCTTTTGACTGCACTATCTTGACCAACACTAGAATGTTAAATAACGTTAAGTCCAATAAAGTGACAATTAAACCACAACGCGTGCATAATTAGCAAAACCCAGCCACAACGGCACAAGGTATGTACATAACTTCAACAGGAAATGATATGCATGGGATCACACTGAGCATGGAAAACGGCTCCCATGTTCGAAACTTGTCTACCACTTGAAAATCCCCCTTGGATGAAACTGGCTGCTGTAGTAAGTTTTTAAGATATTTTGTGATTATACGCTTCGCTCTGTCCATTTTTCAATTTGTCCATTTCTTGTCTTTCACAAACAAAAAAAACTGACACGTCTTTAAAATTGCATGTTTAATAGCTCTTGCTGTGACTAAATATGTTTTGTTGTGGTTGTCCTGAGCATTCTTTTTATTGCCACTTATATAGCCGTGCGCTCAACTCTGACACACGACAAAGACCAAAGTCAAAGCAAATATGTTGGCCCTGAACAACCTTCCCAAATATGAAAATGAGAAAATCACTAAGATTCTGAAACCATGGCTGAACGTGATGAATGACTACCTGATAATACTTTTGCTGGCGGTGCCTGTTTTTGTTGGTGGGATTGAATTAGCGACAGGTAGATATGTATGCGTGCCAGTTGTCGACTGCTTTACGTCAAATAATGACAGTACGCCGTTATCGAAGTACAAATATCACAACGTCTGCACAGTATATTACAGCTTTCAAAAACCAACGGACATCAATGGGAAAACTAAAACGGTCGTAACTAAACTTGAGTATGCACGTGAATATGACTATGTTAACTCTGTGTGCAGGAAAACCGCCTTTCCTTGGTTCCATTCTTACTTTTCGTCGTTTCTTTTTGGTCAAGCTTTTATTTTGTTACTGGTGAATAATCTGTGGCTTAAAAATCCATGGACAACATCAATTGTGAACAGTTTTTATGCGCTGGCTGAAGAATGCTACAATTTGCCAGGGCCACACTTAGCTAAGTTGGCTCAGAAAAATGAGTCCACAACAACATTACCTGATTCAAAGGAATCAGTAGCGCTAAATGAACTCCTATTGACTGGTAGCCAACGAAATATAGCAGAAATCGATTCATCCCACTGCGAAGGCGAGGACTCCGTTGGCGTTGACCTTGCAACCGCCGTCGCTGTTAAAACGGTTTACGACAAAATAAAACGCTTCAATGATCATAAGTAGTAATATAGGGGCCGATCGAGCCGGATTTTTAGGGGGGCGCAAGGGGGGCGAGGGGGGCGCAAGGGGCGCGCGAGGGGGGCGCACACATATTGAGGGGGCGCACCCTCATTAGAATATCGTGCTCTGATTGGTCGAAAAGCGTACGTACACGCCGTGACGTACGCTATACCCGTGCTCTGATTGGTTAAAACAGCGTACGTATCCCCCGTGACGTACACCCCGTGAGGGGCGCAAGGGGGGCGCAAGGGGCGCGCGAGGGGGGCGCACACATATTGAGGGGGCGCACCCTCATTAGAATATCGTGCTCTGATTGGTCGAAAAGCGTACGTACACGCCGTGACGTACGCCATAGCTGTGCTCTGATTGGTCAAACAGCGTGACGTACACCCCGTGACGTACACGCCGTGACGTACGCCCTAGCCGCGCTCTAATTGGTTAAAACAGCGTACGTATACCCCGTGACGTACGCTATAGTCGCGCTCTGATTGGTTAAAACAGCGTACGTATGCCCCGTGACGTTCACCCCGTGACGTACACCATAGCTATGCTCTGATTGGTTAAAACAGCGTACGTATGCCCCGTGACGTACGCTATAGTCGCGCCGGATTTTTAGGGGGGCGCAAGGGGGGGGGAGGCGAGGGGGGCGAGGGGGGCGCACCCTCATTAGAATATCGTGCCCTGATTGGTCAAACAGCGTACGTACACCCTGTGACGTACACACCGTGGTTGCGTGAGGTTGCGTGAGGCTGCGCGAGGTTGCGCAAGCCTCCACAGGGTGCCGCACTAATTAGTATGCGAGAATGTCGCGCGCTGATTGGTCAAACAGCGTACGTACACCCCGTGACGTATACCCCGTGACGTACGCCATAGCCGTGCTCTGATTTGTTAAAACAGCGTACGTATGCCCCGTGACGTACGCTATAGCCGTGCTCTGATTGGTTAAAACAGCGTACGTATACCCCGTGACGTACGCTATAGTCGCGCTCTGGTTGGTTAAAACAGTGTACGTATACCCCGTGACGTACGCCATAGGCGCGCTCTTTTGCCGACATGATCTGATATGTCGCACCAAGAAAGTGAAGAAAGAGGGTCCTAATCAGGATCGTTTATTCTATTGTTGTCCTCATCCAAGAGAAAGTGCTTGTGACTTCTTTGAGTGGAAACCTGACGAAGACCCCCTTGAGCCAGGTTGTGTTTGTCTGTTTAGTATGCCACCATCTTACCGATATACAGTCAGAAAGACAGGGGAGACATTTACTAGTAAGGAAACGGATTCGTAAGAAAGCGTATGACGAACTCCTTCGGCAAAAGGAAATCGATGAACTGATTCAGGACTTACAGATCTACTAACTAGAAGTTACTATTGCAAGGAAAGTGCTGCCGTACCACCTATGCAGCTATGCCTTGACTATACCAATTTATTAACATCATTTCCACACTGTACGAATGAATTTATTTTGTTTAAAATATTTGAAATTACAATATGCTATAAATTAATTACTATATAATATAAAGTGCACTTTGAATTACATTTGAGCACTGTTATCAATTCTCGGTGTCAATAATAATTTTGAACTACCATTCAACATATCTTCATACCAGACTTCAAGAAGGAAATATGTCTTTCAAGGTGATACACACCTTCTTTCTTCCAATTTTATTTCCAGGTAATTTAAATAATGATAGTAGTCAACAGTACGTTTTTTTGCCCAATATGTAGATGTTCCAAATTTATTTAGCATCTATGTAGTATCGTTTAACTAGTTAGTATGTAGTATCGATAACTTGTTATGGTACTGTGCATGTACGGATATAATCTTGGCATACAAATTTGTCCCAGATGTGCATGTTGTAGTTTGAAAATAAGTATGATAATTTAACAATACTGTGCTTGGCATATTCCATCCAATTGCATAAATTATGATGAACCCAAAATCTATCCATTTCGTGGATTTGAAACAGGCAATGTTAGGTACAGGAATTTGATAATACATGGATAACACATTCCATCCATTGCATATGATGTACTATTCCGTACAATCTTGAAAATCAGGATTTTTCTTTCAATGGAATACATTTCTGTTGAGAATTCCGATCCTATTTTTACATATGGTGTAACATATCCAGATTATAATATGACTGTAATAACTGTTTGATTTTATCCAGCAGTTTGGTATCTTTCATGTTTTATTCAGCAGTTTTGCAACATATGGCACCTTTCAGATCAATCTGGATTGCAAAGGATCTGGATTGATAATATTTAATTAGAAACATAAATAAATGAAATGGGGGGGGGGATTTCTTGTCTTGCAAATCATTATTTTTATCCATACAGCACTTGATAACAATGAGTAAAGTAGTTATTATTTTATAAATTAAATTATTATATCTTAAAACAGGGGCGGATCTAGGGTATGTCCAATCAGTCGCCTGACTGACGTATTTTTTGCAAAGAAATAATTTATTATTTCAAAATTGGAATAATTTTTGTGATTATAATATAATATGAATTTCGTATCATAGTCCAGTTACGTGTTCGTGCTTCGTTTTGAGAAAGCGATATGCTTATCGAGAGCAGCGGTGAAACACCAGAATCTCGCCGAAGCGGGTGACCAACTCAGTCTCGAATCTACTCATTTGATTGGTTTATAGACAATCTGGACTGACTTGGACTGATCTGTGGGGTGGTCTGACTTATTTGTACCTTAAGGGAGTCTATATCAGTCCATATATTTTGTTATGATTGGTCAATTTGAAAATATTGACTATTTCTATTGGCTCATTTGTGGGACTGACTCGGACTTATTCGCGGCTGGGGGTATCAGTCATTGAAAGTTGCGAAATTCATGCAAAGCAGTCCTTTCCATACTATTACTAATCTTATATTCGCGTATACGAAGGTTCATAGTTGACTTGAAAAGTTATTTTACGATGTCGAGTAGTGGTTTGTACGCGGCTGTTCGAGATGCGATTTTGGAAAACAATATAGAAGCCCTCGAGCAGCTCAAGTTGTCTTTAAACGAGGATAATCGTGCGGTATCGACAATATCGAGCAATGAAAGCTTCGATATACGTGCTAAAATATAGGTGCCTCTAAAAGATCGTGGTGGTAATCCAAATAATAAAGGAAGAGTATGTATTGCTATAAGGTATGAAAATATAACAAGACGAATAGACATGATATTAGCTGCAATATTATTTGTATGACAAATGCGAAGTTGAAATACAACACGCTCTAAAATTAGTAAAATATATAATTATTAATTTTGACTTCAAATATACACATATTCGTCTGTTCGATTTGCAATTTATTACAATACTTTATAGGCTTATAGCGTACTTCACCATGACCCATTTCGCCTAAAAGCCTCGGGAGAAAGTTGTCTAGTTGGGTGTTATAATTATATTTTGTGAAATTTGCATTTTCTGAAATATCTGCGATGAATACGAATATAGTTATAGTTATACGAATATAGTTTGTAGCATGCACGTGTCTATTTATAGCATATTGTATGCATTTATACACATGCCGCGATTTCTATTGAATCATTTTATGTTCTCCTTTCTTAATTGTAAACGAGGGATTTTATGTGCCTAAATGTTAAACAACTTGAGAATATAATCAAAATATTACTTTACAGCTTATAAAGCCTGTTAAGTTTACATGATGTTCTTTGTAATTTGACCCTCTGATTTAACAGTCAAATGGGGGTCAAAAGCTTCAGGTAATTGCCTCTACAGTTCTGTGTCGTTGATTCTGGTAGGTGATAACAGTTTGGTACCCATTTTAAGAAAACTTACTTCAATTGAACTGTTTATTAATGCTGAATTCTATTCTCAACACCTATTATTTTCATCTATTGTGGAAAAGCATAGTGAATTTCACAACAGCTTAAAGAAACTGTTGGCTTGGTCTCCATGACAAGGCAGTTCAGGTTTGATGACTGAAGACCTTGTTAAAAAGGAAGCCTTTTGAAACTGCCATGATAAGAAATGGTCCTCATTTTTTTGTGTTTTAAGTCTTCTGTTATAGGGAAAGATATTCAAATATACTACCCAGATTCAGGGGAAGTATGCCATAAACTAATGTTTAACTCTTTAATACATCCCAGAAACCCTGCCAAAGTATTTTCAGATGCTCTTCATATTCTATTTTGTCATGAAGGTATTGTTGAAGCTGGTGAAAGTTTTCATCCTAACCATTTTGTTCCTCTAGTTTTTATTCCAGCAAACTTAAAAAAAAGTGTCTAAGTGCAACTAGATCAGTATTATGTCAATGTAAAATAAACCCTTTTTAATTATTTCAAGATCTTGATAAGAGTGCGATCAGGACTTTGACCTTGGCTTCCCAGCTTAGATAGATTGGTGCCCAAAACATCACAGACAATAACAATACAGACAATGCAATAGACTATATTGCATTATGATATTACTAATTCTCCAGAAGCATGAGTACTGAGAATTTCAACAAATTACCAGAATCACACAAATGTAACTTTTTTTACATGAACAGTATCATTATGTATCAGAGATTTGTGATTTGTCTTCAGCAAGACTGACTAAAAAGTAATTTTTTAACTTGTCATCTTCTTCATACAATAATTAAGAATTTATTCAAACAACTCTGTTCATCAGTCCTACTATTTAGCTGGGTGGTAAAGGGTAAGAATTGACCGGGATGGTGTGAAGCCTGAGCAACTTCACATCCATGAAATGTCCCAAATGGTCACCCATTTCTAATCAAACTCCTGCTGCCAGTAGCAGAGGTGTGAAGGTGGATGTATGGCACTTTTTAACCCAGATGCTCATCTAGGGCTGTCTACATTGGCATAGCTAGGCTGACAATTTAGTTTCAGGATGCAAATTTCAAATTATTATCGTTATTCATTTCTTTAGAAATTGATTATTTTTACAGTCAGTGAACTGTAAATATTTGCATAGCAGGACTAAATCATCAAGCTGGCTACGCTACTACTGGCTGGCTGCCCATGCCGGAATGTGCTTCCTAGGCATGCTGATGAGCTCTCATATTGAGTGAAACAGCTAAAATTCTCATGTGGTTATTCAATATATAGCATATAAACGTACAATTCACTTAAATCCAAAAATAAATGTTTACCAGGAGCGGAGAAGGGGTGTTTTGCGAGATAAAATTCATGTTTAACAATCTTTAAAATGTTGCTCGGAAATGCTGGAAATCGCATTTCAGAGAGTCTAGATTTCAAAATTTTCCCGGGAGAGCATGCCCCCGGACCCCCCTAGCATGGCTCACAACTTCGGCGTTCGACTGATGTGTGAAAAATCCTAGATCCGCCCCTGTCTTAAAAGGTATATAGCCAATTACATACAAGATTATGACAGGGATCCACATATTGAATCCCTCTATTGTTGAAACTCAATAGTTTTCTGTTCTTAATGCACTGGTAGTAATACAAGTATATTCTAACTCTAGAAAATTGGCAAATTTCATTACATCAGCAGTGCCATTAGGATTAGGCATGCCATTCAAGTCTCTAGCATGGGAGTCAATCAAATTGAAAAATTCTGTTTGCTTAATCAAGGCCATCATATAGCCTTCCAAAATTAAAATAGCATAACTATCATTAAAAAATGCATTCAAAAGTGCTGTGTGAATATTATAATAATGAGATTCAATCTCTCCTTCATTATAACAAGACCTTGACATACTTTCTATACAAAATTTGGTTTTCATTTTTTTCCTCAATGGGCTCAATGGGAACTGGTAAATTATTATCATTGTTTCGTGCCTCAGATGGCCGCACCACAATGTTATTTTGTAGATCACTGTTATTTTGTGCCTCAATGGGCAGATCATTGTTTATATTTTGTGCCTCAAGAAAACATGCTCGAACAGCCTGAAACACTAACAACTTTTGGCAAGTTATCCATAGACAAAAACTCATCATCCTGTTCTAACACAATTAAGCCTTTATTCAGTGCTTTAAAGTACATTTGGTCACCTTGTGATAAAACATCAAACATTGTTGTCGACCAATCGATCAGTGGGTTACTTTGGGCTGTAATAACTGCCGCTAAACTCATAAAAGCACACTGCTTTCCCCTAGTTTGAACGCTAAAACGTTCGTCGCCTTGGTGCATAGTAGCACAAAGAAGTAAAGCCATATTTACCTGATTTTTATATCTTCCAAAAAGTTTTGTAAATTCTCGCTTGACCCTTGAGCCTTCAGAGGAGACCGCATGGAATGAAATGCGTGCGCATTACAAACGAAATTTGTTCGATTCCCAACCCCTTGATTTCACAAACGTAGCTAAATTCGTCCCCCCGGAAATACGACATCTTAACAGACAGACAGACAGACGGACACAAATCGAGATTTCGACTATACATAGATCGGGGCGAAAGACTGGGTCGAGTCGTTGTCAAGAATAGTGTGCTGCCTCGCTGGCGCTCGGCAGCAATAACTATAACAAAAGTGTAACTGTATATATAATTAAATGAACTTAAACATATAACTAAATATTGTTAAACACAAAACCAAATAAAATAGTTTTTGTAAAAGTCCCGTGGAGGGACAAATTGTGTCCCGCAAGTCCCGCAAAGTGATATTAGGTTTTGCAAGTCCCGTGGAGGGACACAAAGTCCCGTGGAGGGACAAATTAAGTCCCGCGAGTCCCGTTTCAGCAAAACGAACCAATGCCCGCTCACGAACTCGATCCTATTATTGTCCAAAACCACATATATCGTGTTATATGATCCCCCGTGTTGTCAAGGTTTTATTCGCCTCGGGCAAAGTAAATAAGACACAGATGGTAATAACACGCACACATGTTAGTTGTTGAAAAGATATATTCACAAAATAGCTATTTGCAGATCAAATATCTAATGGAATGGTTGAAACACCGTCTTCCAAAACTTTACGTTTTGGATAAAAATAACTAAAAGCGTTTTTAACTTGAACATATGTGCACGTTGTATTGTTCATAACTCTGAGTCCCCTATTTACATCCGACCCACTACGTTTACTTAAAATTACATCTAAATATTTATCTTTATTAATAACATTATTCTTTTTGTTAACCCCTTTGCAACTAAATTTGTCTTTCCCATCCCCAAAACAATAATACGTTTTACTACATAGACTAATTATCCCATCCCCGTGGAAACCTGACGAAGACCCCCTTGAGCCAGGTTGTGTTTGTCTGTTTAGTATTCCACCATCTTACCGATGTACAGTGAGAAAGACAGAGGAGACATTTACTTGTAAGGAAACGGATTCGTAAGACAGCGTATGACGAATTCCTTCGGCAAAAGGAAATCGGTGAACTGATTCAGGACTTACAGATCTACTAATAACTATAACAAAAGTGTAACTGTACATATAATTAAATGAACTTAAACATATAACTAAATATTGTTAAACACAAAACCAAATAAAATAGTTTTTGTAAAAGTCCCGTGGAGGGACAAATTGTGTCCCGCAAGTCCCGCAAAGTGATATTAGGTTTTGCAAAAGTCCCGTGGAGGGACACAAAGTCCCGTGGAGGGACAAATTAAGTCCCGCGAGTCCCGTTTCAGCAAAACAAACCAATGCCCGCTCACGAACTCGATTCTATTATTGTCCAAAACCACATATATCGTGTTATATGATCCCCCGTGTTGTCAAGGTTTTATTCGCCTCGGGCAAAGTGAATAAGACACAGATGGTAACAACACGCACACATGTTAGTTGTTGAAAAGATATATTCACAAAATAGCTATTTACAGATCAAATATCTAATGGAATGGTTGCAACACCGTCTTCCAAAACTTTACGTTTTGGATAAAAATAACTAAAAGCGTTTTTAACTTGAACATATGTGCACATTGTATTGTTCATAACTCTGAATCCCCTATTTACACCCGACCCACTACGTTTACTTAAAATTACATCTAAATATTTATCTTTATTAATAACATTATTCTTTTTGTTAACCCCTTTGCAACTAAATTTGTCTTTCCCATCCCCAAAACAATAATACGTTTTACTACATAGACTAATTATCCCATCCCCGTGGAAACCTGACGAAGACCCCCTTGAGCCAGGTTGTGTTTGTCTGTTTAGTATGCCACCATCTTACCGATATACAGTGAGAAAGACAGAGGAGACATTTACTTGTAAGGAAACGGATTCGTAAGAAAGCGTATGACGAATTCCTTCGGCGAAAGGAAATCGGTGAACTGATTCAGGACTTACAGATCTACTAATAACTATAACAAAAGTGTAACTGTACATATAATTAAATGAACTTAAACATATAACTAAATATTGTTAAACACAAAACCAAATAAAATAGTTTTTGTAAAAGTCCCGTGGAGGGACAAATTGTGTCCCGCAAGTCCCGCAAAGTGATATTAGGTTTTGCAAAAGTCCCGTGGAGGGACACAAAGTCCCGTGGAGGGACAAATTAAGTCCCGCGAGTCCCGTTTCAGCAAAACAAACCAATGCCCGCTCACGAACTCGATTCTATTATTGTCCAAAACCACATATATCGTGTTATATGATCCCCCGTGTTGTCAAGGTTTTATTCGCCTCGGGCAAAGTGAATAAGACACAGATGGTAATAACACGCACACATGTTAGTTGTTGAAAAGATATATTCACAAAATAGCTATTTACAGATCAAATATCTAATGGAATGGTTGCAACACCGTCTTCCAAAACTTTACGTTTTGGATAAAAATAACTAAAAGCGTTTTTAACTTGAACATATGTGCACATTGTATTGTTCATAACTCTGAGTCCCCTATTTACACCCGACCCACTACGTTTACTTAAAATTACATCTAAATATTTATCTTTATTAATAACATTATTCTTTTTGTTAACCCCTTTGCAACTAAATTTGTCTTTCCCATCTTCAAAACAATAATACGTTTTACTACATAGACTAATTATCCCACCCCCTTCCCACTCTACTTTAAATAATCCCGGCGTTCTCTTATCCATCGACTATTTGGTGGAAATTAGCCAGGAAAGCTATTCGCTATTGTTGGACCGTTTCTCTCATGTATTCGACCAAATCAGTCAACGAATAGTGAACGGTGAGGTATGTTGTGCGTTTGACCACCTAGGTATTTTCGAGACTTGTACTTATTACTATTATGACTATTTAGGTGTGTGCTGAAAGTGGCGATGACGTTGAAGAAATGGTGCAATGTCTTCTCACATTGAATCAGGTATAGACCATATTGTTGGTCAACTTGATCTGTGTAGTTCTTGCTCTTATTACTCTTTCTTATTTTTTTTTTTTTGCAGGAGACCCAAGATGAAGCGGACGCTAGTCAAGCAAGCGAGGACGAAGTGCATGAGGTAAATAATTTTAGAGGTTTAAAATTCTAGTCATGGTTTACTTATCTTTCCGGGCTTGTGATATATATGTGTAGCATTTTTTTTTCCTCCGTTTTTTTCAGGCGAGTGAGAATGAGGAAAGTGGGGAAGAAAATACAATTAAAGGTTCACCCATTAGAAAAATTGCAAGAAAAACTGGAACTTCATCTCATGGAACTACCTGTTCTGGGCTTCAATTCCGGAAAGTATGATATCAACGCCGCTAAAAACCCTTTCTTTGCCCACCTCGTGAAACATGAGCAAGTTAAGTTTGTGATAAAAAGAAACAACAGCCACATGTGTCTCAAGACAATACACTTGAAGTTTCTCGATATTACAAACTACTTGGCTCCTGGATTCTCCTACGAACAATTTTTAAAAGCTTACGAGTGCACACAGACCAAAGGGTACTTTCGTCTGACAAAGTTAAACTTGTCCACCTTACCGCCCCCTGAAGCCTTGAATTCAATGCTTTCCAACACCGCCATTTCCGAGGAACAATACGAGTACTGCCAGCGCGTGTGGAACGATAACAATATGGAAACGTTTCGTGACTTTTTGGTTTGATATAATAATCTTGATGTCGTTCCCTTCCTCGAGGCTATTGACAAGATGAACAAGTTTTGGAAGGAGCGAGATATAGACATGTTTAAAGACGGTGCGAGTGTGCCAGGTTTGACGATGAAATATTTATTTTCGAATGTTCCAAACGTGCATTTCTCACTGTTTAACGAAAAAGACAAAGACTTATACTATACCATGAAAGACAATAACGTCGGTGGCCCAAGTATAATATTTAACCGATACCACGAAACAGACAAAACTTTTATACGCAACGCAGAAATGACACGAAAGAAATCTAGAGCCTAAACCATGCAAGAAAGTGGTCGGTTACGACGCCAATGCGCTATACCTCTGGGCGATCATGCAATATATGCCAACCGGACAGTATACGCGACGACTGGAAAGCGACGGCTCTAAAAAGCAATGGAGCGGTAAAAAGGCGATCGAGTGGTTGGAATGGCAAGCCCACCAACAACAGATAAAGATCAGACATGGGTACAAAAATACCGAGAAAAGAGTTGGAGCTCGTCGCCTTCCAGTCGTCGCGTAAACTGTCCGGTTGACATATATTGCATGATCGCCCAGAGGTATAGCGCATTGGCGTCGTAACCGACCACTTTCTTGCATGGTTTAGGCTCTAGATTTCTTTCGTGTCATTTCTGCGTTGCGTATAAAAGTTTTGTCTGTTTCGTGGTATCGGTTAAATATTATACTTGGGCCACCGACGTTATTGTCTTTCATGGTATAGTATAAGTCTTTGTCTTTTTCGTTAAACAGTGAGAAATGCACGTTTGGAACATTCGAAAATAAATATTTCATCGTCAAACCTGGCACACTCGCACCGTCTTTAAACATGTCTATATCTCGCTCCTTCCAAAACTTGTTCATCTTGTCAATAGCCTCGAGGAAGGGAACGACATCAAGATTATTATATCAAACCAAAAAGTCACGAAACGTTTCCATATTGTTATCGTTCCACACGCGCTGGCAGTACTCGTATTGTTCCTCGGAAATGGCGGTGTTGGAAAGCATTGAATTCAAGGCTTCAGGGGGCGGTAAGGTGGACAAGTTTAACTTTGTCAGACGAAAGTACCCTTTGGTCTGTGTGCACTCGTAAGCTTTTAAAAATTGTTCGTAGGAGAATCCAGGAGCCAAGTAGTTTGTAATATCGAGAAACTTCAAGTGTATTGTCTTGAGACACATGTGGCTGTTGTTTCTTTTTATCACAAACTTAACTTGCTCATGTTTCACGAGGTGGGCAAAGAAAGGGTTTTTAGCGGCGTTGATATCATACTTTCCGGAATTGAAGCCCAGAACAGGTAGTTCCATGAGATGAAGTTCCAGTTTTTCTTGCAATTTTTCTAATGGGTGAACCTTTAATTGTATTTTCTTCCCCACTTTCCTCATTCTCACTCGCCTGAAAAAAACGGAGGAAAAAAAAATGCTACACATATATATCACAAGCCCGGAAAGATAAGTAAACCATGACTAGAATTTTAAACCTCTAAAATTATTTACCTCATGCACTTCGTCCTCGCTTGCTTGACTAGCGTCCGCTTCATCTTGGGTCTCCTGCAAAAAAAAAAAAAAAAGAAAGAGTAATAAGAGCAAGAACTACATAGATCAAGTTGACCAACAATATGGTCTATACCTGATTCAATGTGAGAAGACATTGCACCATTTCTTCAACGTCATCGCCACTTTCAGCACACACCTAAATAGTCATAATAGTAATAAGTACAAGTCTCGAAAATACCTAGGTGGTCAAACGCACAACATACCTCACCGTTCACTATTCGTTGACTGATTTGGTCGAATACATGAGAGAAACGGTCCAACAATAGCGAATAGCTTTCCTGGCTAATTTCCACCAAATAGTCGATGGATAAGAGAACGCCGGGATTATTTAAAGTAGAGTGGGAAGGGGGTGGGATAATTAGTCTATGTAGTAAAACGTATTATTGTTTTGAAGATGGGAAAGACAAATTTAGTTGCAAAGGGGTTAACAAAAAGAATAATGTTATTAATAAAGATAAATATTTAGATGTAATTTTAAGTAAACGTAGTGGGTCGGGTGTAAATAGGGGACTCAGAGTTATGAACAATACAATGTGCACATATGTTCAAGTTAAAAACGCTTTTAGTTATTTTTATCCAAAACGTAAAGTTTTGGAAGACGGTGTTGCAACCATTCCATTAGATATTTGATCTGTAAATAGCTATTTTGTGAATATATCTTTTCAACAACTAACATGTGTGCGTGTTATTACCATCTGTGTCTTATTCACTTTGCCCGAGGCGAATAAAACCTTGACAACACGGGGGATCATATAACACGATATATGTGGTTTTGGACAATAATAGAATCGAGTTCGTGAGCGGGCATTGGTTTGTTTTGCTGAAACGGGACTCGCGGGACTTAATTTGTCCCTCCACGGGACTTTGTGTCCCTCCACGGGACTTTTGCAAAACCTAATATCACTTTGCGGGACTTGCGGGACACAATTTGTCCCTCCACGGGACTTTTACAAAAACTATTTTATTTGGTTTTGTGTTTAACAATATTTAGTTATATGTTTAAGTTCATTTAATTATATGTACAGTTACACTTTTGTTATAGTTATTAGTAGATCTGTAAGTCCTGAATCAGTTCACCGATTTCCTTTCGCCGAAGGAATTCGTCATACGCTTTCTTACGAATCCGTTTCCTTACAAGTAAATGTCTCCTCTGTCTTTCTCACTGTATATCGGTAAGATGGTGGCATACTAAACAGACAAACACAACCTGGCTCAAGGGGGTCTTCGTCAGGTTTCCACGGGGATGGGATAATTAGTCTATGTAGTAAAACGTATTATTGTTTTGGGGATGGGAAAGACAAATTTAGTTGCAAAGGGGTTAACAAAAAGAATAATGTTATTAATAAAGATAAATATTTAGATGTAATTTTAAGTAAACGTAGTGGGTCGGGTGTAAATAGGGGATTCAGAGTTATGAACAATACAATGTGCACATATGTTCAAGTTAAAAACGCTTTTAGTTATTTTTATCCAAAACGTAAAGTTTTGGAAGACGGTGTTGCAACCATTCCATTAGATATTTGATCTGTAAATAGCTATTTTGTGAATATATCTTTTCAACAACTAACATGTGTGCGTGTTGTTACCATCTGTGTCTTATTCACTTTGCCCGAGGCGAATAAAACCTTGACAACACGGGGGATCATATAACACGATATATGTGGTTTTGGACAATAATAGAATCGAGTTCGTGAGCGGGCATTGGTTTGTTTTGCTGAAACGGGACTCGTGGGACTTAATTTGTCCCTCCACGGGACAGAAAGCAAAACCTAATATCACTTTGCGGGACTTGCGGGACACAATTTGTCCCTCCACGGGACTTTTACAAAAACTATTTTATTTGGTTTTGTGTTTAACAATATTTAGTTATATGTTTAAGTTCATTTAATTATATGTACAGTTACACTTTTGTTATAGTTATTAGTAGATCTGTAAGTCCTGAATCAGTTCACCGATTTCCTTTCGCCGAAGGAATTCGTCATACGCTTTCTTACGAATCCGTTTCCTTACAAGTAAATGTCTCCTCTGTCTTTCTCACTGTATATCGGTAAGATGGTGGCATACTAAACAGACAAACACAACCTGGCTCAAGGGGGTCTTCGTCAGGTTTCCACGGGGATGGGATAATTAGTCTATGTAGTAAAACGTATTATTGTTTTGAAGATGGGAAAGACAAATTTAGTTGCAAAGGGGTTAACAAAAAGAATAATGTTATTAATAAAGATAAATATTTAGATGTAATTTTAAGTAAACGTAGTGGGTCGGGTGTAAATAGGGGACTCAGAGTTATGAACAATACAATGTGCACATATGTTCAAGTTAAAAACGCTTTTAGTTATTTTTATCCAAAACGTAAAGTTTTGGAAGACGGTGTTGCAACCATTCCATTAGATATTTGATCTGTAAATAGCTATTTTGTGAATATATCTTTTCAACAACTAACATGTGTGCGTGTTATTACCATCTGTGTCTTATTCACTTTGCCCGAGGCGAATAAAACCTTGACAACACGGGGGATCATATAACACGATATATGTGGTTTTGGACAATAATAGAATCGAGTTCGTGAGCGGGCATTGGTTTGTTTTGCTGAAACGGGACTCGCGGGACTTAATTTGTCCCTCCACGGGACTTTGTGTCCCTCCACGGGACTTTTAAAAAACCTAATATCACTTTGCGGGACTTGCGGGACACAATTTGTCCCTCCACGGGACTTTTACAAAAACTATTTTATTTGGTTTTGTGTTTAACAATATTTAGTTATATGTTTAAGTTCATTTAATTATATGTACAGTTACACTTTTGTTATAGTTATTAGTAGATCTGTAAGTCCTGAATCAGTTCACCGATTTCCTTTCGCCGAAGGAATTCGTCATACGCTTTCTTACGAACCCGTTTCCTTACAAGTAAATGTCTCCTCTGTCTTTCTCACTGTATATCGGTAAGATGGTGGCATACTAAACAGACAAACACAACCTGGCTCAAGGGGGTCTTCGTCAGGTTTCCACGGGGATGGGATAATTAGTCTATGTAGTAAAACGTATTATTGTTTTGGGGATGGGAAAGACAAATTTAGTTGCAAAGGGGTTAACAAAAAGAATAATGTTATTAATAAAGATAAATATTTAGATGTAATTTTAAGTAAACGTAGTGGGTCGGGTGTAAATAGGGGACTCAGAGTTATGAACAATACAACGTGCACATATGTTCAAGTTAAAAACGCTTTTAGTTATTTTTATCCAAAACGTAAAGTTTTAGAAGACGGTGTTTCAACCATTCCATTAGATATTTGATCTGCAAATAGCTATTTTGTGAATATATCTTTTCAACAACTAACATGTGTGCGTGTTATTACCATCTGTGTCTTATTTACTTTGCCCGAGGCGAATAAAACCTTGACAACACGGGGGATCATATAACACGATATATGTGGTTTTGGACAATAATAGAATCGAGTTCGTGAGCGGGCATTGGTTCGTTTTGCTGAAACGGGACTCGCGGGACTTAATTTGTCCCTCCACGGGACTTTGTGTCCCTCCACGGGACTTTTGCAAAACCTAATATCACTTTGCGGGACTTGCGGGACACAATTTGTCCCTCCACGGGACTTTTACAAAAACTATTTTATTTGGTTTTGTGTTTAACAATATTTAGTTATATGTTTAAGTTCATTTAATTATATATACAGTTACACTTTTGTTATAGTTATTAGTAGATCTGTAAGTCCTGAATCAGTTCATCGATTTCCTTTTGCCGAAGGAGTTCGTCATACGCTTTCTTACGAATCCGTTTCCTTACTAGTAAATGTCTCCCCTGTCTTTCTGACTGTATATCGGTAAGATGGTGGCATACTAAACAGACAAACACAACCTGGCTCAAGGGGGTCTTCGTCAGGTTTCCACTCAAAGAAGTCACAAGCACTTTCTCTTGGATGAGGACAACAATAGAATAAACGATCCTGATTAGGACCCTCTTTCTTCACTTTCTTGGTGCGACATATCAGATCATGTCGGCAAAAGAGCGCGCCTATGGCGTACGTCACGGGGTATTCGTACACTGTTTTAACCAACCAGAGCGCGACTATAGCGTACGTCACGGGGTATACGTACGCTGTTTTAACCAATCAGAGCACGGCTATAGCGTACGTCACGGGGCATACGTACGCTGTTTTAACAAATCAGAGCACGGCTATGGCGTACGTCACGGGGTATACGTCACGGGGTGTACGTACGCTGTTTGACCAATCAGCGCGCGACATTCTCGCATACTAATTAGTGCGGCACCCTGTGGAGGCTTGCGCAACCTCGCGCAGCCTCACGCAACCTCACGCAGCCACGGTGTGTACGTCACAGGGTGTACGTACGCTGTTTGACCAATCAGGGCACGATATTCTAATGAGGGTGCGCCCCCTCAATATGTGTGCGCCCCCTCGTACACCCTCGCGCCCCCCTTGCGCCCCCCTAAAAATCCGGCGCGACTATAGCGTACGTCACGGGGCATACGTACGCTGTTTTAACCAATCAGAGCATAGCTATGGTGTACGTCACGGGGTGAACGTCACGGGGCATACGTACGCTGTTTTAACCAATCAGAGCGCGACTATAGCGTACGTCACGGGGTATACGTACGCTGTTTTAACCAATTAGAGCGCGGCTAGGGCGTACGTCACGGCGTGTACGTCACGGGGTGTACGTCACGCTGTTTGACCAATCAGAGCACAGCTATGGCGTACGTCACGGCGTGTACGTACGCTTTTCGACCAATCAGAGCACGATATTCTAATGAGGGTGCGCCCCCTCAATATGTGTGCGCCCCCCTCGCGCGCCCCTTGCGCCCCTCACGGGGTGTACGTCACGGGGGATACGTACGCTGTTTTAACCAATCAGAGCACGGGTATAGCGTACGTCACGGCGTGTACGTACGCTTTTCGACCAATCAGAGCACGATATTCTAATGAGGGTGCGCCCCCTCAATATGTGTGCGCCCCCCTCGCGCGCCCCCCTAAAAATCCGGCTCGATCGGCCCCTATATTACTACTATCATATTAAAACATCAAAAAAAATTAAGCGCTTGTATCTACTCCAAGCTGTACTACAAGTCTTGTTAACAGCAATATTTTCCTTTCTTAATGTTTGGTCCAAGAATATAAAACGGACAGAAAAGTGTTTGGTTGATGAATTCGATGAATACTTTCCAATTATTTACGATTACTTTACTTGCTCTCACAATCTATCAAAGCTGTTGGAACAAGCGTGGGTAGTGTTTTTGTGTATTTTAGCCCTAATCTTTTCTGTTTGCACAGCTATCACTATCTGGACAATTAAAAAACTGGGAACAGAATATTGTTTCGAAGACCAGTTGAACAAGTGGAGAATTCCCAGCGATTTAAATCCAGCAAAGATTTGATTTGATTTGATTTGATTTGGATTTATTCAAATTACATTGCAGCAAAAGCTGAATTACGTAATAGTTACAGAGATTTTAGAATGAATGTTACATCTATTTACATTAAAAAGATATTAAGATTTACAGCTACTATATTCAACATGACTTATTTAACTTATTGCACATGGCAAAAACAAATGAGTCTTTAGTCCTATCAGTTTTAATAAAGGGAATATTAAAATTGTTCTCGTTTCTTAAAAAATGGCCCGAATCGTGTCTTTGAGGTAGTAAATGACTGATTTTATGGTTGGTGTCGAGCAAAACAGATCGAAACAAATTGTCACATAGATTTTCATGATGGATTTCCATAGGCTTGATGTTTAGCAATTCAAGAGCATCGCGATAGTCCACATTTGGCATTATGATGGCAATTGCTCTTTTTTCCACACGTATTAGATCGTTCTTTAGGTACTGCGGTAATGAGTAGTAAATTGCAGGTATAGCATAGTCAGCGACAGATCTGATACACGAAGTGTAAAACAGCGCTAAATCTTTCGGTTTAACTTTAGCTCGCTTTAATTGGGAGAGAAGGTACAATCTCTTATTAATTTTCTTTACCACGTCATCAATATGATCGTTCCAAGTTAACTTACTATTAATGGTAAGTCCTAACAATTTGATACATTGTACAACTTCAAGATTTTTACCATTTACAACTATGGGATCCATTTCGACTGGGTTTACGTTGAAAGAAATACGCAATTCTTTACACTTTTCAGCATTCAATTGCATTTTATTATCATCTGACCAACAAATTACTTCATCAACTAAATCTTGAGCTTTACTAGTGCCATTTTTCAAAACTATTTCGGAGGTTGTAGAATCGTCCACGTATTTCCAGAGGGGACCTTGGGAGATGTTTAAGTCGTTTATTAAGAGTATAAACAACCAGGGACCTAGTTTGGTACCCTGTGGCACACCAGCGGGGACAGATTCCCACGAAGAAAAGATAAAATTTCCTAATTTGATTCTTTGAAATCTGTGGGTGAGAAAGTCAATTATCCAGTTAGCAACACTGCGAGGTATGTCCAACTGCGATAGCTTTCCAAACAAAATTGAATGATCAATGAGATCAAAAGCTTTCCTATAATCGAACAAAATCGTTCTTATTACTGATCCATTTCCGTCCGTTTCATGAAACCAATGATGCAACATGCTAATAAGTGCCATAGTTGTTGAAGATTTTGGAATAACTCCATACTGGTGGGGGTCGATCACCTTTAACACAGCTGGCTTAACGTATGTATTTACCAGGAATTCTTCAGCAATTTTAGAGATGCACGAAGTGAGAGAGATCGGTCTTAGATCTTTCTTTGGTTGTTGGACGATCTTTGTTTTTGGAAGGGGAATCACATCAGCCTTCTTCCAAAGAGTAGGAAGGCGTTGTTCTTTGTACGATGCATTAAGGATAAGAGAAACAGGAAGGGCAAGAATTAATGAGTATTCCTTTAAGCACCAGTTAGGTATTTCATCTGGACCCGCTGCACTATTAATTTTAAGTTTTGATAAAGCTTTATGTACCATAATTTCTGACAAGTTTGGGAAAACAGGTGACTCTTCCAATGGGAGCTTTGGTAATGGAAATTGTAAACTGTATTCATTCAATGAATCCAAAAATATTTTGTTGATCCTAGATGCTTGTTCTTCTAAAGATAAATTTGAAAACTCTGCGACATTCGTTAGATTTGAAAGTCCCTCTTTAGTTTTAAAATTACATAAGCGTTTTACCTCGCTCCACCATTTCTTTGGGCCTACTTTTTCCAAATTATGAACATTCGCTTCATAGTACTTTCCTCTACATGATTTCCTCTCGGAGTTGACTAAGTTTCTATAATATTTAAATTCATCTGAATTAACACCATAAGTGTAGAACGCCTTTTGCCTCTTTTTTATGAGGGTTTTTAATCGATGGGTCATCCAGGGAGCGTCAGTAACGGAGATCTTTATTTCCGTAGTTGGCATGAGGAGGTCTAGGCCCGTTAGTACAACATCATGGAATATATTCCACATGGTCTCACAATTATATTCAGCCAGAATTGAAACCCAATTTACTGAGCTCAGATATCTACCCAGTTCTAATTTATGGCTTTCACGACGATCTCGTTTCTTCACCGTTTTCTTCTTAGTGGCATTGCAATCTTTAATTTTTGGTGTGACCACAATGGTATTGTGGTCAGAGAGACCAAAGGGAGGAGATGCTAGAGGAGGACAGTAATACTCATGTAAATTTGTCAACAATAAGTCCAACGTGGCGTTGTTCCTTGTTGAAACTTTAACAATTTGTTTAAGTCGAAAATGTTTCAATAGTAAATTTATATTTAATCGATTAAAATCACCAGCCAAAATTATACCACAGTTAGGAAATTCAGATTCTATCTTTGTAAGAGAGGAAAGTAAATGATCACGTATTAAAGCACCATTGTCGCTCGGTGGGTGGTATATAACTCCAACAATTATACTTGAAAAACCACGAGGTAGCCTATTTGGGCAGATGTGAAGCCAAAGAATTTCATGATCGTCGCAGCAAATGATGTGGCTGATTTGTTTAAATTTACGCAAATGATCAGCTTTAACATAAATGCAAACTCCACCATGGTTATCTCTAATTCTGTCTCTACGAAAAACGGTATAACCCGGAATATGTATGATGCTATCAGGAATTGATTCCCTAAGCCAAGTCTCAGTAATAAATGCTAAGTCTACATGATTATGGAGCATAAAATAAGATATTTCATCCATTTTAGGAGCTAGCGACCTCACATTAGTTAGCATAAGTTTTGGTACTTTGACAGTAGATGGAGGAACATTGTTTGAAATCTTTATTGATACTAAATTGCAACCATTTTGACCCAAACTAATACCTCGTCCATAATGTATACGTCTCGGGGATATTCTCACAGGTATATTTGTAGGAGAATTCATATGATTATTATGTTTAGTCGGGCGTAAAGTAATTCTGACAGATATTCTTTCAGTTTGGGTAGTATCATCGGAATTATTACAAGAGGAACGAGCAACTTCTGGTGATTTTTTCAAAAAACGGTTCACTGATGTGGGAAGGGAGGCCAAGTTGGGATAATCATCAACGGGGGAGGGTAAGGGGAACGGATGGGAGAAAGAGAGACATGGGCTTCCTGTTGCATCTACTACATGCTTATGACCAGCTATACTCTGTTCAGTTCGCTATCTACATGTCGGAAGAACATAACCGAAAGTTCTATACAGTGATACTAGACAACGAGTGGCCGGTGGAAAAGTTGGAAAGATGTTTGTATGAGAATAAAACAGCGCTTTCTTTGAGGGGACTAAGCGGAATCCCAAACTCATTATTCCAATTCGATGAAATTTCTCTTAAAAAACTGAGAGAGCTTCATATAAATGGATGCGGTCCTCTACAACCTAACGACTTTGGTCAATTTGAAAAGTTTAAACATTTAGTGATGCTCAGCCTAATTAACTGTGGTCTTACTAAAATTCCCGAAGCACTGTTCAAGCTGGAGTTTCTACAAACTCTGCAATTGAAGAATAATTCGATCGTGGACATCCAAAATGGAATATGTGATTTGAAAAATTTGTCCAATCTTGACGTTTCATCCAATAAATTGAAATATATTAACATTTCCATTAATTTACTGCGCAAGTTAGAAAACGTTAATATTTCTAACAATCCTGAGATACACATAACTGCAATATCTAATGTTCTTGCATGTACGGGTTTGAAAACACTCACTGTTTCTCATCAGTCACCTATTTTTATCAGTTTACCTGCTGATGACAAGGAAAAGTTCACAGTAGTGGCCCAAGAAGATGAACACCTTTAATTTTCGCGTCCGTATTAAATTGTTCATGTATTTTGACATATTTTCTTTCAAATTATGGCAGTTTTAATGACCAACCATAGAAATGAAAGATATAGAATGCGCGCTCCTATCTATTTTCAGGTAAACAAATGACGCCACATTAAAATTCAAAATGGCCGATTTATAAGGGCAAATTAAACTCGCCCCACTGTAATTCGCATAGACCGCTCCTCGGACAAATCCAACATGGCGGATTTATAAGGGCAATTTTTTTTTCAATTTGGGTACCGGCTAGGTTACCAAGCACGCATTCTATATCTATTATTTCTATGTGACCAACGCTCCGTTGCTATGGCAACACTAACGCATTTTGCTGCACAAGTCTAAAAGAACCACGGCGACTTTCAATTTTTGTCTTTGCATTATGTTACAAGCACCATAGACTAAAATTGTGCAAAGTTTAAAAAATTCTGTATAATGCCAATTTTTTTTAAAGGGCATAAATGCTGTTTTCTTTCCACATTGCAGATTTTTTTTTATTTTTTGTATAATACAAGATTTTTGTGGTATAATATTACATGTAAAATTAAAGATTGGTCACCGTGCGAAACAAAGAGACATAGCACATTCACTTTTAAAAATTGAACTTTTTAATGACGTCACCAATAAGTAAATCCGCATTCAGATTGCTTTTTTACGCGCGAAATGGCGTCAGCATCTCACATGACATGCAATATTGGATGTTTTACGTATCTATTTGTTGTAAGCGTGATATATAAAGAGATTTGTGTAAATAAGATTGAATTTAGCGCATGCCGTCTTTATTTGCGAGCAATACTGTTTGGCATTGTCAAGCCTGAATTAGCGCGCAATCAGGTGTAACAATGCTGAACAATGCTTATCTTGGATTGTGGAACATATTAAGTGCAGAGGTTACAAATCTACAATCACTTAATCAATTGAAACATCCCATCCACAAAATAAACGTACAGTCATTACTCGAATTCCTGAAATTTATGTAAATACAGCTACTTGTTAAATATAGCATTTTTAAAATAACATTTGCAGAACATTGTAGATTAATCTCGTTCCCCGAGCCTGCGATCCCTTGGGAAGGAAACGGAGGCTCTGGGATAATCCGTGATCGACATAAAAAAACTGTATGTCGCCCGTACTGCGCATGCGTTGCAAATAAATAGATTCAATAAGCCGTATTAGGGAAGGGGAAGAAGCTGGTATATAAGTGACGTTCCATGACCAATAGGCAATATACAAATCGTATCTTTCCGGTCGACAACAACAGCCTTTACCACTTCGTATTGACACTCCTTCAATTTGAGATTCTTCTTACCCAGTCGCTCTAATGCTTCGTCCAACACAGAATGAAATAAAATAATATTTTCCACTGACATTTACAAACAAAATAGTACAAATACTGTTTCAAAAAACTTTAGAAAAATGCTTTTGTGGCTTATTTCCTACGCATGCGCAGTACGGGCGACATACAGTTTTTTGTATGTCGATCACGGATTATCCCAGAGCCTCCGTTTCCTTCCCAAGGGATCGCAGGCTCGGGGAACGAGATTGATTGTAGATATAGTTCAGCCTCGTACCCAGGCGCTTTATGTGCTTATAGTACAGTTATATATAGATCCGCGTGCTCGCTACTTTAGTAACTGACCTCTATATCTATAACTGTATTAAAAGCACACAAAGCGCCTGGGTACGAGGCTGGATATAGTTTACGATTGGTGTCCTTAATTAGTGGAGGAAACTTCCGCAGCCAGATGTATTGCCACGTACATAAAGTTTTGTTTGATTAAAAGAGTGCATGCACACGCATGAACTATATAGCAGGACATTAATGGCTGTATAAACTAATTCAATAAAGGTTGTCCTTCCAAAAGCGTAAACTGTAACTATGAGCGCGCAAAGGTTTAAGGGTTATTGCTTATTTTCGCCTCTAAACTCGGAATTATTTCTTTAAAACAGCATCGAGGACACATAGGAAACTTACGACGGCAAATTTACTTGTTACAAAGGCAATTCCCTGAGCATCAGGGCCTAAATAAACAATAATTCATTATCGTTTGTCCGCTCATACTTTATATATATAAAGTTTACGCTATAATATAGAAAGACAACCTTAATTGAAATAGCTACCTACATATGGGTTCGCATGATGTATCCATCCCTTTAAAATAGATCCTGCACAGCTTGTCTCAACGGAGTGTTTCGCCAGAACACCAAACAAGGATTTAGCAAGGAGTTTAAGTGTACTAAAGTCACTGCAAGAGACCATAAAATCAGAAACGTACTATAACCCAGTCTCGAAGCATTCAAATAATCACTGAAGAAAAAAAAACACAAGTCTAGGAAGTAACAAGCCAGAAGACTTGAAATGATCAAAAATGCAGTTATGGTAGACCGTAGGATTTTCTTTTTTGCCACATTTTCACTGGTTGAAGGAGTTTGAGTATTTTGAATTGCTTTTCGATGTCTTGCGACGAGCTTGCAAGTCCAACACCAAGTAACAACCACAATGAAAATCGTCGAGCATAGTATAAAGTAGGATCCGTAAAAAGTAACCATCGCTAGTTGGAAAATAAGTAGGGATTTAAGCAAAACGAAAAGCCACGAAACAACAAACACCACAATCAAACGACGCTTTGTAATTATATTTTGGTAGCGATACGGATAAGCCAAGGTTATGGAACTCTGCAAGCTGAGAATCACAACTGTTATTAACGAAAGTTCCAGGAACAGAAACGACAGCACGACATAAACTTCTTGTAATATACACATATTGTTCCCAAGCAAAGCACTCAAGATCGTAATCACAAATATTGGTTGTATAAAAGCAGTCACACCGAAGTCCGTGATGGCAAGCAGCAATAAAATCGTGATTTGAACTGTTCGTAGTCGAGGGTAGCGACAGTACGCCATAATAACAAGAGCGTTGGCCAGTGTACCGAAAAGAGAGATGACAATATTGATCATCACTAACACGCTTTGTAATGCAGCGTCTTTGATGCTAGTACGGAAATCTAGAGCAAAAAATGCTTTAAAACACGGCGCTGCAGCGTAGTTTGAGATATCTGACATACTTGTGTTTCTTTCCTGTACTAATGGCTGGCGTACTATAGATGATTCGACACCAGCTTTTTTCTTTTTTCAGTTAAAATACTTCTGCAGTTATTTTCAAACGATTTCACGACCAATAATTATATACCGGTCAAGCTTAACATTTATATATTTGATAGCTTTTACTATTTAATTAAAAATGAAGCGCCATCACTCTTTCATTTCATTTTAATCACAATTATCGAAGTTTGTAATTATCAAATGAATTTGTTATTTGCCAACGAGCCAAAATGAGGCGTGTACGGAGACGAAAGACTTAAAGACGAGATACGAAAGTTGACTGAACGGCGAGGGGTTTCTGCATGTAATGTATTTCTAGTTAAATAGGTAAACATGTAAGGTGCTACACGCTGGGAATGTAGCCAAGACGCAATGAAAGTACTATTTACAATGCCAATGTTGTTTGGCAATCTGGATCATCACTAATGCAGTCTGTGATGCAATAGCTTTGATGCTAGTTGTGCACTTTAGCGGATCAAGTACACCGTTGCAGAGCTTAAGCCATCACCCATCCTTGACATTTCCTCCTTGATAAACGCAAGTCACATTTCATACAGGTATTGCACGAATGTTTTCAAAGGAGGTCATTTTATATCGGTAATGCTTAACATGTACTTATGGAGCAGCTTTTATTTTGTCAATAAGCTGGTCGTTCAATTTATCACTCTTCCGGTTCATTTTAATTATACCTCCATTTTAATAAACGTTCGAGCAGAGAAATCATTTTGTTAATATATTTTGTAAATACCCCCGAGTGATGTTAGACATATATGTGAAAGCAATAAAAATCTTATTATGTACAACCGTTTTTAACATAAGGTATACAAGGGTGTTTATTGGAGAACAATCCTCAGAGACACGAAAAACTTGATTCATATTAATCTAGATTAATACGAGTGTTGGTTTAATCGAGCTTTTGACTGTTCTAGCACCCTTGTCCTTGATACTTTATTTTACAAAAATAATTCTCTCAAGTTGGAAAGAATAGGCTTTAAGCTTTTGAATGTTATACCCTTTTTGTAAACTTTGAAGAATAATTGAGCAAGTACGAATCATAAAAATTACTGGTCGAAATGGCGATTTATATATTCGTATATTCGCTCAATTTTGTTACATGGTGATATTCGAAAGTTGAAAGCCTGGTATTTCCAACTGTATAAGAATTATTTCTTTAGATTCAATACTTAAGGCACTGCATATATACAGGGTGTATAAAAAAAAAGTAGACAAATCTGAAATTGCTCTCTGTTTCGCGAAACGCCTCAATATACGATGTTTTGTATTAAAATAGATTGTTTTGGTACTTATAATCTAGAGTAAATCGAAAAAATAAGAAATTTAAAACTTCAGTACCCGAGTGGTTCTGTCTTTTACGGCAATTAAACATGCCTTGCGCGCAAAACGTAAATGCTTAAAAGTAATTTTGACTTGGTAGATGGAAAATTTGTGGGGTGTTGTATTGCTGCACAAAATTTCAGAAAATTTGCTCGAGTCTAAGCCGTTCAAAACGTCGCGCGAACTTCCATATTTTTAGCAAAATTAGGTTTGTGCATGTTTAATTTATGAATTATCAATTTAGATAAAACCCCCAAAGGAACATTTAATTAAAATTACAGCATTCTTCAGGAAAAACGATTCTTATTGAGAAAAATATACGTTCGCACAACGTTTTGAATGGCTTAAACTCAATCAAATTTCTTGAAATTTTGAACAGCTCAAAATTACTTTAAAGCATTTAAATTTCGTGCGCAAGCCATTTTTAATGTGTTTCAAAATACGCACACCCCTGGGTTTGAAACATTCAAATATTTTCATTTATTCTACACCGTAAGTACCCAAGCAATCTACATTAATAAAAAACTTCATACTTCAAGCCGATTCGCCAGGTTGAGAGCCGTTTCAAAATTGTCTACTTTTTTTATGCACCCTGTAGAGCACTGCAAAGTTCGATTATTTTTTTGGCTAAATCTGTGTACAATAGTCAAGCTCCTTTAATTTTTAAAATCTTTCATGATGGAGCCTGTTTTAGTTTCAGGTCAGATCATGCATGCATGGCTTTCGTAATTTAAGGCCACGCGATATATAGGAGAGAGACGATCTGGCCTGAAGTGAAGTCATCCAAAGTATATTCATTTGCAAACAATGAGCGCGCGAGGGCTGACGGATTATTGCTTATTTTCACCTCAAAACTCGAAATTATTTATTTGAAACAGCACCGAGAGCACATGGGGAAATAACGACGGCAAGTTTACTTGCTACAAAGGTAATTCCTTGAGTTTCAAGGCTTAAAAAAATATATATATATGATACAATACGCGCTCGTAGTTCACTGCTTACGCTTTTATAAAGCAAACCTTTATTGAATAGCTGTACATTGATTACATAGCAACAAAACTGACCATATGTAACCAAATTATATTAATTGCTATAAATTACACGAGGCTTTAAGCCCATACGACTTGTTGCAAGCCGACAATTTAACACGCTTGTTGCAACTGATTGTTGCAACAAACCAGACTCGCAGCAACTGGTCATTTGCAGACTTCACGGATGCAACTTGTTTAAAAAACTTGTAACAAACTTGTGAGCAACAAGTCTTAACAATCAACTTGCAACAAATTTGTCGACATCTTGCAACAGACTTGTCGCAAGCTAATCGAACGCATGCACCCTGATTTGGCTGTGCAGAAATCAAAAGCCAAATTTAAATTAGACGACGAATTTCCGTCTAAGAAGGAGAACTAGTGGCAGACGGATAACTCGTCTGGATATAAATTCGGTGAACGACGGGCTTTCCGTCTTAATTTTTCCGTCCTAGACGAAAAACTCGTCTTAAATTTGTATGAAATCCATAGCTCCACCCGACCTTTTGGGTTTTCTCCCCAGGAAAACAAACAAACAACGGCAGCAGTTAACCTTTCAAATTCCCCCTCATTTTCGATGCTACCTTCCTAGTTTTTTTGTAATTTTTACCATATGCTCTGGCCCTGAAGTGCTATATAATAAACTTTCCGCTTTAATTTGGTGGAAATAATTCTGGAACGAAGTGTGTTTGATCACTCATTGTACTACATGCCATTTTGACAACTCGCCTTAGTCAACAAATGAAGACATCAGGTTTTTCGCATTTATTTGTCTTATAGTTTTCCGTCCACGACGGAAAGCCGTCAGACGAGACGGAAATCCATGGTTTAATATAAATACGGCTAATCGAGCTTATCTAGCATTTTGAAGGAAATGAACATGCAATCGTTCATCTAATTTCGATCCAAAACATTGTACAAAATAAACAATCAAGGTATTTTTAGTTTCTCAATATTAATTAACTTCTCTCTTCCAGAAATTCACTGTGAAGCATTCAAATAGCTCACTAATCCACTATGTTATCTACTCACGGATACTAAATACATAAAAAAGGTCAAAATGAGAAATATCTTAACTCGCTTGATCAGAGGAACTGTTAAACTTGAGCAAATGAATTGGTCAAATATTTTCGAAACGCTTCTACTGCCGCGACTGTAATTTGCATGTTTTAAAACATGACTATCTCGAAAACAAGACCAGATATTGGGAAACTGAAACGTCTTGATGATTTATCTTCGAATTATATTTGATTGATATCAAACGTGGATAAATGATTTTCACCAAGACACTTAATTCCATTAAGGGTTTCTATATTAGTGCATCTCTGAGGCAGTGGTATGAAAGGTGGCTACCCACTGGATAGTAATTTTTTCAACAGCACAGGGCCCGTTCATCGGTTAGTTAGAAAGGTGGATAAGTTATCCAGCGGATATAAGTCCGACCGTAAACCTCCGACTATAAGTCCCCTCATGTATAACCCCCCCCCCCCCGTGTACAAGCACCCTCGTGTATAAGCCCATCTCCATTTCGATTTCGTACTGTACTATCAATTCCATGGAGGTCGGTTCTACGAAAGGCGAATTGCGCTATCCATCGGATAGTGATTTTTTTCCCAACTTTCTAAACATGTTTAGTAACTGGTAAGACCCATATTAATGTTCCTCACTTTCGAGTTAAATCACTTTTTATCTTTTGCGAATTCAATATCGCTCGTGTCATAGCTTTTTGTGCCTTCCTGTGGCAACTGAAAACCTCACCATCCGGTGGGTAGCGCTATCTATATGTCGGACAACCGACTCCTGGGGCCAGGGGCCGGTTGTATCAAAGACGTTTAGCTTAAACGGTGGATAAGTGAAATTTGAAAATCACTTTTACACCTAGTACGGAACCGAAATTATGAGTGTAATAGAATAAATATTTAGTTTTATATACAGTATGATTGTTCTTCTCAGGTCAAATAACTTTAGCTGCTTTGTTTATGCAACATGCAAACTTGTTTTATATTTTTGACTTATCCACCGTTTAAGCTAAACGCCTTTGATACAACCGTATATGTATTTAGCTTAACCCTGGGTTAACGTAAAATTAAAATTAAATTTCCTTTGAAGTTTGTTTACAAATTTGAAAATATTTCTTCAGAAGTTGTGTCAAAATCGATGGTAGTTTGAGGTCCCGAAGTTTTAAAGTAAACAGAGTATGCAGAAATACAGAAACCTAAGCAGTAGGTTAAATTTTAACCCAGGGTTAGTGCTAACCCAGCTTTGAACAACTGGCTCCTGATGTACAAGTACGTTTATACTCGCCAATGAGTGACAATGGTCAGTTAACAATTACCACTTCCCTCTTTTAGCCCAATCTTTAGGCGTCCAGTGTAAAAATTTCGGGTCAATTCGTAGTTTACGTTTTGTCATAGCGCGTTTGTGACCTTCCACAATATCTTTCGTAAAACTGAGAATGTACTGTCCCTTGTAGTACTGAATGAGACTGAGGTATTGTAGCGTTGACACTACGTCTTCTTTACGGATGCTTGTCCGTTCGCAAATATCACTACAGATAACAAAAGTGATTAAATATTGTCGCCAGTTCATGAAAGAGCGTGACAGGACGGTGGAATTGTTATCGGAAGAATACAAAGACAATCGTCTATCGGATAAATTTGTCCCGCGGTTTGTAGACACGGGCTATCCGGTGAAAATGTTAAATTCAAAATGGCGCCGCGTCGTAGAAATGCACTTTTGTGCACTCGCTTCATTAACTATTGGTTTCCCTGTACTCTTGTAGTTCAATGTTATTGTGTTTATTCAAATCGTATTGTTGTGTTTCATTCAAATCACATTGTTTATAAATATGAACGGCAAAGAGAGTGTTCTCTGCTCGGAGACGTTTGAGATCATTTCATAAGGTAAATTTATATCGCCTTCGGTGTTTCAAGCGTCGAGCGGACACAGTTTAGTGGACACGTGGAAACAGACAACGAATAGAATCGTGTCCGGTCGTAACTGATACGTGGAAACCCCAAAAAGAAATATTCGGTTCGAATCGTGTTAGACACGTGGTAACGCAACCACAGCCTATTAAATACAACAATATTCTCGGCTTAGCGATGAAACCCGATAAGAAACTGTAATATCCGCTTTTGTCATGAAATGCTTTGTTTGTGAAATATTGAAGGCTAAAGAGAGTAAAAGACATTATAGCCATCCGCCATCATAGGTATGTAAAAATTCACGACGTCACAAACAGGGTAAAAGCATTTTCTTCAAAAAAGCAGTTAGTTAATATGTTTATCGTTAAAATCCAACTGGATTTGTACGTATATATGTTTTTTGCGCTATTTTCAAGTACTCAAATTTTGCCTTTTGGCCTGCACGGATTTCGGAATTGATTCCTAAGCGTGTAGGACCAAAAGTGCGCATGCCCGCGCACCGGGTGCAGTTTTATGGGAACTTACTTGATTGTAATGCTCGGCTGATTACCATCGTCGGACTCCAAACCAATCAAGATTTCTAAAATGGTTTGTGACCAATAACTTCGATACGAAAGCAGGCCAAGATCCGAAAGCGGTTTCTCTGGTGTGCCAGTCTTTCCTTCAAACTTCGATAACTCGTAGCCTGAAATTGTAACGATAAGACTCATTAGAGCTAGTTGACTATAATACGTAACTTAATGTCATCTCTGTGTAATATACAAATGTCTGTCAATTAACTCTCTGTAAAAACTAAATTTCATCCCTGTACATACGATTCGATTTCACTTCAATTCTGTGTAATACACAATATAATACATAATGCATTATACAATCAACTCATCTTACCTCTGTGTAATGTGCAATTCAATCGCATCTCTGCATAATGTATTATATAATTAACTCAACTCATTTCTATGTGATATACAGCATGGTTAACTTACTGAATTCAATTAAAAGCTTGCCGTATCCTTTCCTTTGGTATTGTGGCAGTGTTAAGATACACGCAACGTTGTAATCTTCCGTTGATTCTTTTTCCTAGAAATACATTAGTACGTGCAATATAAAACACAGTTAATGAAAATTAGTAGAATCATACTAGCATACTAATGCACATGCTGTAATTTGATTGGCTACTCTACTCGCTATCTATTGCTCGATAGATAACGAGCCGAGAGGCAAAAAAAGTTTTCTGGTGTATATTTTTTCAATTCAAGGACAATTTGCAATAGGTTTTTTAGCAAAATGACTCAAAAATAAATTATTTATGTCAGATTCTACTAAAACAAATACATTACTCGCTCTCAATTTCTGGGCGTTGATAGTTGATAACTATCACCGCATAGAACTTTCGAGCTCGTAATCTAATTGTTAATTAGTGAATGGTAATTGCAACATCGTATCAGTGTTCAGCAAAGTACTCAAAATTTTTACTTGAGTAAAAGTGAAAAGTAACACCTCAATTTTTACTTAAGTAGAAGTAAAAGTACTGTCTGAAAATTTTACTTAAGTAAAAGTACAATATCGCCTGAAAATTTTACTTAAGTAAAAGTAAAAGTATTGCCTCAAAATTTTACTCAAGTAAAAGAAAAGTATAGGAAAAATATACTTAACTAAAAGTACTACTTAAAAAGAATATAAGTTCTCAAACCATTTCATTTGACAAATAAAAATTGCTAATAGAAAGGTCAAAGCAGTAAAAAAACACTCAGATATGAGCCAAGCACATTCCAACCAGTCCGCTCACTGCTAACTCCGCTTTAAGAAATACTTTTTTACTTTGCCAAAATATAACAAAAGCAACGAAGTAGAAAAGTAATATTTACCAAAAATCGTACTTCGTTACAAGTAAAAAGTACTTCATAAAAAGTTACTTCGTTTCAAGTAAATACTGATTTTTTTACTTAAGTAAAGTAACGAAGTAAATTTAATTCGTTACTGGCTAACACTGCGTCGTATATACATTGCAACAAGTCGGTGGCGTTCCTGGCTAAACAGTGTGCGCGAGTACATAACATTACGATGTTTAAAGAATTACTGTCACGCTGTACATCGCCTTTACTATTTTCTACATTCTAGTTTATTATATCAAAAACTAAAAATAATGTCAAGAATAGCTTTAATCCTTTAAGAGGGTCCTGAAGGAGTGAAATAGGGGCTGGGAATTGCGTATTTTATTCTGGGAAAAGGGAGATTCCATGCAATGGGACTAGGTTTAAACAATAAAAATTGGAATGGGATTAACATTTGCTAGCCACAAGACAGCCACTAAGATTATGGGATTTGTGCATTTGGACAAATTTTGGGCTGGGAAATGGGAATCCTCCATTCAGGTCCCCTGTTTTTTCCCTTCAGGGTCCCTATTTTTTGAAGAGTTTTTCCATAGATCTACAATGTCAGCAATACCTTTGAAAAGTACCCAACAATGTGAAATCCTCTGTTATCATATTGCGTCATAACATAGAAGAGAAACGGATCAGTGTCGTAGAACAATGTCTTGTGGTCAAGAAACAGTTTTGCTAAGAGACAAAGATTTTGCGCATATATCTAGAAGAGAAGAGAAAACATTACTAATAATTCTTTCAAACAACAAGGCGAAATTTTTGAGGTTTTAGATCGACATTCGAGCTGTTGCATGGTTTCTGGATAGGGAAGCACGAGCGGTTGGTGCGGTAGTTAAGGTGAGTAGAGTTCTTGAGGTTGACCACACATCCGGGTACTCCTGTTATCCTTTCCAAAACCAACATACATCATTGCAGGTCAGTTCCTGAATTAAAGGTTGTCGTTCCAAACTGTGAACTATCGACGTGAAAGGTCTGATGGGTTATTGCTTAACTTTTACCTCGAAACTCACAGTTTATTCTTTAAAATAGTATTTAGGGAACGTAGAATACGATAGAAAAGCTACTTGCTGCAAAGCGAATTCCCTGAGTGGAAGGACCTAAATGAACTAAATAACCCATCATCCCTTGCGCTCTCATAGTTCACAGTTTACGTTTTTGGAAAGATAACTTCAACTGAATTAGCTGTATATGTGTAAAGTGTACTGTGTATGAGGAAATTATCACACATAGTTATTCTTGCAATTTCTATTTCCAGCATTGCGTATATAGCTTGAGTTTACGCTACGTAAATGCCGACATACCACCATTGGGCATCACGCACAAGTTACAACCAGGGCTGGTAACAACACAAAATGGTCACGCCCTGGTTACAACAACACAGAATGGTTACGCCCTGGTTACAACAACACAAATTAGACTGACATAAACTGAATAAATCTACATTAAAAATGCTATCATGACTTTCATATGTCTGTTGGTGTTATGCACTAATGTAAAAATCATGCTTATAGTGTAACTCTGAGTTTATATCCTCACCCGGCAAATGTGCAAAAAATGTGCCTGTCTGACCAGGGCGGGATCCATTAGGCTAGCGTTCCAAAGGTCGTAGGTTCGATTCCCATCGTAATCGGGCACATTTTTTCAGCTTGCCCGGTGGGGATACAAACTTAGAGTAACATGCACCAGAAACATTTTTGCATTTTGACTTTAAATTTGCACAGCAGAGATTTTGAAACTGGGCAAGACAGAAGATGGAGACTGGAATTTTAATGTGCAAATTAATATTTTAAACAAATTTTAAACTACAAATATATACAAAATAGTTAATGTTTCGTTCGCTAAGTTTCTGCTGTCAAGCCGTCCCACCCCCCCCCCCCCCCGGTTCCGTATTTTTCTCTTAGAAAATATTCTTCACAGCTTCTCTGAAGGGAGTGTTTCGCCATAACACAAGACAGGGATTTAACAAAGAGTTCAAGTGCACCAATGTAACAGCTCCCGAGTAGAAATTTGCATACGAACTATGATCCATGCTCGAGGGATTCAGATAATTTTTGAACAACAGAAAACACAAGTCTAAGAGATAGCATGCCAGAAGACTTGAAATGATCAAAAATGCAGTTATAGTAGACCGTAGAATTTTCTTTTTTGCCACATTTTCACTGGTTGAAGGAGTTTGAGTATTTTGAATTGATTTTCGATGTCTTGCGACGAGTTTGCAAGTCCAACTCCAAGTAACAACCACAACAAAAATTGTCACGCATAGAATACAGTAAGATCCGTAAAAACTAATCAGTGGGAATTTGAACATCGCGAGAGATAAAAGCAAAACGAAAAGCCACGAAACAACAAACACCACAATCAAACGACGCTTTGTAATTATATTTTGGTAGCGATACGGATAAGCCAAGGTTATGGAACTCTGCAAGCTCAGAATAACAATTGTTACCAGCGAAAGCTCCACAAACAAAAACCAAAGTAATATATAAAACCCATGTAAAATACAATTTTTGTCTCCCAGCAAAGCAGTCAACGTGAAAATCACATATATTGGCTGGACAAAAGCAGTCACACTGAAGTCCGTGACGGCAAGCAACGTGAAAATCGTGTTCTGAACTGTTCGCAGACGAGGGTAACGACAGTACGCCATTATGAGAAGACCGTTGGCCAGTGTACCGAAAAGAGAGATGACAATAATTACCATCACCAATGCAGTTTGTAGTGCACCGTCTTTGATGTTACGCGGGAAATCTACAATGTGTTTGCTCAGATCACACAATATTGCCAAGCTCAGCCCACCTGCCATGTTTTATGTTCTTCGCTTGAAATAGGTTCCAAGAATTCACTCTTTTTTCAAATAATTGTGCACGAATTATTATGCCGAACAAGCCTCACTTGTGTTTGGACGCTTCTTACTTGCAAGCTGAATGTCAATCGTAATCTATTTAATATTATCCTGCAGGTTCTTTTCAATTCCTTTTTATTAAAGTTAGCAAAGAGATGAATTGTAAACTTGTAAAACGTGAATGTTTGAATTAACATGAGACGGTTTTTACTTTTTAATTAGAAACATGGCGTGATCTATTTAATATACTTCATTTCAATCATTGACACCATTTTATCAAAGTTCAAGCAAAGATATTAATTACGAATGTCCAAGGAATGTACGAATTAACATGTATATGGAACGGTTTTTACTTTTTAATTAAAAATATCAATCTATTTAACATCATTCTCGATCTCCGTTCATTTTAATCAGAACCCTATTTTATTAAAGTTATAAATATTTCATTATTGAAATGTTGGAATGTTTTATCATTTGATGTGCAACATTAAAAACATACCTTGTTTTTCCTACCATCGATCTCAAAGAACGAAATACTTTGTTTTCTGTAAATCTCATTCCCAGGAGGATGACGTAGCGTGCATTTCGTCTACATGTAAAAACATTTGATGATAAAATCTGCGGGGCCAAGGTTGCCCAGTGACAATCGGGAACCCACGGCAAAATTTAACCTTGAAAGCCTTGTGTATTCACCTTTTAGCCGTATACAGTATGTTGGAGGTATATAAAAGGGGGCCCTTGTGCATGCCTCAACAGAATTCTAAATGACCCAGGAACGGTAAAATCATGCAATTTGAAGAAGACGCCAAGTATTTGGGAATCTTCATGCAATAATAAGAGGTTCTTTTCAGGGAATATCTACGACACAAAAAAAGCTCAATCTTGAATTGAGTTTTGAAACTCAGTACGCTCAGCGCAGTTTAAATGAAGTTGTTTTATTTAACAACTTTTTAGCTGGGAGTCCGAGAACTAATAAAAATGACTGGAAATGATTTTACAACACAAAAAAAGCTACGCATTATAATAATAGTCGTACACAATGACCAGAACTAATTCCTTAGAATTCAAATAATACCCCCAAGTCTTCACTAATTTGGGAGGGCAGCAACTTCAAACCCCCCTAAACTCAATCTTCTCTGGAAAAAATATTGGAAATCCCTCAACTTACCCTGTGTCGTTTGAGGCAATGGATGCTCTTCGTAAACTTGAGACAAAACTCGCAAAGATAAACTATTGGGACTTTGGTAAGTTCTTCAGGGTATGGCGAGAAGTACCACGGCTGAATTAGGTATTTTCCTAGCTGGATCATTTTAATATTCTTCATACGGGTGACAACGTCATCATGGCTACGATCATGAACCATGCTGCCCCCAGTTCGTAAGCTACTCATCTTGTCGCTTACATTGTTTAAACTGTCATCACCATCAACCTGTTTAACACAGGGCATTTTTAAGGTATTCTTTGAGAGGTACCCCTCTCCAGGTTAAAAATATAAGCAAAATGATAACAGCACGTTTGCGCACCAAATATCATTTTTGGCACTTGGTGGTATTTTGACTCCATTTCAAAGTCATCGTCAAAGTTATTGTCTTGTTTTAAAATGCTTCAATTTTTTAGTTTACAAGATGTTGTTTTTGGAGTATGTTGTTTCTTATTTTCTAGCACAATATATTATGGTCATTCTTCACATTCATTTTTTTAAAAAACAAGTATTGATAAAAAATACAAAACTCTCACCTCTTAGATGTTTTCAAAATTTTGTAATGAGAATCAAGGAATTTATTTTATATTTACATTTATATTTTATAATTTCAATGTTTCAGCTAGAAATACATTTTGCAAAGACATCGGGTTTATTATGCCTACCTCGTCAGGACCTGAAGATATCGCATTAGCCTTTCTCTTTCGATTCACTATAGTCTTCTTGGTGCCAGTGCCCTCTCTTTCAGGTGATGAAGGCTTTGATCCTGCATTTCCTTTGCTCAGTTTACTCTTTGCTCTGCTGTCATCTTTCTTGGGTAGTTGCAGTTTGTCCTTGTCCAAAGATTTTTCACTGACCCATGTGTCAAGTCGCTTGTTGACTATTTTTTTGAGAGTACAGTATTACCTTTTATTCTTTTTTCATTCGATTTCAGCTAACTTTTCAATGTAAGACTTTGAACTTTATTGCAAAGTCCATACATTTACTTTGAAATTTGAAAGCTCATTTGAAAGTTTATACTGTTATTTAGCATTTTATTGACATTGTCAAGTTCAGGGACCAATCAATTTGCTTGAGAATTCTGAAATGGACTTTTGAATTTTGCAACGAGTTTCACATTTATTCGAGACCCAAGCGTGGAGGTATTTGAAATCATTAATAATTTTTGTGTGGTATGAAAAAAGTTTATATTCCACTATTTGGCAATGAGGATGATTTGTATTTTTAATTATCTCATTTTTCATGATTTATGTATATTTTTGACTAAAGCTTGTAAAAAATACACCTTAGGGAAGGGATATTTGATCCAAGAGATTGTCCCTAGTGCAAACTAGGAAACATTGTTGTAGCAACATTGTTTCCCGCCAATATTCCTCCATGTTTCCTAGTGTGGGCACAGGACACATTTTGGTGAATGCGCCTGTTGCTTTGTCTGTTGCAGACTTGCAGTTTTGAGCATGCCTAATTGGGAAATCAGTATTTCTTGAGCTGTAAACATATGGTCAAACTAGGAAACAATGCTCCCACAACAAAAACATTTCTCAATTTGTTTGGGGCAAAGTTTTCTGAGGTGGGCAAACCGGGAAACATGTTTCCACATCAGTAGGGTTGGGATTACACTTCCGTGACACGCAATAATACAGTCACAAAGTAATTTTTGGTTGTTCTTATAAGAATGACAACTATGACTTGTCATTCTTATTTCATGATGGTATTATATGTCATGGAAGTATAACCCATTTTGGCTTTCAAGGTTTGAGTGCCAGCCCTACGCCCCTAGCCCCACATAAATGTTTATTCTACCCCCTCTTGCAACAACCTCGTACCCAGGGTCCCTGTGTTTAATCTCGTGTACGCGTGAGGGACCCTGGCAAACTCTGATGCCGTGACGTCACAAATCTTGCAGATTATGCAATTTCCAACTTTATGTTCAGGGGGGCGATGGCCATTGTTGGGAAGAGCAAACAACTTTGCAATCGTGAAGCAAATAAATTCATATTAAATAGTACATGAAAGATATGTAAACACGGTTATTCATATAATTTTGTTTACCCAGTGGCAGCAGGAGTCCAAACGAAGAAAAGGTGAAAATTATATGAATCAAATTTTACAATCAAAGTGGCGCTAATTTTGTGTACGTTCATGATGATATAATGTATGAGATCTAAAATGCAATTAATATTGATTCTTGTTGGATAAAAGGGCAACTTTAAGAACCTGACAGAATTCAATGTATAAGTTTCATGTATTTAAAATTGGCATGAGTTCAGTGTAAAAATTGTGTTAATAAATTGCTGTGAATCAGGGATGATTATAAGAAGATTTTTTCAAAACAAAAATCTTCTTAATTCTTATAATCATTATAAGAAGATTTAAGACAATATAAGAAGATTTTTGACTTTAAAACAAGAATGTGATGACGTCATCAATCTACATCGAACCTTTCAGGCCCATTACCCTAACCTAACAACGGAAATTGTGACATTGACAACTAGAAATCCCTTTTGAAAACTTATTGTATAAAAAACTTAAACACTAATGAATTGACTGTTTATTTGCTATGTCTTAAAACCTGAAATGTACAAGTAACAGGGGTCGTCTGAAATCTTGAAGAACTATTTTTTAGTCATTGTCCACTTCCATTTTAAAATGGCAGATAGAAAATTACTATGAGTTTAATACAATACTTGAGAAATTGAGATGAGAAAGTGTTAAGACATTTTTTTAATGTTTATTTTATAAGAAAATATGAGAAGAATTTTCATCCAAAATAAAATCTTCTTAAAATAATATAAGAAGATATAAGAAGAAATAATATAAGAAGATTTTGCATCCCTACTGTGAATTCAATCTAAAAATTGTATGTATTTAAAATTCTTAATTTTGTCAGTCCATGTCTATGTAAATATATCTTGGAATTTTTCAGTTTGGCATGTAGAGATTTTAAATATATAATTCATGATCATAAAACTATGATGTTTGTACAGTTATGTGTCAGCAAAATCCTGATATAGTTACTTAATATGTTAATAAAATTGGCAGCAATTAAATTTGCCAGTTGTTTCAACCCCCCTTTCCATCACAGACCAGTGGAAGTGTATATGTTCATTGTAGTGGATTGCACCAGTCGGTATAAACCTCTGCTCCCCCAACATAAGGAGGATTAGGAATCATTTGGTTTCTTATTGATCTAATTCACCAATGAGAAGACAAGGAGCTGACTAATCCCAACTAATCCTGCAAAAGCCCACGTTGGGGGAAGAGAGTTTTACAATGACTAATATACATATTAGACTAATTGTAGATTTATACACATGCATGCTTTGCCATTTAACAGCTGATCATTGCAACTTGGCATGGTATAAAGTAAGTTTTCATTTAAAATATTCTGCAACTGCACATTCTAAGCTAGATAACACTTTTTGCTACTTTAGTAGACAAGTTCCGAATGACAAACTAAATCTATGTTATGCTTTGCTCAATGTGATCATCCCAGCTCAAAAAGTTGAGCACCACAAAGATAGGGGGCAGGGGAATTAATAAACAAGTACTATGTGAAAAATTAAACTATATACATTTCGAATCAAATAACCAAATATTTGCTTATTTATGACTTAAACAATAATGCACTAATATTTCCTTATTTATAACTTACTATTGGCCTCTTGATCCTCCCTCCTTGACCCCATGCAGCTGTTACAAAAATTACACCAATAATATTGTCCATAGATCATTGGAAAACATAAAATATGATATACCTCAATATAACACATTGTGGACCCTGATAAACTATGACTGCCAGGTTAAAAATAATCCAAACATCATGGGTTATTTGGCAACCTTACCATTCAGCAATGGCATTTTGGGCATAGAGATTATAACATTGTGTTATTCACACTCTTTATGATACTGGATAGAAAATAAAGAATATTTCACAAATATTCAAAGGTTTTTTTTTAAATTGAAAGTCAACTGTTTAAAATGATTTTTATTGAATGTGTCATTTTAAATTTTAAGCATTACATTTGATAGTGATACAGTTTATCTAATTGTGATGTCATTTGTGATCATTTAGTTTATTTAGAAATTCATTCAAGTACCAGTGTATCAAAGAGTTTTAACTCAATTGTTAAAATATATCTGCCATGGACCCATGTAAATGTACAAATCGTATACAGAGGTCTGAACTACTACATAAAAATATTTTCATGCTGTATACAGCTATTTCAATTACGGTTGTCCATGGCAAAGCGGAGAAGTCAAGTACCAGCACAAAAGGCTTGCTATGATATTGGATAGCGATAAAACATAGGAACAAGACACAACAATACATGAACAAAAATAAAACAATTCACACAACAAAGTGAACAAACTCACTTGGTATTCCACAAATTAGCATACTCATTTTCATCATAAGATGCTACATAATTGCAGGTGGGAAATTTGAAATCCTTTCAAGCACAAACACTTGTACATAAGAACAATATGCTCAGAACCATAATTGTGGTTGGTTATAAGTTTTTAGTCATTAATTTACTATCTATTCCCAGCAAACCTGCCGTGTTCATATTTGACCTTTTTATGCTTTGCTGGGAAACAGGCTTGACTGAAATATTTGAATGCATCCAACATAAAAGAGATTCTGAAAATTGACACCTTAATTGCATACATTCTTGATTTTCAAGAGAAAAAATATGAAAAAGAGTTGGTGATACTTAACCATATTCCAAAGACAATGTCAATGCAATAGATATATTTTGGAGTGCATAAAAATGAAGCCCTTAAAAATATCACGCTTGCACTGGCCAGTGCCCATGTTCTGCAGACTGGATTTTGTATGCATTTAGTTTGAGTAAACATTATATACAGCATGAGATCATACTTTTATATGGTGGCATTTACAGTACCTGATTTTTTTATTTACAGCTCTGTACAAGATTTCTATATTCTCATGGGTCCATGGAGGATAAAATTTGACAATTGAGTTAAGACTCTTTCATACATCAGTGTTAAATTGAACGAATTTCCACTCAATTGATCACTTATGACATCAAAATTCGATAAACTGTACCACGATCAAATATATGCTTAAAATTTGAACAATGCGTATAAATTAAATCGTTTTAAACAGCTGACTTTTAATCACACACTGTTTCAATCTGGAATAAAAAAACTCAGCTTGAATCAGTTTATGGTTTTTTATTTCCGTCCCCCGGTATGCTATTGCCGAACAAGGCCAGGTCACCAAATAATCCAAGATTTTTGGATTATTTGGTAACCTGGCAATCAGAGTTTGCCAGGGTCCCTCACGCGTACACGAGATTAAACACAGGGACCCTGGGTACGAGGTTGCTCTTGCAAGCCTTATTGTTATACTGGCAAGTTGTAAGTAGTAAATGTCAGCAGTAACAGTCTAGCACTCTATTACCCGAAGTTAAAAAACACACAGAAATAATTGTATTATGTTAAGGCTTATGTTAAATATTTTGCATAAATTACCCGATTTTAAGTATTGAGAAACACTATTTTGATCACTTACAATCGATAAAATGAACATAGTACTCCTTTCTTCCGTCTATCTCACGTATACTGATAACCTCGGCCAATGCTAATAAAAGTAAACAATATTCTTTAACTTCATTCGTTCCCGAAATAACACATCCAAACGTATGAACAAGCGACGAAAACAATATAACCAAATACGACAAACATGGCGGCCATCTACTTACGCCATTCGTCCGAGTTATTCATTCTCACGGGCATTCTGCAGCCTTCTGCCACGGTTATCTAAGCAAATAATAACGTAAAGCAACATTATTCAAGCATAGGAATCACTTTTGCTAAAAATTGTCGACGTTTTAAAGACAAAATTTACAAATACCTCACTCATTTCGTTCAAAGTTGACGGCATTTTTGCCAAGCTGTCCCACAATACATCACAAGCTTGGGCTATGAATAAATTATTCTTACTGTAAAATCACAGAATAATTTTTTTTTGTAATACAAAAAAGCTCACGACATTTCTTCAAGTTAATTTGATAAAGCTGTTGATAAGGTTTTTTTCTTTTGTAAAACTTTAGTTATTATATACTCAGAGCAAGGAAGCGTTGGTCATGTCTCTTCAAAATAGGAATAATTTATATGCACAAGACTCAAACTACCAAACCATGGCTTCAAAACCTATAATTTTAGCAAAATTAAATATCTTATTGGGAGAAAGACAGACATTGATTGGGGAGGAATGTGGAGGGGAATGAAACATATTTCATTCATAAGACAGGGGCGGGCCGCGGGGGGAGGTCCATAAAAATAAAAGTAAACTGTACATAATTTACCAATTGAGAACGCTCCCAGAATGCTAATGTTGGTGTTTCTGGTACAACAGATTTCTAAATCGTCGGGAGTATGTCTCCACCCCACGCCACTCTCCCTGACGTAATGTAGTAATAGAAAAGAACCAATAAACTGGTGTAGCGACAACTTCAAGGTTTATCAGTAAAAACATGAATTTGGGATAACCAACCAATTCTACAAAAACAACGGAAAGGGAAATGCGGAATATCATGAGCTCAGAAGCGAAAAAAGTTGACAAGATCTTACTTTCACCAAATGCGTGTTGCGTCTTAGAGACTGGAATAATCATACCTAATTTAGTGTGCAGTCAAAACACTGAAATGGAAAACATTGTCATTGGCAAGGAAAACGCTCACGCGGAAAAGACTGGCTCTAGAAAACGCTCAGAGGATGAATTCCGAGTAACTGGAAAGAGAGATAAAAGCCCGAAGAGAAAGAGGAACGGCGGGGAAACAGGAGTAAAACTTCTGATCCTGATAAGGGTTCACTATATCTCGAACTAACGTTGCCAGTGCTGGTAGTGCAGTAAAAAACACAGGTTATTTCGCCACCTGAAAACAATATATACAGAGTTTGACTTCCCAACGAAAGAACTTCGCCCAAAATATCGAATTTGTGATCCTATTTCTACTTTTAATAATCCTTGGAATAAAGATAGCAAACTAAGCATACTTGACTAAGCACTTCAAATGTCTTCAATATAAGGAAACTGAGAAATTGAAAAGACAAAATTGCAGGCTCGAAATGGTAAAATGAGGGTTGGATTTGCCTATTTTTGGCTCGGAAATGGGGATTTGATTCCATGCATGCACCGGACTGGGATTTATCAGTAAAAACACAACATAAAATGGGAATGGGATAAATATTTAAGCAAGACAGCCACTGGAATGATAGGATTTGTGCACGACGAAATCCCACATCCGCAATTTACCCCCCCCCCCTCCGCAATTTCTCATCCGTATTTTCGCATCCGTAGCCGCGTTGTATCCCTACCAATCAGAAACATCGCTTCGTATTACGCAGGACAAGCGGGTCTTAGTGAACTGAAATAAGAGGAACACTGACGTTCTAGTTTATGTTAATATGGTGTATTTTGATATTCAAACAGTTGCTGTCGGTGTATCAGTGTCAGAGTTTTCCAGATAATCATTTATATTTGAAAAGATATTTAACAAAAAAGACAATAAGAGCTAAATTGAGTTTTTGCACACTTGCATGGTGAACAAAAGTAAAAGTAAAAGTTTGGTCGAAATACTAAAATTTATCATTAGAAAGATTTCAGAAAGTCTTCATTCTTTATGAACTAAATTATTAGCCTGGCTGCTAAATTGGATAGTACTGGCAAATGGCACATCAATAGGCAAGCATGTGGACTTTTTTTCTTTCGGAAACTTTGCTCTTTTGGAAACTTTGCAGTGATAGAAATTTCTTAAAATTAGTATGAAAATAATAATCCTCAATCTCGCCTCTCAGTTTTTTCTCATGTCTTTCCGTCAATGATGTTTGGGCACAGCTCTGAACTTAATTCCACGTGCACCATCGTTAAGTCAACATTCAAAAATTACGATCAGGTACTTGTACACGACGCGTGCCTACGTATATTTTGCACACATAAAAAATTACATCATTTTAATAAAACTCATGTACTTTTATTTACTGCAGTGGTATTCATTACAGGCATTTTCATATAATTTAAATTTCAACTACCCTAGAACGGGCTAGACCAATCATTACTGTTCCTATATTACAATAAAACGTTCTATGTACAAAATAAATTTATCAGTCTCTTTCTTTGTTATATACATTACATGTACATTCTTCAGTTTGCAGACCCTAGAAAACATGGATTTGGAAAAGATCTGGATATCAGGGTCGTGTTTTACGAAAGGTGAATAATTCCTTCCAGAAGCTAATGCATATGATTTTTTTGACACCAGAGATACAGAACTCACCACAGGTAAAGTTTGACTTTAACTCAAAAAAATAACGAACTTTAATATGAGTTTTATCAGTTACTGAATACGTTTAGAAAGATTGAGAAGTTCACCTTTCCCGCAACGGACCCCAGTTTAGCAGGACGAGATCTTACACGCAAGCAGACACAGAAATTATAAGAGAATAGAGAGGTATTTGTGGGATTAATTTAACAAGTCAAATTGAAGCTAACTAATTATCTAATGCAGACTCAACACGTCTTACCAATGTGTGTTGAACGAGATCTTAGCCAATCAGATTGGGAAAACCCTAGTCCCCATGCATTAGGAGTTCCAATTTCAATTTGTTCCACCCTGTTCTTTAATAATCTCTGTGCTTCAGCCCACGATTATTGCAACTTTGTTACGTCGAATTCATTTAGTACAAATTATAATCATTCTGGAATATGTCATGTAAGCAATAGGAAATGTATTACTGAGCAGACCAGTACTAGAATGATGGATGAAAGAGTTGACGTCGCAAAATTCTGTTGTTGAACTGTCAAATCATCTAAATAATATATATTATGATTGAAATATGATTTAGTGGATAATACTTAATATTCTCGTTAATTTTGATGCCTTGCATGCCTTGCGGCAATAGAAGCGTTCCGAAAGTATTTGACTAATTTGTTTGCTTACGTTTAGCAGTTCTTCTTATCAATTCCTCAAAAGACAAAATTTTGAAACGTTCGTTCAAATTTTCGCAAACTTCCTGTCTATTGACCAGTCAGAATGCTCACGAATACCATATATAGTACCCTGATTGGTTAATTAACTGGACTCATATTGAGAACCTTTTCAAAATTTTGAGGAAGTGATCAGAACAACTGCTAAATTTAAGCAAATAAATTGGTCAAATATTTTTAGAACGCTTCTATTGCCGCGACTGTAAAATATCAAACCTCACATTTAAGGGGTGGGGGGTTAAATTTACATGGCGCCATCTTTTTTTATCGAGTGAATTATGTGCATTTAATTTTTTACCTCCTTCCACACATGGCTGAGCAGTACAGTTCCACGAGCTATATTGACATATGCTGTAATGTAAAAAAGATATTACTTACAAAACATGTATGTATCATGATAACTCAAGCGTTGTCATTGGAGACTGGCTATTTTCATTGCATTCGTATTTGCTCAAGATTTCTTCACATTCGCGAAAATGGTGACAATTGAAAGCTAAAAACGCGGTCTTTCCGACTGTGAATGAATGATTTTTGTACATTAAATGTTGGACGCGCTGGAGCAAGCCAAATTTTGATTACCTTTTTTTATACATCCTGTAGCATTGAAATGATGTTTGTGGTGTTACTCTGGGTTTTATACAATATAAATGTTTAAAGTTTATATGCATGCGTATCTTTGTTCGATACCAGCAATACGTACCATTTTTTGCATCCATTATGTAAAAGTAAACGATATCCTTCATTGTATTTTTTATTTCTATAAGTGCATTTCCCTAAAAATTAGAAAATAGTATTGCAGAGTTTTGAATATTTTATAGTTTCCCAACAGACATATACTCAGGACATTGTTACAACGTTGAAATTTGATTGAAAACAGGGGACTGGGGAATGTTGAACGACTCAATCAGTTCAACGTGGATTCAACGTTGTGACTTGTGATGAGGTGATTTGAAGTCAGGGACTATTCCAATCTGGCAGTGCAGTGCATAATAACCAATTCGTCCAGTGATAAAAGAAATTCCTGCAGTGCCAGTGATAAATCGGCTTGTGAATTTTTCAGGCTGCAGGTATAACATGGTCCCTTCTTACAATTTATTATAAGTCTTAATTGCACACTGTATTCGATTTATAATAATCATATAAACTGTCGGACCAATTTAATAACGAAGCAATATCTACGCCTGCATATATAGTTGGCGATATACATAGGGTAAACTTAAAGTTGAAGACGGCAGTCAGAACGTTTTCTATAATGTCGTTAACTTATATAAATTTAATCATTGTTCGTGCTTTTATGCAGTGATGAAATTTTCTTTGAACAATCTTTGTGTCAAGCTAACTCAGACGTTGGCTCAACAGTAACCACACTGTAATGTTTCGCGTTAGTCGAGTCGCAATACATGGATTTTGCATGCTTACCCGGTGGACATTGCCTTTCTGTACATCTCATTCCTCCTTTTTTACATATGCTGCATGTCAAAATAGAACAAATGAAAGAGTTACATGATAACGTCCTGATTTTTTTCCCGAAATGGGTTCCTGGAAAATGCATGTAGAACAAATAGATCTTACGGGGACAGCTCAATCAAACGGTGTTTTATGGCTACATCTTAGAATGCGAATGGGATCTTAAAAAAGGACCCTTTGCCTTAAAAAGGTATATAGGGGTCTAATTAAGTTTGCAAAAAAACCCTCAAACATGACGATGAATTTCGTGGGGAGGATTTCAAATGAAATTGCACTCTATTTGAGAAGATTATTACCAATTTAAGGCTTACCAATCATTACAACCATCCTGTGCTTGTACGACTTCATTTTCCTTGTAACGTTTACCACTCACCAGACAACCTAGAATTAAGATTTTTGTATGGTATAAATACCGGTGAAGGAAGACACTGGTGGAGCTGTTGAAACTGTTGTCACTTAGCTAGAGCATAAAAATTCATTTTTCGATCCAAACTACTAATTTAATTACCATTTATGAAATATAACTTATTTTGTTTCCAAAATTCTGGTACGCTTTATCAAGGAAAGTAACGCACTCACGATCATATCAGACAGATTCACAGGCACTGATCTGAAACTACAACTGGACAAAGCTTCTGCCATGCATAAACGAAGCCAATGGCGGCCATGTTTGACTATCCACTATAAATCTACATTGGAACTATTGACGACGTACGTAGAAGAGGCTTTTACAGTTTTAGGTTATCCGTGGGAATGGATAAACATTGTGCGAGTAAAAATTTTTCACAAATCTCTGTTTTCTTTTTAATTTGCCTGTGAATAACTAAAAAGGATAGTCCAAGATGGCCGTCATGAGTTCATTATCATGTGTTTTAAACCTTTTTGAAACTATTAGAAAAGTTGTGGCAAGCTATGTGTTCCCAGTTAGTATGGAAAAGACATTTGCCTGATAATTTGGTCTGTTTTTACACGTTGCGATTTGATTTGCAAAAATTTTGATGGATTTTAATATATCATTTTATCATTTCATTATAGACATTCTGACTTCAAAATTGGGTCACTGGATTCAAAAGAATACTTTGTCTAGTTTTATTCACATCAATGGCCGCAGGTGATGATATAGCGAATGAACAGTAAAACCACTCGATCAGCGGTGCGACATGTCCCCTGTTTTTGCGCAATTGTCTTGACTGGCCAAAATAATGGCGGAACAGTGAGTTCATCGTTTCTTTTGGCCAGAATGCAATTGACTGATCAGAACCCGCATGACGAACATGTGTAATGCGACATGCGTGGGGACACGAACTTCAAAGAGTGTCTGATCTTCTTACTTACCCGCATGTGTCATAGACAAGGGGTTCTTCGTCTTCACATGCCTATTACGATGTCTAGATCCTTGTTAAAAGGGAAAAAAGGACGTGTTAATTAAAAGGACAAGATTAATTTCAAATTTTCTGCTATACACAATAAAAAAATTGACAACTTGCAACGATTGTTGCAAGTTGTCAATTTTACCGGCTTTTTGCAACTTTTAACAAGTTGCAACAAACTTGTCAACTTCAAGTTACAACGAGTTTGCAAAAATTAGGGTTGTTAGAACTTGTCATTTGCAGAATTGTCACAACTTGTTGAAAGTTGTTTGAAAAAACTTAAATTTTTGTAGCCCAGGATTTTCGATATTAGTAGTCTAACATGACGTACTTCCTTGCTTTCTGCCAGAACGAAATTTCGTTTTTGGTCGACATTTCTTGCGACATTTGGAATAACCAGATATGGTGGGGCAACACTGATTGTTCGAATACTCCTCGCAATCCACATTTGTCTTGCAGATTTTTCTATGCCCCTCTGAAGTGAAAAATAAAAAAAAAAACATATTAAATACATCGATCAAAATCTCTGTATTCAACTTGTGTATGCCTCAGGTAAATATGATGTTCAGGTAAAAATTGTGATTTACTCTATATCCAAACCGGACAATCTGAGAACCATAGTTTTTTAAAAAAAGAACGAATAGCTAATAATGATGACTTTTGTTTTAAAAAAGGTCATCATAAACCCTGGTCACATTTTAAGTTGGTAGTCTAAAACCTCCCGTGGTAAATGGTAAAACTCAGAACTTTAAATAGAATTTTTACCATCACTTTAATATCACTCAAGTGCTATGCGTCATAGGTAAGATTTGAACTTGTGATCTCACACATGAAAGATTGCGCCTCTTTGCTGACTGATAAGCTACACTTCACCCCGTTCCCGACGGAGCCTTTGACGTTTTTGTCACTTGGCCGTCATCAAACGGATATAGCATGCAGTCATAGCAGTATTCTCATAGAAATAATAGATATAGAATGCGTGCTTGGTAACCTAGCCGGTACCCAAATTGAAAAAAAAATTGCCCTTATAAATCCGCCATGTTGGATTTGTCCGAGGAGCGGTCTATGCGAATTACAGTGGGGCGAGTTTAATTTGCCCTTATAAATCGGCCATTTTGAATTTTAATGTGGCGTCATTTGTTTACCTGAAAATAGATAGGAGCGCGCATTCTATATCTTTTATTTCTATGAGTATTCTTAACGCATGCATACGCCATATTGTTATTCGGTTGTAAAGCCATTTTTCGACCGTATCTTACAGTTATATCGTATGAAATAAAATTTCTAAGACGATGGAGATACTCAGAAACTCTACCTTATATATTTCGCTTTTTTCTGTTTGTGTTGCAGTTGCGGCACTAGAAGCGTTCCGAAAAAACTTGATCAACTCATTTCCTCAATTTGAGCAATCCCTTGATCAATTTCTCAATATATGAATGCTGTATTTAACCAATTCGGTTTTTTCCAAGTCAGGAAAAGGTAGCGGTAGTGGAAGTCAAATCTGTACCTCGCTATTATATATAGCATGTTGGTTGAAAATGAGTTTATATGTCGACAACGAGATGAACTTTTGCAAACGTTTGTTTAAACGAGCCAAAAAAAAATACTCTTCCGAGAAGGTGCTACACTTCGAAACATTTCTACGGATTAGAATCAAGAATTCGTCAGATTTGACAGTCATGATTTTGCACTCAGCATATCCCACTTGACTTTGTGATGTTATCAGAACATCAATCCTGATTGAAATAGCGCCGGCAGCAAGACAATGACACAACACGAGTTCCATTTGGCAGTCTGCAAGACATATTGTCTCGTGCGTCAGTGAATGCATCTGATATCTAACTATTCTTCGTATGAAACAGACCGTTCCATTAGTGTTTCCGTATATATTGCGTGACTACAGTCACGCATGCGCAGGCCTGGTCATAACAACACTACCCGGGAAAAGCAAACGTAAATTATTTACAAAACGCAGCGAGAAAAGTTTCTTTGGTAAACGTTAAACATTCAATCAGCGAATTGAATCAACATTGCTTACCCGATTCTAAAATAGCGTTGATACCAACTGAAACTCAATGTTAAACTACCTTGAAACAACGTTTAGATTATCATCATATAATCAAACGTAAATGGACGTTTTATCGATGTCTGCAGTTTGCTAAATTTAACTTTCATTTGTCTAATGTACAATGAAAATGTGTCGTTCTTTTTAAAACCTTTGTCCAATTGAGAAAGAGCTTTCGAGGAGGTGCTACAACACCGGGAAACATCATATATAGAATGCAATGCGCGTTCGGTAACCTGGCTGGTGCCCAAAATTGAAAACAATTTGCCCTAGTTATAGATTCTATAAATCCGCCATATTGGATTCGATCAGAAATCTAAAGAAAGCTTCGCTTCGAATGTGAATGGGAAAAAAAGTGATTTTGCTGAAATAATAAAGAGTTTCGGGGAAAAATGTAATAAGCTTTAAAATTCATGGACAGACATGAGTTGAATACGCGTTGTTCTTATGATTTTTTTTCACAGGTCAAATCCATTTCCATAGTAAAAGTTTAACAGTTGTTTCACAGTTGTTAAGCTTATCAGAGACGTAGCTATGTAAATGAACTGCATGTGTGGCAAAACAATTCGTTTAATACGACTCCCACCCCAACCCATCAAACTATTCCATCTATAGTAAACAAACATGCATGATGATAACTATTAAAATCTTAAAAATTGAGGCAGTAAATGAGGCAGCAAAATTGAGTTCCCTACAAATCCCCAACAAAAAACCTCTAAAAAACTTTAAGCATCTCCGCTGTGACATTTGATATCAATGTAAGTCAATGATTGTCTTCTCCATATGTCCCCGTTGGCAGTTCTGCCAGTCGATTTCACAACAATTACAAGCGTCCTTACAACATGTAAAATGTCCCACTTAAGCGTGCTGAACTTAGTAAGGCGTTTCAAACTATAGTTGCATGCAAACTATAATTTCATGATTTATCGCCTTTTGTACATTTTTTTAATCAAACAGGTCAGCAAGTCGTATCATGTTGACCACCTACAGCAAACGAGAAAACTACGTATTTGTATACAGTTATTTGTGGCGAATTAATAAATTTGCAGGGTAGTACCAATTTAGTAAATTGTTAAACTCCCGAATAATATTTGGTCCATCATTCGTCACAAATATTCTTGTGGAGAAAATCAAAGAAAATGTTGCAAAAATGCAAAACTTGCTATCGGTCAACAGGAAATTAAATATGGAGCATGCCAGTTTAATGGAGGCCAGATGTGATCAGATAAAGTAATATAAACGACACGCACATCAAGCAATCAAAATAAATACTCCAAGGTGGGAACGTTTAATGAAATATGGCAATATTAAAACTTTATACAAATAAATAGCATCCACGCCAAGGAGTTGATTAATTGAGAGCGCTTGTCACGCATACGACACAGAATTTTAGTCAGGCTGGAGCATATGGGGGAACTCATAAATAGCACACAGAAAATGAGCAAACACGATGGAGTGTGATAGAATCTGGAAGGAATGTGGATGAACAAATTAGTCAGTTTCACACACTTGTTCTGCTCGCTAGTTGTAGTGGTAAACCACGGATAACAAGAATCAAATGTGCGATTTATGGAAGAAAAAGCTGAAATAGATCCCACAAACTATCGTTATTGGCTATCCATATCCAAGATCTCCCTTCCCCCTCCCCCGAAACAGAGGAGGGCGAGGCTGGTTGATTGAAGAAAAAATAAACTAGGTCTATTTAGCTACAATCAGAAAAAACCAGGGGCGTACCATGCAGACTGCCCTATATCAATCCTATTTCCGGGGAGGGGGGGGGGTATAAATACATCGACTGCTGCAGTTGTTCAAAGCTGGGTTATACAGTGGTGACTGTTACTTAAATTTTATCCTTCTGTTTTAGTTTCTGTATTTCTAATCCAAACCTTAATCCAAAGCCTCTTTGTTTAAAGGAATATTTCCAAGTTTATGAGAAAGTTGCTCGGAAATTCCCTTTAAATTTTACAGTTCGCTTTCACCGAAAATTCTACCCAAGCGGTAAAGTAAACATTAAAAATTATTTTGAAAATGAAGTTTGACGCATATACAAGGCTATATAGAAAACAATTAAAGCCAAAATTTTGTGAACTAGCAACCCGTATTCCATTAATCCCGGATATTTTGATGCAGGAATTTCATTTGGGGGCAAAATTCTAAACGACGTTAACATCACATATTTAGCATTTTAGTGTATTGCAATGTGGTTAATGGCGACAAAGGCAGTCAAACATCGCAATATTTAGACCCAGTTGGGGGTTGATTTTTTTGCCAGACAATACGAGAAAGCAAATATTAGCAATAAATGCATTAATAGCTTTCATATGCGCGACGTTTATATGAAAATTATCATATTACTTCATTACAACGGAGACAGTTGACGTCGAATTTAATCTCGTCATAGATTAAACGTGTTTCAACGTTCATTTTGTCTGCTTTTTTATCTCGCTTGAAGCACAAAAGAGAAAATTTAAGACAAAGTTGTTTGTGCAAACTGACGGGTGGCAACTTATAGAAGTTTCAGGACTTTGTAACTGATAATTATACACACAAAAGGATATTTATTAAAGTTACATGTAAATTTAAAGTGCTTTTAAACAACATTAGTTCGCTACCCGCTGTGGACGATTGTGGGCGACAATTTTCGATTCGACTTGGCTCACGCCAAAAAAAATCAGGCTTGCCTTTTGTCGAGTTAGTCTTCGAGAATTACATGTCAGTTTCTGCTACATTTCAGGATGGAAAACGTTTAACATAAAATGAGAGCGAAAGTTTCATCTACACGATTTTTACTCGAGTTTAAACGTTGCACAATTAAAAACTAGATTTGCATGTGAGGTCAAATATGCAATGTTGGATGCACAAAAATTTGGAGTGGACATTAGTTCACTGATATTAGAGATATTAATGGATGACAACGTGTTCGGCAAAGATCCCATGTTTGATGTTTGACAAAGTGGTTGTTTGATATGAAAAGATGTCTTATTAAAGCATGTAAAAATTTTTATGAGCTTAATTTCAATTGCAACTGTAATATCTGTGTGAAAAGGTAGCCAAATATTTAATAATGCAATTTTAATACAATTTTGTCAAAAAGCGATAACTATATTACAGTGGGCTATTCTCAGCTTACTTGAAAAGCATCATTGATACACATGTTCGTTATCGGAAGCCCATATTCAATATATCGTGTTTATAACTCTAGAGAACACCTTGACCTTGAAGGTTTTTCTGTCAGAGATCAGGGTTGCGCTTTTTTATGCAACAGTTCATGGACAAGTGGTCGTATGACAGACATGACGTAGATGACAAGTTCTACCGACGATTTTCAACACCGCTACACAATATTATGCTAACGCCCATGGAGACTCATGTTTTTCAACAAGAACAGAAAATAGTAAATATTTATCAACCGTAATGAAAAAAAATTCTTGGGAACTCGCTTGTCTTAAATTATGTCACTTATCGTGGAAGGGTTCAAGTGTAAAAAATGCCCATCTTTTTTAGTATTTAGTTATACGTTGTATGTTTTCCTGCCAGGGATGGGTGGGATGAAAGTTAGACTTAACATTTGTTTCAAAACTAGCTATGACCTAGGTTGTCAAAGATTTGCGTGATTTTTCATAGGGAAACGGGTGATATCGCCTGAGGGTTTCAATATAAAATATTTCGTACTATGAAACCAAATTCGTGCAGAATAATAGAACGCCATATTTGTTATCCTTTATTCTGAAAGGTGTAATATATTTTATGCAACTGTCTCCATCAGGTCATATAAAACGAACGGTTGTACTTTACAACATTAGAGTCGAGTGCGTGTAACGCTTGTTTCAAGCGTCATAAGACATGTTTCATGATAAGCATTACAAGCAGAAAAGGTGACATATAGGGAAATGCTCAGCGCATGCGCCTGTATGCTTCAATACATGATCTATATTTGAAATGTAGCTACGTTATGCCAGACTTTCTATGACATTTAAAGATATTTTCTCAGACATTTAAAAGATAAGCTCATAGTAGGAGGCTATGGAAAAAGTGCAGACTACTGCAGCGAAAATCAAACATTTTTTCTTGTTATACAAAACATGCTAAGTTATAATGTACAGTTTAGTGGTTTACCTATAATTCGCAAAGTACTATAATCAAAATTCGACTCAGTCTTAGGACTAAATTGCATCATATGGCACACCTGAGTTCGCTCACGTATATTTTTGGCCGTTAATCTTTTAAATTCAACTCCGACCATGTTTTACAAGTGTCGGCGAATTTCAAGCAGGCATCCTTGAAGCTCTCGAGGGCAAGCGAAGACGCCTTTCCTGTTTAGCGGGAAACTTTAGAAGCGAAAATGTCTTATCGATGACAAACAAAGCTAGGCAAATATTCGCAAAGTGCTAGTTCAATTTCTGCATGAAATCTAAGAATTCGGTGCGAAATGCGACATTTAATCGTCGGCAAACACAGACACAGAGCGGAGTGGTCCAGTAGCCAATTGAAAGATAAGGGGTTTTGTGCTGTTTATGGAAACTTTAAGAGCGCACTTGCTGTTTTATATACACGAATATTAAAAGCTCAAGTGGCCCCAGATGCCGCTGAGCGTTGTCAGTACATCTCGCTTTCTAAACTCAAATCATACGCAATCGTATATTCCGCCCGGTATTTCAGGTCTGATACTGTATCTTTATGGCAGTGGATAAAAACTATCTTCTATTTACACAGGTATTGTTCGCAGCTCGGTTCGAACAATTTGAGGTTGTTGTTTTGTCGTAAGTTTCCCAAAGCAACTGATAATGGCTTTATTTACATATATAAAAGTCCTTTTATCGCGAGCACAAAAGACACCGCAGAGTCGGTCGCTTTGAGGTAGATATTATTATGTAAATATCAATCGACAGGTGAACCACTCGCCCCCAAAAGCAACACACATGTCGTTCGTTTGGGAATTTTTCACACGCAACATGAGCGCTAACGCCGAAGAAATGCCCTTTCTCACCCGCAAATTCACGAAGCTTGCTCTCACTTTTGCCGTTCGTCTTTTTTAGCGCCTCCCTGTAAAGTGTTTTGCAAATTAACGCGAACAGTGTGAGGCGAATTCGTTCAATTTAAATGTACATTATTGACAGCGAACCTATACACTCGCCTATTAAATTGTATCGCAAAGCTATATTAGTCTTTAGAGACACTAAATGGATATACATAACCGAAAAATTATCGGTAAAAAGGTTGTTGAATGTGTCAAAGCAACCAATCAGCTTAGTTTTATGTTTGAACAAAGCGTGTACTTTTTCATCTCCGTGATCTTTCTAACCTTATTAGAATGCCCACAGACTAATTGAACAACCTCTGTAAAGCTCATCAAAAAGCTAGCTTTCTGCACCTTTAATTAAAAAATCGCAGAACACTGTTTAAACACCGGCTATTCTACATACAGACTGATTTCTAAGCGCTCGAGACGAATATTTTCGAGCGATAAAGAAGAACAATTAGCACCAACACGGCAAACGGTTACCCGGGATGAATAATGTCAACAAGGCAACACGCTATTTAGGAAAAGTTCCAAAGACGATTAGACGAAACCGTTGCTACTTTTTAAGGGGCCAAACGATGTAACAGAGGTTCCAGAGTTACGAAAGATTGTTGTCTAGCATTTGCCGGTAGCTAATAGGAAAACATGCAGTTAAAGACGTAAACGGTATATCATAAATCATAATTTGCAGCCCGATATACTCCGTGAAATACGCTGAAATGAGTTCGTTTTCAGTGTGGATGGCACAGCGATGTGGCCAATAAAGTCAAAAAACGGCATGAAATGTGAACAACCGGATAGCACATGCCGCGTATATTTCCTGATCATTCGATCTAAACATCAATTCTTAATCCAATCTATATATTGTGTTCGGTCTCATAGCTTCTGATGAATGTCATACTGCTTTTTCAAAAGGCAAATCAGCGTTCGGCTAGCGAAACGACAGTAATTACGCGACACATAGCTGGAACTAACTTTTTGAACTCAACTCACCAGCAGTCTTGTTCGTGTTGCTTGAGAGCTGCAAAGTCGTGCGAGGCACGATGTAATTTCCTTCATCGACTTGCTGCGAGGCAATGGCCAACAGCGAGTCATAAACAAGCAATAAAAGTGCTCCGTGAAATAGAATGACTGTGGTCTCTTTCATGATTCTGTCGTCAGGAGCAAGGTCTTAATCCAAAAAGATCCCCCTTTCTAAGCAAGCTCTGCTATTCGCCAAATGTCAAGGGTCTAACATGTCACGGCACTCAACATAAACACTGCCCATAATGTGCTTGACTGACTAATGCGTCTCAAGCTTTCGAAATAATTAATTAAGTGAGACGGTTGATAGGGTCATGGCAGATGTCAAAAAAGGCCTTTGGCTTGCAAAAGATATGCAATTTTAACGCACTTGAAAATGTTACAGTGACAAGCTTAGCCGTATTTGTAATTTCTACTCCAACCATAAACGTGTATATTCCGATTGAAAATTAGCGAAAACGGAAGGGGGTGGGAGCCAAAAGCTCTTTACAAATCTGTATGGCTGTATAGAAATAATTACATATGTCATGATACGTTTTTCAACAGCGCTCATATGAGTGGATGGAACATAAAACCAGATGGATATTTTAATCAGATATGCACAGAAAACTCCGCCCGACGTGAAAATGTGTTTCTTTGCAAATGGTCACAACCTAAACATTTCGTTCCTTCCTTAGATCGATAGATAAATGAGCAATTTCGGTTATTAATGGCCGACGAGATAAAGAGATTATTTTGTGGAACATTTTAATTTGAGCAAAACCGTGTGAATTACTGGTATTTGTATTCCGAACATCGCAAATGTATTCTATTGCCAGGCGGCTGTGGCAATTAATGTGTTTCGTACTTTTCGAAATTGTAGCGATGTATTGTCTTTGAGAAATTTTCATTAAAACTGTATTTGTACTTTTAAGCAGATGTGTACAGTAATATGCAAGCGAGAGAGTGTGATTGACGTGGACAAGCGTTTTGAAGAGACTAATTAAATATGTTGCTGCGTTTGCATGCGAAAGCGACAGAATCGAGATTAATTTAATGCAAATTTTTTTCAACTTGCATAGGACCAAATTTCTGACCAAGACTTTTAAGGCAAGTCGTTCGAAGCCCATGGATGCAGCCAATTATTTAAATACATCAAACAACTGTTGATAAGTCTAAAATATCAAACAATTTATATTGATTGAAAAACTAAATTGAAATATTTAAGCCTGAAAAGAGCACTATTAAATGTATATAACTACGCATTTAGTGTTTATTTAAACCCGTAAGTTCAATCGTTTGCGAGATAAATGCGAGCGTGATGCATCATTTTAAAGCTAGGTTTGGTACAAACGGCAACTGGCAAAGCTGATCTCACTTTCTGTTAAGACGCTGTTACACCATGCAGCCGACTTGTGTCGCATGAATTTGAGTTTCGAGATCAGGGATGTTACTCCATGGTTACACTGCGCTACGTTTCTTGAAAGTTGTCTCGGAATCTCAGTAGTGGCTTGGACCTAGTTTTAAGTAGCGAGTTTCAAGTGGCTGTTCAACAGAAATATTGCGAGGATGTTACACTGTGCAATGTCAATAGCTGGAAAATGTGTCGCAACAGTCAAAATTCTGAGAGAAGTTGCGGCACAAGTTGCATAGTGTAACAGCGCTTTAAATATGAATGAATTCAAATTCAGCACAAGTTTAGATGAAAAAAATAGACGATTGTTTTCCAACAGACATTCTCTTTATCATAAAATGTAGATTGAACTCAGGTTTTTGTTAAAGTTTGAAGAAATTCTCGGATTTGACGTTGAATTGGTATCTATGCCTGCTTCAATAACCACACAAAAATGAAATTGTAAAATGAAAAACCTTAGTGAGTCGGACACGTGGCAATGAAAGCATAACGCAAGAATTTTATGTCGTTTTTTAAATTACCACGCAATTGTTTATAGTATCCATATACGATTTTGATTTTTGCATTCGTTTATTGTATTTATGTTTGTAATTTCCTAGGGCTACAAATTGCCAATGTATATTTCTAACTTCGTCTTGTTCTTGTGGCGTGGTTGGGAAGAACGAAGACAATGTGAGAATGAACTGATAATGTCGGTCAACTCAAGGGAGCAAAATCATTCTTCAATTACCATCAAAATCTTGCATGGATTCTTTGTTTGGAAGGAGTGTGAGACGAAGCGCACCAGACGATGAAGCTATGAGACTCAGAATGAACAGCGCAAACAACTTTTGAAGCTTTTCGTTAGAGATAACGCATTCTTTTATTTTGCGTGCTCCAATTTTAATATCTAAAGTTTCCCGTGACTTAGAGTCCTGTCACTTGATCAAATATCCATAGAGTTCTTTGCGGCTCTTAACAGGGAAATGGGCCGTTACGGGTAAAACACAACTCATTAAGGAAACTCGCTCGTTTAACAATCAGGCACCGATTTAGGTGCAATATCAAGGAAACCATTGTAGCATGCACGTATTTTGAAGTTTTTATTTCTTACAATATACAGTGTGTCAAAGAAAAATTTCACTCGAACGAAAATTTAAATAGAGTCATTCTTCATAAAACAACTTTTCTAAAGTCGAATATTGTCATGAAATTTGCTTGAACACTATGTTGATGAAGTTGATGGCTTCCGTTTAAACTCTTAAAACAAGCCCAACATGTCGCATCAAACAATGTTGGACGATCTAGACCAACATCTTGGCCTCGTTTGAACAAGGCTTTAATATATTTTGTTTAGAGACGACAGAGAAATAAAAGTTTTCATTTATGCCTAAAATATGCTCGAATCCCAAAACGAGCAAAATGAAATGTATTTTCTGTGATGCGTTGATGACAACTGAAATATAATGATCATGACAAAGTTATAAATAATCTTACTGCTCCAAATTTAAATAGTCTAGTGAGAAGTAGTGATCGTTTTATTCCATATTCTTTGCGACTCAATAAAACAATGTTTGTTCTTTTAATGCCAAAAACAGAATTTAAAAAGAGAGCTTTCAACATAGACCTTTTAAAGGGAAAAAAGCCCCTGGCACGCGCTGGCTATTAAAACCACGAATCGTGGTTTTTGAATAAATTAGCACGATAACAGTATCTGCGAGATTGCGAGATATTTTTCCGAAATGACCGAACCATCAAAGTGTTTGGAAAAAACACGTGATGCAACCGCTTAATAAGGCGTGAAATGTTGTAAGTTTTACTCGTAATTTTTATCCAAGCAAACGGTTATACGGTTTTGAATAAATAAACTGTGTGAGGTAATAAACCGATGAAATAGCAGAAGATAGCAGCCGGTGCCAGGGCCTTTTCCCTCCCTCTATAACCTCGAGGTTGACCAGGCTTGTTTTCGAGTAAACTGTGATTAAAACGAGTACATCCAGCATATTGAATCGTCATTGTTGCTATGGTCACAGTTGTGACGTGATTTTTGTGAGTAACGCTCCATGGAGCGTCTTGTTAATATAGAAAATGAAGTATTTCATGTATTTTATTATGTACTTGTTTTATTTTGTCGTTTCTTCGACTCTTGGTATAAAATAAAATACTTACTGGCTGTGTCTTTGGAAAACAGTATGCTGTGTGGACCCGAGACTCTCGCGATGTATTCCGAGGCGAAGCCGAGGGAAACAGTCAATAAGTTTTAATTGCTTTACATTCTCAACTTTTTTCGCATCAATAGGCGTTGTTTTTCAATTATTGCAGGGTAAATATGCAAGGTAAATATGTCATAATTTATTTCCAAAAAATGTGAAAATGATTATTCAGGTAAGGTAAGTATATAGAGTATTTTAATAAAACACAAAACTATATTGATGCTCCGTAAATTGTCAACATTTTTATTCTAAACGTTTCGACACGTCGTGCAAGTCATTTTCAGTAGAATAACTGTTAATTTAAAAGTTGCGCTATTAATATGCGCGCGTGTTCCAAAGTTTGCTTGCGTGTTTCAAATTCTGCTAACGGAAAATAGTTAGTTCTTTTGATGCACGTGGGCCATGATTGAGCGGTGGATCAGAACGACGAATGTGGTAGACTTCTTTAAATAGCAATAAGGACCAGTCATTTGAACGATCGATGATGTAACAATTATTGAAAATTAGATCAACTATACTAATACGATACTTAATATCTAACAAATTAGATGGTAAATTTAATAAAGAAAGAACATGTTCAAATTGTCCGCATTCGTGCACGTGATTATAAATTTCAGACTTATCTGACTTCGCGTGCTCTTTGATTCTGGTGTAAAGGCATCTGTCCGTTTTTCCAATGTAAGAAGCATTACATCCCGGGCGGACGAACTAATACACTACTGAGGATCTGTAGGGTTTTGGTGTACGCTCTTTTTGGGAAGTGTAGATGTTGCTTTCTGTGGTTTTCCAATGGTTCACAAATTTCACCGGTTGTTTGATTAAGCGAGAAATCTTTCGGATGCAGTTTCGCACAAGGGAGCAGCCTTTCTCTCCGATGAAGGGTAGTTTGATCCAAATGATGGGTATGGTGGGTTCGGTTACATTGTGTGTAGCTTTCGGGATTCTGGAGGTGTAGATATGTATTAATTTGTCACGTATCCAGCGAGGAAAACCATTCCAGGAGGCGAACCGTTTGATGTTGAGGATTTCTAAGTTCAGGAGTTGCCGTGCACTGCAGATCTTGGTGGCACGTTGGACGAGGGCGCGGATCCATGCTGTCTTTCGTGACCATGGAGTGAAACTCGAGTAATGACTGTATTGTCCGGTGTGGGTTGACTTGCGATAGACGGTAATTCCTTGAGGATCAAGTTTAATGTCTAGAAAGTGGACGTTATTGTGATCCACAAATTCCTCAAATGTGAACTGAATTTGTGGATGGAAGGAGTTGAGCACTTCAAGGATCAATGAAATATTTTCAGGTTTGGCCAGTACGAGGGTATCGTCAACGTAGCGTACGTAAAACTTAAGCGTATCCGAGGAGACAAGTGGTCTTATAATATCGTCTTCGAGCGCTGTCATCAGAATGTTCGCTAACGTTGGTCCTAGTGGTGAACTCATGAAAACGCCGTCGATTTGATTGTAAAGTTCATTGTTGAATGAGAAAGGTGTTTTGGTGCAACAGTTCTTCAAAAATTTCTTAAGGTGCGAGGTTTCAATTTGGTTGAGATCGATTTATCATCATACACCCTTTTTAAAATTATTTTGATGACTAATTGCAGGGGGATGTTGGTGAATAAGGACTTAACATCGAAATATACAAAGCGGTATCCTTGGATAAACAACTCAGGTGGAATGGTGCGGATTCTTGTCACTGCATCGAAGGAGTCCTTTCGGGAGAATTCATTTTGTGCAAGAGGAGAAAGGAGCGAAGATGGGTATTTGGCAACAGATTGATTGGCCGTTCCGGTCGTGTCAATCATTGGACGAAAAGGTGGTAATACATCGAAGGCCTTGTGTGTCTTTGGGAGACCGTGGGCCCGAGCTGGTCGGGTGGATTGTGGTCCTTATTGGTATTTAAAGAAGTCTACCACATTCGTCGTTCTGAACCACCGCTCAATCATGGCGCACGTGCATCAAAAGAACTAACTACTTTCCATTTGAAACACCTCCTTCTTTGAAGGAAGCACGCCAGCTACAACACGATGCTTGTGGCATGAGTAAAGCTAATCAAAGGAATGGTGTCAGAAACCCTGGTGAACAAATCTATCTTCGCTATAATATCTTCGCTACATGACTACATTTAGAAACGCCGGAACTGGGGGAAGGATGGGTAGCTGCTCCCTTGCCTTTTGCCTGGAGGGGAAAGGGGACAAAAGTGCCCTTCAAGTATAAAAATGTTATATAAGACACTGAAAGCAGAGCTTCAGTTCTTTTTCGCTTCCTTTTTGAACAACTAGTTTTAAAGATACCTTAGTAATGATAAAAACCGCTGTGGCACTGTAAATTGACGAAATCAAACTCATATTTGACTAAAAAATGCAACTGACTCTTTAAAGTCCGGATAAGGACTTTAACATGTTTAAAATTTTGTCGGTGCCCTTCAACAAATTTGCCCCCCACCCTTTTCAGTTTCGGCGTCCCTGACTACATTTAGTAATTTGTTCCATATAACATGCACAAGAATGGCCATGTGGTCGAGATGTAGTCATATAACTTCTCTGCATAACTTTTAACCCTTAAGTTGAAATTATTAGTACTTCATCGGCAGTGAACATTTGTATCATACATGTAGTACGGAAAAGTCACAACACAAAGAAATATTACTCTCGATTTCAGCTTGCTTTTGAAAAATCATTACGAATGTTCGTTTGTAAGTTCAGAATGTTTGTTGCAAAGTTCTGTTTGTTTTGAAGTTCGTTCCGAGTATTTACGATGATTGAACAGTGAGCAATTTGATTAGCTGACTTATTATGGCAGCCAATCAGAACTTGCAAAGCTAGCTCATCGTAAATTTTCAGAACGAACTTCAAAACAAATATTGGAACTTTGCAACGAACATTCTGAACTTACAAACGAACATTCGAAGTGATCTTTCAAAAGCGAACTGAAATCAAGCGTAAAACATTATTAAAACACGCACTATTTGACTTAATAACATTTACTCGACTTTGTAATATCGATATAGAATGAGATTATGAGAGCGAGACATTACCAGTAAGTGAATCTTGAACATAGAGTAATTATGTGCATAGTGCATTCAGAAAGTACATGCAGACCTTCTAAAGGTGGTCTTGCAGCTTTGAAAATATTTTTCATGGAACTATTTTGCAGTCATATAAAGTCAAACTTGTTTCACTGACACAGAACCCGTCATTCTTAGAGAAGTACAGGGAGGGAGGGAGGGAGGGAGGGAGGGAGGGAGGGAGGGAGGGAGGGAGGGAGGGAGGGAGGGAGGGAGGGAGGGAGGGAGGGAGGGAGGGAGGGGAAATAGAAGAAATGCGTTCGGTCAAAAATGTTTTGAAAATGGTCGGTAAATTGACCAATAATTTTTTTTTCTCGTTAAAATGTAGCTACATGGAACCATAGTTAATAGAGTAGATGGTTTGGAAACTCATTAGAATGACAATATAACTCATTATCTATGTTGGTCAAGGTTTATGCAAAAATATGGTTCTTCATCGTCATGCGTGTTTTGTGTTTTTGCCAAATCCACTAATGGGAATTCTTACATTACCCTATTGTTCCAGTCGCGGACAGCTAACTTTCCTAAAACCTTGGTATTAGTTACACGCATAAAAACGCACAAGTTGTTACAAGTCTGCAAACAAGTTGTAACAAGTCTGTTCACAAGTTGTCAACAAGTTGTGTTCGCAGTGCTTGTTTCTAGTTTGTCGTGACAAGTTTGCAGCAAGTTGTTAACAACTTGTAACAAGCTTGATGGCATTATCAGACTTGTTACAAGGTTGTTCCAACAAGTCTGATACAGACATGATACAACAAGAATGCTACAAGGTTGACGACACAAGGTTGTAGCAATATCGTTATATCATGATTGTAACACGCTTGTTGGAACAACCGTGTAACAAGTCTGAAAATATCAACAAGGTTGTTACAAGTTGTTAAAAGCTTGTTCCAAACTTGTTGACAACTTGTAACAAGCCGTGCGAACACAACATGTTGACGGCTTGTTTGCAGACTTGCTACAAGTTGTGACATTTTTACGTGTGTAGTTAGGTGAAAGTACAACACGCACGTGACGACAAAAGACCTTATTTCTGCATAAACCAGAACAAAAATATAGATAATGACTCATATTGTAGTTCTAATGAGTTTCCAAACCATCTATTAATTTATAATGGAGCCCCTTCCTGAATTTAGAGACCTTGTGTTGTCAGATATTAACTTAAAAATTACTTCCAATTCACTATTTTTACTAAATCCCATAATGCTGTGCGTAAGCATTGTTTTGGTTACCAAATCCCGCCAAAATCAAAACTTAATATCATCAATTGGAGCTTTTAAGAGCTCTTTCAACTCTTCTCTTTTTAAGTTTTAAAGTCTTGAGCTTTTTTTAGCCTCAAAGCGGCGACATTTTGCTTGGAGTTTGGCGGAATTTGATACCCTAAACAATGCGCACACACAGCATTATGGGATGTAGTGAAAATAGTAAATAGAATGAAATGTAGGGTTTGAGCTGACGATCCAAGCCGAACTTACATCCACAGGTAATTTCAAAGCAGGGTTATTCGAAACCTAAAGGAACGGTGTGTGATTTGAACCTAAAAAACCCAGAGTTAAAAAGGTAAAAAGCTATCTTTTCTAAAATATACGAAGAAAAAGCTCTAAAAAATTGTACTTTTTTTCGGCTATGATTCCTGTGCAAAACAAGTGCAAAACTCTTTTTAGGTTCACATCGTGAGTGTTGCATTCATAAACACAAAAAATTATGCTTTGGATTCTTCATCAAAAGATATCTGACTGGCCATTCTGTATCACTGCTGATTGCACTAAATGTACAATTTTTTGTATAATTCCTGCATAACTTGCACCGAGTGTTAATTCAAGATTTAGTTCATATTATGCCCCCAAAAGTAAAAGCCGTTAATTTGCTGCAGGCAGGACAAAGACGCCCGAACGAGAAGGGCGGGGCAATTTTTTTTTGAGGGCACTGACAAAATTTTAACCACGTTAGAATCTTAACGCGGGAAATTTAGAGGGTCAGTTGCAGTCTTCTTGATTCACATTCTTACCTATCATATTCTTGGCGTTGCACCTCCGATCATATTAGGTTTTAATAGGAGTCCGATGTCGTCAATTTACACATTAGCAAAGTACATTATTAATTCCGTTTAACTGCAATTGGCATAAATTGTTGCAATTTTGTAATCACGATTGCCGACGGAAAAACACGTCGGTAAATTTGGCCCGCTTGCAGGTGAGAGAAGTCCGTCTCTCCATCAACTTACCCGCGTTATTTCGATTCCTTGAACCGTACAGAGAGACGGACTATATTTAAGTCTATCGATAGGGATGTGATTAAAGCTACTTAATAATGAATCATACGAGCAATAAAGTTCCTGGAACCTCAACCAAAACTTATTTCGGTGCAACTTAGGAAAACATTTCCAACTCCCTTGAAAGTTTATTCTATTTTTCCAAGTCAAATATAAGACCTATAGTGTATATTCTATTATTAACCTGTGCGCACATATCTACTTTATATCTACTTTTAAGTTAACAATGTTAATAAATTACGAATGTTATCCATAAGACTGTTTCGTTATCCTTTCCGGCGTGTTTCCCAACAACAGTCGACCATGTACATACATTTCCTCGTTTCTGCACCAATAGGAACACGCACGTACAGCTTTTTTACCATGAAGCAAAACTGCAAACTTTAAATCTATTTTAAGGTCATTTATGAAAACGAATGCTTTCAAAAACGGGTATGGAATTGTTTGCCAAAACGAAAAACATGCACGTTACATGTTAAAAAAAATTTTAAAAAAAGCTGCAAGGCAAAATTCTATTACAGAAAGCCTAGACAGGCGATTGAAAGCCGTAAGACACTTAAAATGCGATTCAAAATATCAAATTAGCAATAAATATTCAGAAACAGTTTCCTTTCTAATGCAAAAAACGGTCACTAATTACAATTAGTAGAATCATACTAGTATACTATTGCAAATGCTGTAATTTGATTGGCTACTCTACTCGCTATCTATTCTTCGATAGATAGCGAGTAGCGAAACAATCATCTTCCTATACAGATTCTTTTAAAAAAATTGCTTAAAAATCAAATTTTTTCTTGAATATTCCATTATTTGACCTCTGATTCTACTAAAACAATTAGATTACTCGCTCTCGATTTCTATGCGGTGATAGTTGATTCGGACTTCGCCCTCATCAACTATCACCGCATAGAAATCTCGAGCTCGTAATCTAATTGTTAATTATAGTCAAATTGATATCTTAAATCATACTTTAAAGTCCTTGACAAGCCTCCGCGAGACAAAACGCGAGCTTGTTACTTTGCATAGCCGCCCATATTTCACGACTAAAAACCCTCACAGATATTATTTTTCGCCAAACCAAACGAACAGTTAAAATACATTTGTTTTGCAAAGTTGACCTTAAAATAACAAAACCCATATCTTCTGCTACTAAATTGAACGGACGTTTCTGCCATTTTTGAACTAAAAGTACTTATGGTGTACATGAAAACTATCCTTGTTCCTGTGGTGTGGGACAATTAAGACCTAATCCAAGATGGCGACAGCCAGTGTCGACATCAACGCATAATTACGGCCCAATTAATAATTATTTGAAAGACGATAACAAAATTCAGCCAAACATTTCTTGTGAGGCATAAACCATGTATAGGAAACCATCTTCGTCCTTCTCTTCGCGATAAAGTTCTAACATTGTCGTCGACAAGCTTGCAAAACTTTTGTTGTTGACGATGAAGTAGAATGCCTGGCTTGACTTCAGTTTCATACGATTTCTGTTGAAATTGAAGAAATTTTATTTATAAGAGTGAAGAAGGAGTTCAAACCATCAAGGAACACACACTTAATAATAACACTGGAAGTTTAACGGCAAATGTGTAGCCTTGTAGGAGGGAGGGGTGGGGCGGGGAGTTCTATCCTCACGAACCAGATTTCAATTTGGTATTTCTGAGCCTGGGGGTATTTAGATGCATTTGTTATTTCCTACCTTAAAAGATTAACTTTCACTGTTCTGCCCGAGGAAAACCGCAGTAACTTTTTAACGTTTGTCGGATAAACAAAGACGCACCGAACAATGTCAGTATTTTACTGTAACAGTTTTTTTGTGATTGATTTTTCGCCGCAGTCTTATTTTTCCATGCTAAATCCCAAATATTCTAGTATAGTGAAAAACTCAAACAACTAACAATGCAAAATTATCTGTATTTAAAATTTCCGTTAGCAAACCTCAAAACGTTTAGTCACAAAGGAGATATATATCTCCTTTGTGGTCTAGTGGTGTTCTTGTGGCGGGGATACTCTTGGGAAAAGCACCTTTAGTTCTTTTGCTATCTTTTTCTGACATTAATACCGCTATATTGTCTTCGTCAAACGAGGCAAATCTGCTGCAAGCTAGCCATTTTGTTGTTGTTTTATTTTCGCACTCTTTTATAAAAGATGTCAATGCATGGAGCCTGGCCACCACACATTTGTCATGTTCTACGTCATCAGCGTCTAATATAACAATAGAGTTGACGTTCGCAGGCATAAATATGTTTTTGGCGCGACTCAGAATCATTTTAGCCCGAGCGTAGCGAGGGTTAAAATGAGCTCTCAGGAGGGTTAAAAACATATTTATGCCCAAGAACATCAACTCTATTACTATTATAATAACTTTAAAGGCCTTTTAACGTTTAACTTTGACTATGTTTTTCAAAAAAACAACTACACTTAAATGGCTTCCGACTATTTATACATTGGCTATCACGTCAGCGGGCTAAAATGTATTTTAGCCCGCTGATTTGTTTATTTTAGCCCGCAAAATACGTCACAATGCTCGCTAAAGTTATTATAATAATTTTTTTGGATCGAAGTTCGGTCCAAAATAAAAATTATTGAATGCTGATGACGTACCACGTGACGATTGCTTGGGATATTGCAAATTGTCCGTGGGTTGTTGACCAATCACAATCAAGAATAAAGTTTGAATTTATAATAATATGCATTAACTATCTAAACTCGTTAGAAATCAAATTACGACAGCATATATTATATACACGGATCATTAACTTCTGATCTTTCGGGTTTCTATGCCGGATACGGAAAACGTTATGAAGACAACCCTTACAATCGATTCAAATTGATAATTTGAGCAAATCATTAAGTAAAACGTCGATGTACAATTTGCTGTTTTTCGCTAGCAAGCAACGCTACTAAACAATAACTTTTTTCTTTAGCTTAAACACAGGATTAACTAGTTCTGGTGCAATATGAATATTCTCGTTTTAACAATAAAAAAACACGCTTCATCTTATCAACACGAAGCTTTCCAAAGAGTCCAGTTGGCTACTTTCCACCCCATAGATAAAAAGACAACAACACAAATCTATCCATTGTTAAATACGTTTACTTTGGCAAGTTTTTGGAGCCATGCCTGTGGAAGTTGGCTGTTTGCCCGTTCATGTCATAGGTCATGAATTAAATTACTAAAAGAATTAACCACAGGAAATAATGGCTAATTATGTTTATAAGGTTGCCAAGACAGTCCCAGTCGCTTTTTGAGTTGCATGTCATGAATTAAATTATCAACTATTGTGGATTTCCCCTTTATTTGTAGCTAAAAGTTTTGTGCAATGCTTCTCAATTTTCAGCATCATTAAATAAGATTATTTTGTAGTACTGTTTAGTTGAATTTTGATACTCATAAGAATAATACCCTGTAGTTCAAAAATAATATTAAAAGGTTAAAATGCTGAGTAGGTTGTTCCACCTCAACAAGTTCTTGGTTTAATTTTGGTTACCTATTGACTTCGCATATCTAATTTTTTATTCTCTAATGTCCGTGCATTAAATGTTAAAGCGAATCAAACTTCTTAATAATGATATAAAATAATTTGTAAACATAAAATTTTGCAACATGTAACACTGCATGCAGAAATATGAAGTTAGGTTGCAGGAGCCATGTCAACAAAACTTCAAGTATTGTTTGCAAATCATTTTTCACACAAAACCCACAGGTCATAACCCACAGGTCATAACAGGGCCTTTTCAAATAACACAGCATGTTGCATCACATAAAAATGGATTATAATGATCTCTTACAAAAATCAAATCACATGATAGTCTTTGATTAGTCAGCATTAGTTTTGTCAAATGTTGACAAAGCAAATTATGTCATAGTGAATATTTAAAGTAAAGGTTATGAAATGAATTTTTGTTCAATGCTTTTTTATTACTTTGCAAACATCACTTAAAATGACAGTCTTTGGTGTTTTTTTGCAACATTGTTGTTTGTCAAGATATTCGACTTTATTTCATGGTCAAATAACATAAATTGTGGCCTCATCAGCAGATAAAATGTCCAAAAGACTGCTCATTTCATAACAGGTATCAAAAAGAGAAACTACAACTGCAATAAGTTATGATCGACCAATCATCAATAGGTATATGCTTCAATCAACTTAACAATGTTTTTTTCCAAAGACATTAACCACAATACAATGTGATGTTAGAAGTTCTGTTATTTACATACAGAATAGAGATGAATATCTCAAGAAGCCACAGAATATATATATACATATATATATATATATATATATATATATATATATATATATATATATATATATATATATATATATATATATATATATATATATATATATATATACGGTATATATATATACGGTATATATATATACAGTATATATATATATATATATATATATATATATATATATATATATACGGTATATATATATATATATATATATATATATATATATATATATATATATATATATATATATATATATATATATATATATAACGACAGACATAATATAGACACACTAGACATAAAATGAATGCACTTAATGCAAATAAAAGCACATTCACCTTCAACTGCTAATCTGAAAGTTCAACACATGCAAATAACATGCTCTTCATAGGATTCAATGAGCCTATAAACCATTACAGGGTGAAGCATCAGCTTTTAGTCTGAAATTTTTTCAAAATCCCATAGTAAAATGCAATGAAAAGAATCCAGAGAAATTATGGAATATTTCACCAGTATATAATCCACTCTAACCCTAACACTCACCCTACCTTGCAAGGTATTGCATAATTGTCTAGTATTCCAACACTGATTGTGTAATTTCTGTATACAGGTTTTACAGATCTGATTGACAGAACTGATTATGCAAGTTTGTAGCTGAAGAGATATACTGAAGCAATGTGCAGAGAATAAAATTTTCTAATTGCAATGTTACACACGCATTTTCCAATGAAATTTCCAATCGATGCACTTAAGTTTTATTTCTTGCAGTTCGTGGATTAAACGTCACATACACCATATTTGCCGATTGCTACTGCCCAACCCCATGGCATTTTTAATTGCACAATTTCCTCCAAATGACTTTTGTAAGTATTGGATTAGGGCTATTACACAACCTCCAACACATGACGATGTCAAATTGCAACATCACATACGCCATAAAATCAGAAAACCCAAAATTTCTGGAAATCAATTCTTATTTTCTACGAAGCGTTCGAAGCCACAAATTTGCAACAAAAATGTATCGTTTTATATATATAATACCTGATAATTGTGACAAATTGACTGATCGTCAATTCTTCTGGAACCAAGAACTTCGTTTTATCAAGTTGTGGTAGGCTCTTCTCCTTGTGGTATCGTTCGACGATGACCTGCAAAGGGCAGGAAGTTTTCAACAATTTGACAACATAATGCTTGCTTTGTCCGCCGTGCTTTGTCACGTCCGAATTAACCTCAACAAGACCACAAATATACGCAGTTCATGACTGGGCAAATTTATAGGAACTTATTTGGCTATTGTGCCTTGAGGAACGAAGGCTTTTTCAAAGCAATACAGGCTAATTTGAAGTGCTTTGAGAAAGCATGCTTGGCAGCATTTGTATTTGACGAAACTCGGACACTAAACGCACTTTGACATTGATGTCTACCTCGATTTCCGTTGTTCTCAACATGTTAGATGTAGCGAAATTTACGGCACACTTACCGGAACTTTAGCTGGAAATTTCACTCGAATTCCGTGAGCTTCGGTCTGTCTTTCGCCTGGAAAGCAAGTTGGAGGTTTATATATGAGAACAAATTCTGCCTAAAGGCAGATGGGAAAGTCACAGTTGAAAAACAAAACGTTAGATCACGTACTGAAAGTCTTGCGCAGTTTAAATGGCTTCTGCATTCTCGATTCCTTCTCGCTCAACAAGTGAACTTTATCGACTTCGATCGTAGGACTTGTTTTGACCGTCGGTCCCATGGATTCCATGCAATATATAACCCAAATGTCACCTTTGATTTCTTGTCCAAACACAGTAAAGTCGCAATGACCAAGCGAGTTCAAATGACAATCAACAATCGAAGCGAAGGCTAAAGTCCCTGTCCTGGTCAATTAACGGAAGTGATGTCAAATTTCCGTGGCTATTTAATCCACGTAAAAGGATTTTTTAATTGCGAAACCGCGGAGATTTAGATCAAGTTTCCGCATTCATTGTTTTTGCAGAAGTCGTTGTTTGCAGAACATTCAAACATGGAAAACTCTTTCTAAACGTTTCTTGCAGCATCGCAAAATGAGCTGCGCGCAGGATTTTATCTTTGGAAATAAAAAAAATGGGCGCACATAAATAATTTTTGCAAGCTGTCAATTCTGATATATGCCCGCTGCCGCTTTTGTTCGTGTGCCAGCATGATACTGAATAGACGATCATAAATATTTTAATAATGAGTAATGTACTGATCATCCTCTGATAATACCGCGGCCAAATTATGCAACAAAACGTTGCACCTGGAAATCAGGCTCTACAACAATAGGGATACTATTAAGGAAATGCCCATTTTGCCGATGAAAACGATCAGTAAGCCATAGAACTAAAATAAAGTGAAGGAAATATTATCGAATCTCTTTTTCAGTCTTGTCAAAATGTAGCCAAAATTCGGCCCAGGCTTGCAGTTCAACTAAGTTCATCCATCAGATTGTTGTGGTTTTGGAAAAGGCATATTTACAATGTAACTTCAGAGTTTAGGCGGTAGCCAAGTCAGAGGTTATTGTATATGCAGTCGTATTTCAAAGAACCAAGTCATTAAAGTAAGATCAATTTCGATCGATGCTAAAAACTTAGCTTTATTTCCACTAAATACATCATACTATACTCATGGAGTACCTGCACATGTTTTTAGTGTTTTAACTGAATTTTTTTAATTTTTTTCACAACTTTTTTCCTTTTGCCATACTTTATGTAGTTATTGCATGTATGTGGTCTGTAATGTAACTTATGGTTTAGTAAAGTATTCGGTGGGACTTATAAGGAACTTAATTATGTTCTGTTATCCTTACCTGCAATATATTTATTGTGAAGCGAGAAAAAAAAGATGTATATAGTCTTTGAAACAATGGTGAAATTTAGTTTGCAGCTCTTACAAACATCGCCAGTTTCGCCAGTTTGAAAACACAAAATTAATGGCGGGGAAATGATTACGTGACCGATATCTTCACCAGTGAAGATATGGAAAATATCTCACTGTGTATTTTTAGTATCTTACTATCTACTATATGATAAAATTATATTACACAGTGCACTAGACGGAGTGGACATTAACTGATAACAAGCGATAGAATAGCCTGAATAGTGTTTTATCACTGAGCATAATCTGATTTATTATCGCACAAGTCATATTTACTGCTGCAAAAATTGGTCATCATTCATCGCACCTTAAAATGACGATCCCTGAACCAGGTTCCTTGCGGAAATGTCAGTTGACTTGTTGTCGATTCCCCCCACGTCTTCCAATGCCCGTTGTGAATCACAGAGATAAATTATTGTAAATCGCGCACAACAGAACACTGATAATTTTAGATTTTTTCAACTGTTCCCGATCAGATCTTAACTAAAGTTTAAAAACATAATTCCGCTTGTACTGATATACCCTTTGAAAGTGCAGGATGAAGGGAAAGAAATTTTAATCGATCGGGATAGGAGTCAAGAGACTGGAAAAAGCACTGGAGATATCGAAGTGAGTCGAAAAGAAGTACTGAGCAAAACATATAATTGTTTTGCAAGACATTCGTTGAGCTGGACATTGTTTATAGTCTAGAACGGACAAAACACTTGATATTTGTTATTATTTGATCAAGATAGATGTTTGACCGTACATATTGTTCGTATTTGACCTATGACCAGGTTTTTCACTAGCTGTCAAAACTGGCTGTTTGCACTTTGTGCTTACAATGACTCGCCTCAGGCGCTCAGCTGTGCAGCTATCGAACAAATGAATTCTTTTTCCCATTTAAAATGGCCAAGCACGTTACTTTGAACATAGATAGAAATGAGCAGCAGTAATTTTGTCACAAATGAATATAAACGAAAAAACAAGCCAGGCAATTGAATGCCTAAATTCCTAATTGTAGGTTTAGATTCTGAAATTTACAGTCATGACTCAGCTAGGAGTTTCAAAAAAAGAACTATTTTACAAAATAGAAATGTATGTATCAAACTCGGTAAATATCTGTTTTTTTGTTATGAGATATGTTTCAGGACAAAGTCCACTCTTCCAGCTGTCATTTTATGCTGATTCACACAATTGAGACGCAGATTGCAGATGCAAAAAGCCAAAAACGGACGCTAATGTTCTTTGTATAATTAATGACATGCATTTATTTTGTTGAAAAGTTGATTCTCATGTCATTCATTTGCTGCACAAGTTGCAATTCCAGAGCGTATATGGTCTAAAAGACAAGAGAAAAGTGTATTTGTCGACAATGATGTCTTAACAATATAACCTTTGACTTCGACAACTTAACAATCGACTACAAAATCGAATGTTGAATGACGTTTTCCAAACAAGTTTCCCAATCAATTCACATTCTCCAATTTCTCGTCGCTTAAGAGATGGCTATAAACGGATTATTTATAATACGATTTAAGGAGTTTTAAAGAAATTCTTTGCTTTTTCATATGATCCTGCATATATAATATATATTGATACGAGATTAATTTGTTTACAATAACCACGTGTAATAATCATGTTTTGCTAGGCTGCTAGCTACTTTGGTTTATATGTTTCAATAAATACAAAGCCGGATCGAATTGCATTTACGTCTCAATGGTCCGGTCTAGTGTCTTCATAGAGAATGGCCGGGCGATCTATTTTAGATAATAGTATTAGATGTATTGAATAACTTCAAATAGTTGTATTTTTGCTTACAAACATAAACAACCATGCAGAGGCATTTGCTCTAAAAAGAGGGGGGGGGGGGGGGAGTAGAGACCACAAGTAAAATTAGTTCATTTGAAATTAATAATTCGGAAATGTTATATCTTATTTCCTTTAGAAACAAACCAAAGTCACACAATAAAATTCAATGTTGTGAAAAACACAACCGAATGTAGTAAAATTAATAAACCAACCTCTGCGTGCAAGAGTGCAAAATATTTTGTCATCCACAGGAGTGGATGAAAAATAATCATTTCCTGTTTTCGGGCACGAAGACAATCGCCCATGTTTGTGCTGGTACACAATCGATCGATCTACAAAAATATGTTTGTAGCAATGATTACGCTAATGTATATACAAACGTGCTTGTATGCATAGAATGCGCGTAGTCATGGACGCAAAAAAGTCGTGCAATTGTCAATTGTGCAGAACTTGTGAACAGGAACTCCAAGCACGCTACTACCGCTTCTAGTCATTATAGAATCCTGGACACTTATTGTTGTCAAACAGACATGCAAAGCTCATTGCTCAAATCCGATAAAATGCAAATATGTAAGGTTGCTGGTTTCATGTAATAATTGCAGTTGTTCAAACAACCTGCATCAAACCTTTTGACAGCTTGTAGCTCTCAGCAGACTTGCCGTCCGCTGGATGACTGCAAGACAACAAGCCCGCAAGACACTTGCTATAAACAGTAGCGTCTGGTCGTAACAGTAGAGAAATCACCTAAGAGCTAATCGTGTGTTTGATCCCGACCAGTCTGCAAACTATAGGAGGTGCGCGATCTCTCGCGTGCAATTGCTCAATTTCGGCGTATGTGCAACTTTGTCTGATAATGTTGATCACTGATCAGATCAGATCTATTCTGTTGTCTCATAGTGTCTTCAGTGTAAGTCAGGTACATCGACAGACAAAGTGGCACAGTTGTTTATAAAACTGTTTATTAAGCATTAATCAAGAGGCGAGATTTACAAAAAAATCCAAACACATATTTTGTTTGGGTCTCTGTTTCATGACATAAATCGTAAATATGTATTTAGCATGAAGTATTATAAGTATTTATTATATACATATTCTATAATTTCTTTGACCAAGTCGCGTGCAATTACTATAAATTGGCGTGCACAAAAAGATGAACTAGCCAATAACTCGTGCGTGCACTGGACATCCTCTGCAGATTGGAATCCAGACATCGAACTCATGACACTTTTACAAGTGAAAAGTAAACCACATGGCTATCCCTTCTGTTTAGGCATCAAAAGAAATGCTAAAAATGTAAAAAATTCATCAACCCTTAATGATCAAAAACCTTTGTCATTTTGCTTGCATAATTGTTAAGTTCCAGCGCAGCGCCGCCAGTTTTTCCGATTGCTGTTGCTGCTTCTACTTCATGTAAATATGTAAATAGTTAATAGTAAAATGATTATCTTGTAATTCAATATATTTTAGGGTAGGGTATTATAAACTACGTCACAGGACTGAATAGAATAGAATCGTGTATAGTGAAACTTGATCACTGTTGACCTGCGGTCGTAGAGAAAGGGTCGTTGCTCACGCACGCTGTAAACACAATGAATACAAAATAAAATAATTGATAGAATACAGTCCCCTGATTGTTGAATGGTTAGTGAACCAGTGTGGCGGAGATCTTGTTAGGTTCTGCAACAATAATCTTGTAAATGCCTAATTCACTATTCCAATGGAACAGCAAAATTTTCTGCGAGAAACTGCTTATAGAAATTGAATTCTCACTTCGTGAGAAAAAATGCGCTTTGGCCGTAGATAGAAATCTGTTCTACTTGCTGCGAAAAAGAAAACAAAGTGAAATGGAATCATTCAAATGCAACCATCCATATTTCGCACGAACATTTTCTCGCTAAGAATTTCGATGTTGTAGAATCACATTTTAATTAAGACTCAACGGCCAACTGTTTAAAAACTCAAATTACAGTCTGGGCTCCTTTTTAGCGCAAAACGATGAACGAGAGCAAACTATGCTAATCATACAGGTTGGTGCAACTTATGCTAATTACTGCTTGTTTGTGCAATTGCTCTTGCAGTGTCCAAGGGCATACTGACGCCCACATATGTACGCCGCATTGACGTCATCTAATGGGATATATTCCAACCTGAGGTCTCTGACATCTTGTAACCTTGACCTTACCATGACACGAGGAAATGATGAATTCTGCAGACAAGCACGATTTGACTATGAATAATCTGCACTCGGCGTCGACTTAGACACAATTTTACTAGCTTGCAGCTAATAAATAGACCTTCACGACCTTAACCTTTCCAATTGACATGCAAGACATAACGCGAAGCTAGTTGACAACAATGCAACGAACTTGTTGGTTTTTCATTCTTATTAGAAATTATTGATGTTGGCAACACATCAGAGTGGCAATATCAATTGTGCTGATTTTAGTTGCCATTCCTAATCGAGACAGTGCAATAGGGAGAACGAGACATGAGACATACATCGCGAATAGTGTAAATGTGTAATCAGACTTTGAGGCTTTTAATTTTCTTTCAGCCGAATAATGGTCTTGTTCACCTGTCCCTCTAAACAATCTTAGATGACTTGTGGTTCTCAGAAATAGCTAAGGTCTTCATTAATTTGACTAGGTTGTTCATGTAATATATAATAAACGAGAGAGCGTTTATTACCGGCGTATAAAACACCGAAAAGTGTGTTGAAAAACGAGACGCTAGTCGAGTTTTTTACACACACTTTGAGGCGTTTTGGATGCCGGTAACAAACAATTTCGAGTTTATTATATTGCTTCTCAAACGAACTTGTATTTAGCGAGAAATTCAACGCGAAAGTTGAGTTAATTTATGGATGTTTATTACCGTGGTATCAAGACAACGATATGGTGGTGATTTCCTTTGTGTTTTGATCATGAATTATTAATGAGTTTGAGAAAAGATATTTATCAAATGTTTAGCAGCTATTTGCGTACAAGCTTATAAATGTGTAGACTGCTATGATGCTTATTGCACAAAATTAGGAAAAGTCAAGACTATATGTAGAAAAATGACGAAAAAATACAGTCTTACATCATAAACATTTAATTAAGCGATAACAAAAATATCGTTCGTACAAAAAGAATCACCAGCAACGTTCGCCTTCGGTTTTTACCGCGCGTTCGCTTTGTCCAGCGGGCTTTTTACGACCGATCTATACATACAGCCTGGAACATTTGTAGTATAATTGCAGTTGACCGAGTGGAAAAAAACAGATTCGAGGGAGCTAAAAATGACACAGAAGAAATCTTCTGAAGCAGCCATTTTTGACTTCACTTTTAGTTATTCTTTCATGTTAGATCACAAGTCTTTCGCTCTTTAATCCAAGTTCCAAATTCGTGAGACCAAAGGCAGTACATTCGTGACAAGTTACACGAAAGAATAATTCACTTACTTCTTGTTTGGAGTTAACCTTGCGTGTTATACTGTTTACCGAGTTTGATAGACAGGTGGTAACAATAGAATGGCGATTAGTTCTGATTGATTAAATAATCGCGCACCGCCGTAAACTATTACGCCATTACTGTTTGTTGCTATCCGCGCGATCTTTCTATCAAAACTCCCGCTTATTTTTGTAAAATACACCGACGACTAAACATTTTGAGCCCAAACATTTTTCATTTTGAGCCCAAACAATAAACATTTTTGTCCTAAGATCCTAATAAAAGACAAATTTGCCCAACACAGGAACGTGGCTATTCGCTTTCGCTCGTATTGATAAAATAAATTCAAGAAATTGCTTCTGGCGGTAAAATTGAAACAAATAAATTTGTATATTGTCTAAAATGCCTAAAATGTTATGGGCCAGATTGTTCCAAGCACGTTTGCATCTTACACGCTGTATAAGTCGAGAGTATCACACAAGTCCACGTAGCCTACTCATTGAACCTTGTTCTTTCTTCGAAACTGGTTTCGTGGTCTCGGATTCACACTATATCTTAACAGTTATACCATGAACTTATGTCGTATATGAGCTGAAAGTCGACGAGGTGCATATATGGCAGATAATTTTACACAATTTATTTCATTCACAGTCCGTGTCAAACGAATATTTTGTGTGTGTTTTGCAATGCTTTTGTTTCAAAATTTTTAGAAAAACTAATAGTTTATCAGAAGCATTGCTTCCATAACGATATCAGATTCTATACGTAAACTTTTTTTTCGGAAATAAAACTTTAGTTTGTGAATGGAATTCCTTTTCATGACTATCCTTACTATAAATATTGATGTGTCTTTCGCTGCCATTTCGGCACTAATTACTAATTTGCCCTAAGATCTCGAAAATGTTTGGCGCAAACTCGGGTCTGCGGGCCCTCGTGGTCGTCTACTTCTCGGGAGTCTATATTCTACTGAACACACGTGATTATTGTCTATCCCAAACATAATTTCTCAATAATGCAAATCGAGAACTGTAGAGGAACCTGACATGCACCGATCGGTACACAAGTACAGAAACAATTTTGATCATTAATCAACTTTTTTTATTATCAATTTCACTGGAATCTTGTTTTTCACATGCTACGTTTGACTAATGTAAACTGGTTGTGCATACATGAATTACAACCTGAGACAAACTCTAAAACTACACGACTGTTAATGAAACCAGTATTGAAATGTTCACTAGCGTTATTGTAGATACATTTCAAAGCACGTTTCCCCACCGTTATCGTACTCAAGATCCGGCCTGTAAAGGTCTTCTCCGTACCAGACTCTTATTTTGTAGCCTTTTGCGATGTTAAATCCTTGAAATTCAAAGGGCGCGCGCAGTAATATCAGATTTGACATGGAGTGTTGGCCCGACAACAAGTAAAATCCATTCCTGTCAATCATGGTGCAACGTGGAACAAATACATGGTTGTCAACGAAATGAATTACGATACCAATTTTGGCGTCAGTTGGCTTGCATCCCCAGTACGATTCGTACTTAGCCTGACATGATATTTTGCCGCTTGTGTGAACCAATTTCACCCCCGAAACAGATTTGGTTGGCCCAGCGTATGTGAGGTCCAAGTAGGAATCATCTTTTGATTTAATGCAACCACTTCCGACATAAGTTTCATCTGAATGACGATAAAAAGAAACATTTGTTCCGGTCAAAGCTGCCACAAAGATGGTGAAAATAAACATAATAATTGATAATAAACACGTCACGTGCGTATTCTATTCTCGCTTAACTAACCATTACCAACGTTTTAGGAAAGTTAGCTATCAGCGACATGAACAATTGAACGATTCAAGAATCGCTATTATTGGTCGATTTAGCAAAAGTACAATATACACCTGACGATGATGTACTATATTTTTCCAGAAAGGTTGATTAACATATATAATGAGTAATACAATTCTTATTCTAATAAGTTTCCAAACCATCTCTTCTATTGACTGTAGCAAAGGGTAGTGAAATATTTGTGTAGAATAAAAAAGACAATATGGTCACTATGTAGTCGAAAACCTCTAATACGTCAGGTGAACATTGGATTGTGCGCGACCTAGTTTAGACAGGCAACATTTCTCTTGATTTTACGTGCGATTTTCTACTTTTCAAGGATGTAAGACGAAAACTTATCCTTATACGCCATCATACCTCCGGGAATTTAAACAAATTGTAGCTAGATGAATATTGGAATAATTTTCTAACTGATGCATTTTGCAATAATTTTTTACAGTTGTTGCTTGGTTCAAAGTATGTCTAGCAGACCATCACAATGAACTTAGCACAAACTTTCACAACGCCTCCATTATGTGGTAATTACTATAAGGTAGAACTTTGCCACTTTAACATGACGATTTATTAGGTTCCTTTTTAGGTTTCCAAGTTGCCGTTAGATCTAGTTGTTTAATGCACATAAAATTTATTAATTTTTTGCACATACGAATTTAAAGTTTTGCAGCTTGGAACGCGCGATACAAAAAAGAGTGTAAAAGGGTTTTGTTGCTTTTTGGGTCAATTCCGAATTAGAAATTGGCCAAATTACCTTTGCCCCTACCCCCACGCATGCCCTTCTGGGTTTCAGAGAACATATACTGTTATAACATATAAACAACTATTTTTGCTAATCGGACAAAGTTGCCTTCAGTAGCATTGTAGAATTGATAAAATGCATTTTCAAACGGGGTAAAAAAAACTATTGTTTATTTACAAGTTAAAATAAAGTTTTAAAATGTTTCGTTGACTACAACATCATCAGAACTGCGGAGAAATTATGCAGTAATGTGCTTTTCGTACATTATAAATCGGCTCTACCAAAACGAAACACTCAAATGTCACCTGTGTTGTTTTTTCGGAGCTACTTCAAACATTTAAAAGAACATTTGAAAGCAATCCTTTATCTATCGATATTTATACAAATAATAACCATGCTCCTATAAACTGTATAAAATCAACGTAATAATGTATCCATATACGCATATAATTTGTTTTTTAAACAGAAAACTTTTAAGACATTAGTAGCTTCAAAAAATCATTTGGTCACTTTGTTAGCGAAATGTCTATAGTCATACAAATGCTTCAGACATGCAATAAGCGTTTCCAAAGTAAATCATGTTTAAACTACAAAGCTAAAATCGTTTTTCTATTTGTATTATTGTGAACTTTTTCACGCACGTTCAATACGGAGGATTTATGAATCAGGGCCTGAACTGTAATACAACTGGAACTTTTTCTGAGATTTGAGACGAAATACATGGCGACATGATTCGTGGCCAAGTAGTACGCATTCCACATCTATTAGTTTTAGAATATAATTTCAACCTCGCTTCGCTATTTTCATATTTTCAGCAAGTATATTTAAATAATGTAATATCTACCTAGTTTTTTACGCAATCCAGCCATCGCAATGTTTGAAAAAACGTTTGAAATCGCATGTCATGTAGAATAAAGATAGTCCATGTCTATTTGAAGGCAATAAACGTATCTTGGAAAACAATCAAATCTTTTGTTCTTATTTCGTGAATGTATTATTTGTTTCATGAAACTATAACCATTTAACCAAAGTCAGATGACGATCACTTTCGGGCGTCAAAATTGAGGTTGAATTTAGTTTAGAGGTACGAGATTTGTGAATGAACTCTAGATATTGCACGGCCACACCCTGAAAATGTTAAAAATGTTCAGAAAACCTTGATCTTTCAAGTAATCCATGCAGTTGTAAATATATAGACGAGCACACTCCGGTTATTCACATACCAATTTATTGGCTAGAATTATTCAACCGTGTACCTGCATGAACTGCAACAATGAAAATACAAACAGCAATCAGCAGTTTGAAAAACATCTTTCTTGCTCAGGCTTTTCTTGTTTCTTCTCTGTTTCCTTCTCTTGTGAAGTTGTCCGTCTTGCTATTGATCGCAAAGTGTCTTAGCATGACTCCAGGACCTGCTTTTATAATGCAGGCACATGTTTTGCAGCCTATCCAAGTATGACTGATTGATTCCTTGACGTGTCATGCACTTTGAACATTCAAGTGAAAGTTCTTCAAATGATCGTCTTGTTTATTTCCAGTTTCAATTGTTCTCTAGTGGTCCTTATTTATGGTGTCAGGCCTTAACAGTTGGCCAGCATCTGAGGACCTAAGTGGACGTATTTTCAGTTATGCAATTGAAAATAAAGATAAGACAGACTATTGACAAGCCATCATTCTTGGCCTTGGAGTTAGTATGTTTACTCTCTAAACTTTACCAAAACATATTGCTCTTCTACTTATCGCCGGCGATGTTGCCACCAATCCCGGCCCGGCCCAAACAACGTCTGCAAATATTAACTTCCAATTTTGTTCCAGTTAAAACACTAGTCAATCTTGGCACGGGAAAAATGTGTCACAAAACAGGCAAACTATGTTTGGAAATCCACAGCAGATAGTTCGATATTGTCGTATTAACTGAAACCCATGCATCTGGACAGTACTATAGTTGATTCAGAGGTTCTTACAGTATTCAGACGTGACCGTCATCAACACTGTGGTCGTCACGATGGCGGATCGGAGTATTAATCGCAACTTAAAATGCGCTTAAAACACAGAATAGAAAATTAACCAGAAGGTTCACTCTATATAAATCACTAATCACGCTTTTCACAATTTGGCGCGCTCGCTCCAGTGCCCTAAACAAGTGTATTATTATTTTCCATCCACCACACTGACGTTGCATCATTTTCACAATTTTTAATTAGAAGTATTTGTGCAGGTGGTCGTTTCATGTTGCAATGCTTAGAATTATGATTTGGATTAGAGATTATTTAGAATCCATTTGTAAGGCTCTTTCTTGTTGGAATATAGCATACGTCCGTTTGAATGATGGGAACATGTAGCGAACTGCACCACACTTGCTTAGCTCGATATGAAATTGTGACGAGTTTCGACGAGAGTGAACCCTCTGGTTAATTTCTATTCTGTGCTTAAAGTCCATCACAGAGACGATATCAGGTGTACGGCGGAGCTACTGTTTGTGGGTATTTTACTTCATATAATAGCATAGTTGACCGGGTTTCTTTTGTTTTTACCGGGTCGATTACTAACACTAGTTCTAATCGCCCACTCGGTTATGGATGGTCAAACATGCAAGTAATTACATTCGACACAACAACAAAACACCTTTATTAACGCTTATTAACAACATTCAAACTATGCTATTACAAACTAATAGAATGGCTTTTCGGGAGATTAATGATTAAATGGCCCCTTACCATCGGGAGGTTTGTGGAATTCCCGAGGGCGAAGACCTCGCCTCAAGCCATGCTATTACTTATAAGTAGTAAGAAAATGACGACGGGTGTTTTCTATAGACCTCCAAATAGAGAATTACATCCTTTAGAAGAACTAAGCCAAATCCTTAGTGAAATTTCAACATCTGAACACACACATCTAAATTTTAACATAAGTGATATTAGCTGGAATAACATGGGAAATCTTTTGATTGACATTGTTAATGGCCATTTTTTCAGTCAATTAGTAAGTCAACCGACAAGAGGTCTAAGTATTCTTGACCTTGTCTTAACAACATCACCCGATTATGTACAAGACCTACAGGTGGGCGAAACCTTTTCAGATCACAACTTAATTTCAGTGTGTCCCAGAAAAAAGGCTAAGATTTGAAATCAAACATTCATTATGTAGGAAAAACAAGGCTGCCTATAAAATAGCGAGAAAGTCCGGGAAAAATAGTGACTGGCTATATTATACAAAATTAAACTCGATGGTTAAAAGAAATTGCAATTCAGCTTGACAGTCGTACTTATATGATTTGATAGAAGAAATAAAAGAAACGACAAATATTTTTGGAAATACTTAAATTCGAAGCGTAAAGCTACAATCCTGGCAAAAATTATTGTGGACAGCGCGCGCGCATTAAAATTTGAACGCGTCTTCTTCTAAATTAACTGAAAATCATTGGGTTCCCCCCCCCCATCCCCCCCCATCCAATGTTGACCATGATGATAACCGAGTGTAGTTGTTGTCAAATGACATTTTATTACTTACAACATTGAAAAAGGGGAGCGGGGGGCAGCGCGAGTTAAGAGAAAGTAGCTCTGCAATAGCTTATAAAGCTTACTGTCCACATAATTTTTGCCAGGATTGTACTAACAATCTTGTATTATTAAAAGTGGCTGATAGAGAAATTACTGATGACACGGGTATATTGTTGAGAGTATGAACACGTACTTCTCTGTGTTCACAAATGAAACTTACGAAAATTTTCCCACTACAAGACGGGTTTTGAATGAAGAGTTGAGCGACATTCAATGCACAGTTGAAGAAGTTGAACGACGCTTAAAAACGTTAAATGTTTGTAAATCGTTTGGACCAGACAATGTCCCACCGCGAATCTTAAAAGAACGCGCTGGCACCATCATTAGCGAATTTGTTTAATAAAGCCTTCCCCTCGGGCTTGCTTCCCAAAGACTGGAAATTGGATAACATCGCTCCAACACACAAAAAGAAAATTATCGGCGAACACTCTTACATCTGTTATACATCTAAGATCGTTGAAAAGATTGTTCGGGACAGATTAGTTGAATTTTGGCTTAGTCGAAAAGTATTTAATCAAAATCAATTTGGATATCTCAAGAACAAGTTCACTTTATCCCAACTGCTGTTATGCTGCAATGCCTGGAGAAAGACTAGAAACAATACAAAAGCAACCGATGCATGTTGTTTTATGGACGTGGAAGCCCTAGAACGTATTCAAAGAAGAGGATCAAGAATTGCCCTGAAACAGAAACGAGACGATGCCATACAACGAATTGTAAATTACTAAAATGGGACAACATTACAAAAACGCAGAAAGTTTCTTTCTCTAGTAGAGTGTTACAAGATAATGTTTAACCTTAACGGCTCAATATTTGGGAAGTTTTAAAATATAAACACTCCAAGAAGATGAGAGCTAACCACCAATACACATTATATATGCTAATCTACTCAAAATTGATTGTTATAAATATTCATTTTTAGTAAGGATTATTCAAGTTACTGGAATAGTTTACTTAGCTCAGTCGTAGAAGTAGACAATACAACACATTTCAAAAGGGAACTGAAGTCGTACATGGACATGTACAAGCAATTTAAAATTTTGACGTAGTAATAGGTAAAGGGGATCTTATATAGGTTTAACCTCCTGATCGCCTGCAAAGGCCAGAATCGTGTATATGTATTAGGTACTTTGAATAAATTATTGATTGATTGATTGAAATCTATCATTTGATTGGCTGTGCTGCTGACAATATGTTAATGCCACCTTAGCTGGCGTAAAGCCACGAAAGAAGGGCACTCAAGTCGGAACCGTTGAAGTTTGTGTCCCCACGCATGTTGCATTACGCATGTTCATTATGCACTCGGCTAATGAGGCCCTGTTAGGGGTTTTAGGTATAAGGTATATTTACCCAACGTATTTTAGTTATAAAGTATAAATAACGATAGACTTTTGGGTATAAAGCATAAATGATCACTGGCGTTATACTTTTAGGTATAACAAAAACTGACCACAAGACATTTTGTGTCAGCTATTCGAGGCATTTGGGATCATTTATTTGTCAATAGTTACCAATACTGATCGCTTCTAATATCTCGACAGCCTCAAGCTGAATTTGCAGAGTTGAATTTCCACGGCGGTATTTGTGAATATAAAATATAAAATCTGCTAAAAGTAGGTGTTACTGCTACACGCTTTTCGGATTATAGTTGCAATTAAACTGTCACATTCTCGCTTCTACACTGGAATCTTCGAGCAAAATGACTCTCTAAATTAACAGGTGATCTCCAAAGAATGAAAACAACCCGGTAAATGCTTTTGCAAGGGGTGAAATAGTGTGCAACGCAACTAAAAGAAAACAAGAGTTGTTGGGGTACTTTTGGGTATAAATGTGTCTGCCATTTTAGGTATAAGGTATAAATGACCTCTTAATAATATAGGTATAAGATATATTCAAGACCCCCTAACAGGGCCTCGCTAATAGAAACGTTGAACTCCTGTTCCGCCATTACTCTGGCCAGTCAATTGCATAAAAATAGAGAGACATGATGTACCGCCGAGTTGCCCTAGTGTTTGTTCGCTATACTGCGACACTCAACTGAAGTATAGTGAAAATTACAACTCAAACTATTACTTGTGTCAGCAAATTCCATTCTCTATAGACATTAAATACTACACAGCGAAAATACATGAAGTCGGCGAAAAGGTCTTATAACGTGCGATACACTTTTATTTGGCGCTTCGCACAAGAAATTACGAACATACAGATATAATAAATATACGGCAAACAAGCCTTATCGCTGTTAATTTTGGCACTTCGACGACTGCTAGATTTGCAAGCTATGCAATGAAATATTTTCACCATTTGGCAACTAAGCACTTTGTTACGTTCTTTTACTTGTAGCTTTGTTTTTACTGGCTCCAATAGATGATATAATCGTGTCAGCTTTAAAATATTTCACTACAAATACGAACAGGCCATAACCCCCTCCCCCAGTATATATGAAATTTTTAAATATTTCATGCACTCACATGAAAGCAATCAAAATCTGCAAAAATGCAAAACTATTTAGTTATTTTGTTATATTGCGTAACACATTCAGTTTTTACTGGTTCATGTTGCTGTTGGCTGAGCTGAAATCGAACCGACTTCATAAAAATATCGTTCATATGGTCAAGGTTATGGGTTGCACCTTGAGTGTACCAATCAATCAACCTCCCTTGCTGACTCTGGGTTATGAAAGACCTGGTAACCAAAACCGGGGGAATTCACTATTGTGCAATCATTGTCCCTCATAAGGTGCTCAACACCTGCTCGATGTTAACCATATCTTCCTTATAGATACACACGTCAATGCCGTCGTTCCAAGATGAACCCCTTGTGACGCAGACAGCCGAGACAAGCGCCACTGCTTGTCCAATAAGTGATCCTGGCTTTGATCAAGGTGTCGTGCTAATGTCGACGTTAATGATACTCAGCCTCTCGTAATTTCCTCAAGTCTCTAAATTTCCCAAAGGCAAAAAACCATGTCAAAAATGCATTCGACTATACAGCCGATTCCGTTCGCAACGCACGTTGGGCTATTCAAAATTGACCGTTTCTAACGGTGGAATGACTTGTTTCTAAGGGGTGGGTCTTACGTTGGCATGCTAGATAAAAGCCGTTTTGCTGCATTTTACACGTGCTTCGTTGACACTATTATCACCATTTGTGTTCAAGCCTCAAGTTTACAGTTTGTTTTTAGGTTTTACACATCTAAACATTGGTTTGTATAGTTGTTGTGTTGACATCTCAAACATACTCCGTTTGACATGCACTTTGCTGGGCATGACTTATACATTCTGTTTATATGTTTATCCATGTTGTTGTTATTATAAACTCACAAACAGCAGTCAGCAAATGGGTAATTCTTCTACAAATAAGCTCGGAAGACCATGTATATTAGCGGAAAACCTTTATCAAAGGACTTATGACAAGATATTGGTAATCGCTTGACGCTTGAGACTTTAACGCAAATGATAATAACAATGTCAACGAAGCACAGGTAAAATGCAGCAACGTAAGACCCGCCCTTTAGAAACAAGTCCTTTCACCGTTAGCAACTGTCAATTTTGAATAGCCCAACGAACGTTGCGAACGCATGTCGTTTCACGGTCAAACGGAATCGGATGTAAAAAAATTTCCTATTTAGAGCTTAACCACCGTTTAAGCTAAACGGGCTTCGAACAACCGGCCACAAATTTATAGATTCATTCAACAACCAAACTAAAAGTTTCGAGCCTTAATAGAATGATTATGCTTACAAATACATATTTACTGCAAAAATATTTAAGTTACTGTTTAACGAGTAATGTAAGAGTGTTATTTAATTTTGGCTTATCTACCGTTTACGCTAAACGGACTTCGAACAACCATCCCTTGGTCCTTAGTTAATAACTTGTTAGGGAAAAATTCGAAATCAATTGTGATCAATGAAATTGGTACTGATGGTAATGTCTTCACAGATCGAAATCTGATTGCATAACTTTGTCAACATAGGACCTTCGCTAGCGCATGAGGCAGAAGAAAATCATGCAATTTCTGCTGACCAAACCACTATCGGTGATTTAGATAATGGGCCTACTTCAATTTTTTACTTAACTGAAATAAGTATTGACCAAGTTCTAACCAATTTAAAACAACTCGAATATATAGTACAGATAAAATTCCTGCTAAGCTTAAGGTACAGAGGTGCTGTTCTATGGAACAGTCTTTCTTATGAAGCTGAAACTGCTCAATCGACTCATTTTTTTTATTACTGGTTAACTTTAGATAGATGCTTCTCATGAAAACCAGTTCTATATAGAGGGTGTATAAAAAAAAGGTAATCGAACATTGCAGTGCTCTAGCGCGTTCATTATACAATCTACAGAAATATTCTTTCGCAGACGGAAGACAAGGCTTTTAGCTTTCGATTGTCGTCATTTTTGTGAAATGTGAAGAAAGATTGGGCAAATACGAATCAAATGAAAATAGCCGGTCGAAATCGCATATTCCACCTCTGAGCATTATTAGGGCAGCGAATAAGAAAAGAAAATTTCATTAATCATTTATCTGTCACGAGAAAAATTAACATCACTAATAAAATTCCAGAAGTTTACTACCTAAGCTAAAATTGGTCAATTAATTTTGTAATTTAATTCCCTAATGGCATTAAATTTCAACAGATTTTCAATAAACTCCCAACGGTGAAGAAATGCGATTTCGACCTGCAATTTTTATCGCATTTGTATTTGCTTGATTTTTCTTCAAATTTTATAAAAACGATGGCAATTAAAAGCTAAAAGCCTGGTCTTTCCAGCTACGTAAGAATTATTCCTGTATGTTAAATATTGAACGCCCTATAGAGCACATCAAAGTTCGATTACCTTTTTTTTGATACACCCTGTATAACTGATCGATGAGACTAGCGTCTTTGAAGAAATTTTAATTACATTTACATTACATTTGTGCAGTTGGTTCAGTCATAAATTTTGCTCAGTGAGACAACTGGTTATTACCTAATCTATGTCCTGGAGATGAGGATGACTTTGTATATGTTGGCTTTCGCTTTGCAGATGAACAAATAAGAACCCAGGTTACACATTTTACTGTTTACCCATCCCTGAACTTGATCGATTCTATTCTAATGTCCTGTTTACAGGTGTTAGGGAACAGTATGTTAATATAAAAATAGCCAAGTTAAGTTCTCTAGGCAAGATAAACAACATATGCATCCGTGGGAAAGATAACGGACTTAGTTCTGTGGCGAGAACAGAGAAAGTAAATAAATTTTGTATCTTGCACAAACATGTCAATTATCGTTCCCATTTGGGATTAGAGGATAATTAATTATACTTGAACTTGTCAATGTTTCATACAAAGATGGTCGGATTCATTTAGATAAGAAAAATTCCAGTGGTGTACAAACTTTGTACCTGCACGAGTACACGTTTGAGGCATTAACGTCAATCATTTGCAGGCATATTTCGCGCGGTCATGTAATAAAAGTGTTACGTCATAAAAATATAGTATTGTAAAATTGTCTTAAAGTAAAAGTCAAACATTGAAATGGAGTTAACATATATAGAGATATTAAGTTTTACTAAAGAAGTGAACGAAAAGTTAAGTTCTTAACATTTGTTAAATAATATTGACGGAGTATTTAACCGACTAAGACAGTGCGACAACGCCTTAAACAAACAAAGGAAAAGATCTGGCACGAGAGTTCAGAAATCCACGACCTTGAACCTGATTGGCGAAGTCGACATCAGCCCACCTTTTGTTCACGTGTACAACAAATGCTACAACCATTCCCACAAAGGATCGCCCCTGCTGAATTTCGGCAGTAGTTGCTGAGTAACCGAATGAGTGAAAACTCTACTCAACCAAACAGACAGAACAAAACAAGACTGACCAACGAACTCAGGAGAAGATTAGTGAACTGTAAAATAAATACCTGCAAAGATTCCACTACCTTGCGTATATATTCAATAAAACAACTTTCTAACACAGGGATCAGGTGTTGGTACTATAAGCTTGGCTTGTCGAATTTGCTTGTAGGGGAATTTTTGCCATCCTGGCCGCGAGTGGCATCATCCATCATGCCTTCAATGCTTAGGAGCTTTGATCTCTTTCAGAACACAATTTTCAATTTTTCTTTGCTTTGAACAAAGTACAGTACTGTGCAAAAGTTTTAGGCCACCCCATTTTTTGCTTTCATAACACAAGGCATATCTATCTCAAAATGAAACCAATTACAATGAAACTAGTGCATGTGATTGAGCAAAACGTTATCTACAACTTACGACTTTAAAAAATGGACATTGCAAACTGGAAGTTCGGCCGTAACCGGAAGTGTGGTTTACTACATTCTCCCCAAGTTTATATTTTACAATATACAGCTCATAAAAAATTAATATTTTCACAATAACACTACAGTACACTCATTGAATCATTTCAGAAAAATTAAAACTTTTGATGCAACATGCAATTTTCATTTACAAAAATGTACAAATTGCTGCTGAAGATGATTGGATTGGTTCGAAATATACAGTTTCTAATTTTGTAAAGTCTCAAGATGCAAACATTATTCAGAATAACTTTCATTTTATATCCTCTGAAACTATTAGCTGGCAAAAGATAAATCTAGAGCGCCTTTAATTAAAAATATAACGACACTCAATTTGGGTATAATCTTGTGGAAACACCATGTAAACATAATAATCCATAAAATTATACTCAGATTATTTCACCATATAAACGTAGAAGGAACACTTCAATTTCTTTGTCAGTTACAGACTGTAATAGCTTTTCGTCGATTTCGTTTAAATAAGACGAATTAGGATGGCAACTTGAAACCAAGCGTAACAGTTTGCACCCTTTCTTTGGAAACACAATCGTAAACACTGCACGACAATCGAGAGAAAATGAGAGATCATTAAATTTCGCCGCCAGAAAGCGATATTGACGATATCTCTCCGGCAGAGTCATCACTTCCCAACATTCCTTCGCTCAGTAAACTAACACTTGGATCAGCCGAGGGCAACGTTAGCTGTATACGAGCACGTGGCTCTGGAGCCACGTGTTTTGGACCAGTGTTATCGCTCACGTGATCAGACAAATCGGACACGTGACCAACATGTAAGTCCGTTACATTATTGTTAGACCCGGAACCCAGCCTTGAGCTTGGTGAAAATACTGCAGGCGTACTCACGTGACGTGCTTCTGTAACATGAACGACACGCGGGAAGGTGGTGTGGAGTTCGGGTTCCGCCGCAGGTGACTGTTCGAAATAACTCGTACTGGGATTTGGTTTCTGTTGCCCGATTTGCGCTGAAACCTTCTTTGGTGTTACCATAATAATATTCGTATCCCATGTCTACATGTCAAAAATAGGTTGGGTAAGCTTGATGTTTAATTTATATTAGAGACAACCTCGATCCCAGGGGGGTTTTTGGGGAGGGACCGAGTTTGCGCTGAAGTCTAGTATTAGTAAAGTTCCTGCGAACACAGCACGAATTTTGTATGGGAAGAGGTTGCAAGGAATCTCAGGATAGAAATGTCTAAGAACAGACTGATTTAGTTTATGCGAAAACATCTTTCAAATTCTTCAAACACACTCTTTGGTCAATTTTGCACAATTTCACCCACTCATGCGAGATCCTGTTGTCATCAAACGCCGCACACAAACATATTTAGCAGCCTATGACCACCTGAACTTTCTGTCGTAGCTGAGCCACCGTTATAAATTCATTTATAACTTCACCTGATTAGGAACTTCGCTAATTGAACTACTTTGTTGACTGTCATTGTTATTCTCGTCAGAATCCAAGACAGAGGTACGGTCCAGTGTTTGCATCGGTAATGGTTCAACGTTCGCTCTGTTATGATGTTGCGGAGCAAATTCTCCGGCAGATATGTCACTTTCATCTCGGATTTGTCCTGCTGGCCGCAGTAAAACTGACAGGGAAGGAAATTTCGTTAGCATTTCCTTGGCAATTTTATACTCTTCCTAAAGAATTTATTTCTTTGTTTCAAGTGGGCATGAAAACTTGTCTAATATTTTCTTGGTTGCATTGGAAAGATCACTTTAAATCACTCTATAACTTCGTTGGTAGAAATTGCTGTATCTCCGTTCCTTTTTGAGATGTTCAGCTTTATTGGTTAACCAAATAATAGAACGCGTGACATCAAATGGCACAATGACTTTAAAACCTGTCATGCTATTGCACATAAATGAGATGTCCTAGAGATTAATCATAGCTTACGCACACACATGATACATGTGCGGTTCCAGTTGTTTTGTATTGTTATATGATACCAAATAAGCAGTCTCATAGACACTCATTATGCAGTATGATTGCACACGTTGCGTCATTTGCATATCCAATAAAGTTTAACATCTCGACAAAGAGCAGAGTTACAAACATCCTACAAAAAATGTCATATGGTGAATTTAAGAGATCTTTCTAATGCAATAAAGTACTGGACACAATTTCGTCTCATAGGCACTTTAAAAGTTGCGTGGAAAACTATACTTCAACTGTAGTGTAATTAGCACGAGCGTGTAGGTACTATATTCTGTGTTGTACGAACTATAGTTTATTGTACAGTATTCATAACAATACAGTACAAAACACCCACATGGTTGTCTAGCTGTCTCCGCAACTTCTCCAACGCTTGCATCATCATCAGTTCTTGAAGGTTTTCCACGCCAAACAGACTGTCGTATTCTGGTTAGTAAAGTAGACACTACATCATCCGCTACTTCTCCTTCGCTTCTATCCTCTTGGAAAACACTCTAATGAAGTTAAAAACCCATCCACCACGATTAGTTTTCCCTACCTTTCACTTCACACCATATGCTCCGTTCTTCAAAACGTTTGCCCTCTTCACCTACCTTCTTAACTCTGAAGTCCTCTGCACCCCAAACCGTTTGCCCCCCTCCCCTCACCTTCAAGCCCCTCTCTCAACCAGTTTACCACCTCCACCCAACCAGTTTGCCCTGGCCCCAGTTTACCCTCTCCACATTGCTTTCCACTCCACCTACAGCCTCAACATGTTTCCCCTCTTCACCTCTACAGTTAGCCCCCCCCCCCCCCCCGCCAACTAAACCAGTTAGTAACTTACTTGAGAAAGTAACCTGCCATGTGGAATTCTACGTTGTCCCTCGCTATTGGTGTTCTCCTCCGACGCATGCGTACTTCCATCTGAAACGTCGTCTAACTTCAACAAACCATGAAAAGCTTGCTTCACTGGATCTGACGTTTTATCTGAAATTTGAGGTTTAACGGCCGTTATATAAGGTCTGTTTATACGTCGCATTTCAGTCGTGTTGAATGCAATTCAAAACAAAAGATAATGAGATGGATAACCTCTTTATCCACTGTTTGAATTGCATTCGATGCGACTGAAATGCGACGTATGAAACAGACTTACGATTCATTAAGAATATATTCAGGCAAGCATGTAAAGTCAAAAAGCATGGAGTCTGTGGTTCTGGATCCAAGCGATGCTGTGCCAACAAGCTGTCAACAATTTGTGTTCACAATTGCAACATTTTGCTGACAACTTGTAACAAACTTGACATGAATATAAAACTTGCTACAAAGTTCTATTTAACAATTAATTTATTTTTGAGTCGGTTTTCTTTGATGTACCGCGGGTTGTATATAGGTTATTTACCTTGAATAAATAATTAGATCAAAGTTGTGGAAAAATCTCGACGAATCACGACTTAAATTGTTTAAAGTCAAAAGACTCTGTTAGAAAACCTCTTCAAAAATAAATTAAGTTAGTTAAATACCTCGAAAGTCGGGATGTATGTCATATACAGCCCTCGGACGCTGCGCGTCCTCGGGGGTTGTATATGACATACATCCCTCCTTCTCGGTACTTAACTCTAACTTAGTCGTCCAAGGCGAGGTGATTACAAGCCTATACTGAGCCGAAGGCGAAGTGTGTTTACAAATAATAAAGTACCAGGGGCCGGTTGTATCAAAGGCGTTTAGCTTAAACGGTGGATAAGTCAAAAATGTAAAACAAGTTTGCATGTCGTGTAAACAAACCAGCTAAAGTTATTTGACCTGAGAAGAACAATTATATATAAAACTAAATGTTTATTCTATTAAACTCATAATTTCAGTTTCATACTATGTGTGAATTTCACTTATCCACCGTTTAAGCTAAACGCCTTTGACACAACCGACCCCAGGTGTTTGCATATAATAATGAAGTGAACTTTATAATGATTCACTTCAAATATGTTACTGTATAAAAAACAGCAAAATGCATATAGCTATACTCACTGACCAGCGACTTTCACTTCAGAGACAGTGGATTTTGACTAATCAGAATGCAGGAAAATCAATAGTCACCTTGAAATTTATACTAAAGTCCTATAGACCAATGTTATATCATGACCGTATTAGTCCTGTCGGAACAACCTTGTAACAAGTCTTGTTAGTCTAGCTTATTTCAAGTTGTTGACAGCTTGTTCCTTGTCGAGAGATTGTGAGAAATTTTTTTCAACAACTCGCAGCCTTGATACAACTTGCGCGTTTTACACGCGTGTAAAAAACGCGCGTGTACACACACTACAACTCTGGCTACCGGCTACTCTTTTATCATGCCAAGCGTTTATTTATCAGGACATATACGCTTCAATTCCAATGAGGAGAAAGTGCCACTGTGCTTATCGTTTTCTTGTAACCAGTTATTAATCAGTTATGGTTTATTTGTGTTGATGTTACCATACCCGGAGTGTCAAAGATGTCATCGGGTACTTCATGTAAAGTAGTCATATTTCCCGCGATAGTTGACGGTGCGACAAATTCTCCTTCGCTATACTGACCAACGTGCACGTACGGCTAAAACAGAAATAAGCCAAAACTTGCACTTAACACATCCATTAACTTATGCCTTGCACCAGTGTTCAGCAAAGTTCTCAAATTTTGTACTTAAGTAACAGTAAAAGCAACGCTTCGATTTTTACTTAAAGAGGCGATGTCTTGAAAAATCGTTTGTTTATTCAGGATTTCAATCAAACATGATTGACAACAAGACGAGATATTGAGAAACTGAAAGCGGTTTATGGTTTATTTTCAAATTATCCTTGATAGAGATTAAAAGTAGGCAAACTATTCTTCTCATAACACTGCCTCTTTAAGTAGAAATCAAAGTACTGAGCGACTTGAAGTTTTACTCAAGTAAAAATAAGTGCATTGTCTGAAAATTTTACTTCGGTACACGCATTAGGGTTGCTTGAAATTTTTCTTTAGTAAAAGTATTGGAAGAATATACTCAAGTGAAAGTACTACTGGAATATAATTTAATAGAACATTTACTTGGGCGGTAGTAAACCGGAGCTAACAGCTCTGAGCCATAGTTTGGCTGAGTCAGGCGCATTCTCTCCAGTCTGCTCACCGCCGACTTCGCTGACAGAATAACTTACTTCGCTCAATATAACAGAAATAACGAAGTAAGACAAAAAACACTCCTATTTTGTGATGACATTCAACACTCTGAAATTGGAATTTTGTTCACTATCACGGGCACCAAATAACCCAAGAGGCTAAAAGCCCGTTTACACTGGGGCAAAAGATTCCGGATTCATCGCTAATCCGGGACGTTTTGATGTCGGATTCGTTTTACCGTTTACACATGAATCCAATTCAAAATTATCACAGATAGATCATGAATTTGGAACTTTCGAATCCGGAAAAGTTTGTGGGATCTTTGAATCCGAGAAAGTTTGAATCCGACAAACTCGTATCGTTTTCATATGCATTGCCATAAATTACAAAAAAGATTGGTAGAATCACGGTTGTGTTTCATGTATTGACAATCGCTGTGCGAGGCTGTGCAATTTAAACGCCGTAGACCTGAAAGACAAGGAATCCGGACATTTTTACGAATCCAGGAAACCTTTGCTCTAGTGTAAACAGAATCCTAGTGTTCTGCTAAGCCTGGTTTTCACTGGCGACATAAGTATAAGCATAAGCATAAGCTAAAACAAAAGAAAAATTTAGTGAAGTGTGCGACATGAAACAAGTTTAAACTGTTTTGTATCGCAAACCTGTAACTGTTCTCCTTCAGATATTTCGTCATCGGTCGCCACCGTTCCCATCGTGCTGCGCGTGGAGTAGGTGGTCGTAGTAATGCTTGATGGACTATTGGTTACTTTTACTTCACTCGGTTCAGGCTCCAGCTCAAATTTAATGACCGGAATATCGGTCCCAGTATCTTGATCGTCGTCGTCATCTTCGACTAACGTTTGTCTGAAGGAAAAAGTCATTCCGCTAGCCTCAGAGTGGCAGTTTGCGAAAGCATAATTTTAGATTATTACGAAACAACATAATTACAATTCTTTTTCTAAAACTTTCCCTTTGGTAATTCATTGTTTTTGTTATAACGATAAAATATTACTCAGGATTCTAACTCAAAGGTTTTTGTTACCTTTGAGTTAGAATCCTCAGTAATATTTTATAATTATAACAAAAACATAATTACAGTTTTTAAACGCACAATTTTCGTTGAGCCTCGTTAGCTTAGTGGTCTACGCGTGGTTTTCTTGAGTGAGATGGCGGGCACACCTCGTTCTGTTTTTATTCGTTTTCTAAAGCTCCGGGCAAACTACGAAACATTATGTTTCCAATGATGTTCCTAGTTTTCCTACCTCGGGAAACATTGTTGCGGAAACAAAATTTTGCTTCCCGGAAAGAAAAAAGGTTTGCAAACAAATCCAGAAACATTTTTGTTGCGGAAACAATGTTTCCTAGTTTGCCCACTAGTTTCCAACGTTTCCAGCGCGAGAAACATTGTAAGTCTACTATAACCACAATTTTAAGACTCATTCTTTCTAGTTTGCCGGGCCTTTGCCCACATTGGGAAAAATAGACAAACATTGGCAGGAAACAATGTTCTCGCAACCATGTTTCCTAGTTTGCACTGGGCTTAATTTTTTTTATTTAGGGTTTTTTAAAAACATTCTTTGCAGTTATCAGTATTAATATTGACTGTTGGTTCTCGTTTCGTTCTTTATTAGTAAACACTGCAAAAAATAACGTCATGGACGATATTTCGGCGAGTGTCCTTGTTCGAAGGTAAAGGTGCTAAGCATAACTTACTCTAGAATCCTTTACCGGCCGATGAGTCAAATGAAGATGAGTCAAATGACTCGAAATATACAGTATTTAATTGTGTAAAGTCTAATCATGCACACTTCATTCGGAATTACTTTAGTCTTATATAACTTACTCTTTTAAGTCATCTGCTTCAAGGTCTTTGGGACTTTCCTCCGAGGACTTATCTCGTGTAGATACGGTAACATCCGGAGTTTCTACAGGCAGTTTTTCCTCGCTAACAACTCTCTCATGTTCAGATACATCAGGAGTAGGTGGCAGCATAACAGACTGCGGTGGACTTGGAGTGACCACAGGGGTCGCGATGGGACTTTTGTCATCAGAGTCATCCAGTGGCCTAAAAATAAGAAAATTATTAAAGGACGGATTCAAAAAAGTTAGGATTTTACTGTTCAATTCCGTGTTCATCGATTTAAGGTTAATTAAAGGAATTTACGCCTTTTAAGTTTTTGCCTTTTTAATTCTGATTCAAATCATCATAGATTAGCAAGCTGTTCGCCATGTTGGATTATTTCGATATGCATGACAAGCACATGACTAGCACGATGAGTCCTAAGAAATAATAAAAATAGAATGCGTACGTGCCTCCACAAAATGGTGGATTTTAAAGAGGACTTTAGCTCGCCCCAATCTCCTGTGGCAAGGGGCTCCTAGGGTTGAACCACACATAGGACGTGTTAATTTAATATGTAAGCCCGGCTGGCCCGCTCAGCAAGACAGCCCAGTGAGCGAGGTGAATTTGGCTGGGGTTTATATGAGAAAATTTCAACCTAGCTTGTCGAGACAATTGTAGTTTAAAAGTTCCATAGAATAATTGCAAATCTTGTCTTTACCATATTTGGCACTCGCCAACAGGGCTAGCCCACATATAAACGCACGGTTATTTTTTTAAGAAAACTATAGTGCGGCAAGATTGCGCTTACCGGGCTTTTTTGCTAAGCCGGCAGCCCGGTCTTCAATAGACATCCTCTTACCCTTCTTCTACTTCGTCATTCTGCTTAAATCGGACCGCAGCATCGGCGACACCAGTTTCAGTTGTGCCCATGACATCACCAGGAGCCGATGATAATGCTGATGATTCTGAAGTTTGAGTCTGTTCCGGAGTGGATACATGCGACAGCGGTCGCGATTCATGTTGGCTGGCTGTACTCGGTGTCCGTACTGGGGTTTGAACCCTGGAATAATCTTCGGATCCCGATTCTGGCTCAGTGTAATCATCCTCGGGCTGAAATTGAACAAGTACATGGTTCATACATATTAACTCGGGGTTCATACATATTAATTCGAGGTTCATACATATTAACTCGGGGTTCATACATATTAACTCGGGGTTCATGCATATTAACTCCGGGTTCATGCATATTAACTCGGGGTTTATACATATTAACTCCGGGTTCATACATATTAACTCCGGGTTCATACATATTAACTCGAGGTTCATACATATTAACTCGAGGTTCATACATATTAACTCGGGGTTCATACATATTAACTCGGGGTTCATACATATTAACTCGGGGTTCACACATATTAACTCAGGGTTCATACATATTAACTCGAGGTTCATACATATTAACTCGAGGTTCATACATATTAACTCGGGGTTCATACATATTAACTCGGGGTTCATACATATTAACTCGGGGTTCATACATATTAACTCCGGGTTCATACATATTAACTCGAGGTTCATACATATTAACACGGGGTTCATACATATTAACACGGGGTTCATACATATTAACTCCGGGTTCATACATATTAACTCGGGGTTCATACATATTAACTCGAGGTTCATACATATTAACTCCGGGTTCATACATATTAACTCGGGGTTCATACATATTAACTCGAGGTTCATACATATTAACTCTGGGTTCATACATATTAACTCGGGGTTCATACATATTAACTCGAGGTTCATACATATTAACTCGGGGTTCATACATATTAATTCGAGGTTTATACATATTAACTCGAGGTTTATACATATTAACTCGGGGTTCATACATATTAACTCGGGGTTCATACATATTAACTCGAGGTTCATACATATTAACTCGGGGTTCATACATATTAACTCGGGGTTCATACATATTAACTCAGGGTTCATACATATTAACTCGAGGTTCATACATATTAACTCGGGGTTCATACATATTAACACGGGGTTCATACATATTAACTTCGGGTTCATACATATTAACTCGGGGTTCATACATATTAACTCGAGGTTCATACATATTAACTCTGGGTTCATACATATTAACTCGGGGTTCATACATATTAACTCGAGGTTCATACTTATTAACTCGGGGTTCATACATATTAATTCGAGGTTTATACATATTAACTCGAGGTTTATACATATTAACTCGGGGTTCATACATATTAACTCGGGGTTCCTACATATTAACTCGAGGTTCATACATATTAAGTCCGGGTTCATACATATTAAGTCCGGGTTCATACATATTAACTCGAGGTTCATACATATTTACTCGAGGTTCATACATATTTACTCGGGGTTCATGCATATTAACTCAGGGTTCATACATATTAACTCGAGGTTCATACATATTAACTCGGGGTTCATACATATTAACTCGGGGTTCATACATATTAACTCAGGGTTCATACATATTAACTCGAGGTTCATACATATTAACTCGGGGTTCATACATATTAACACGGGGTTCATACATATTAACTTCGGGTTCATACATATTAACTCGGGGTTCATACATATCAACTCGAGGTTCATACATATTAACTCTGGGTTCATACATATTAACTCGGGGTTCATACATATTAACTCGAGGTTCATACTCATTAACTCGGGGTTCATACATATTAATTCGAGGTTTATACATATTAACTCGAGGTTTATACATATTAACTCGGGGTTCATACATATTAACTCGGGGTTCCTACATATTAACTCGAGGTTCATACATATTAAGTCCGGGTTCATACATATTAAGTCCGGGTTCATACATATTAACTCGAGGTTCATACATATTAACTCGAGGTTCATACATATTTACTCGAGGTTCATACATATTTACTCGGGGTTCATGCATATTAACTCAGGGTTCATACATATTAACTCGAGGTTCATACATATTAACTCGGGGTTCATACATATTAACTCAGGGTTCATACATATTAACTCGAGGTTCATACATATTAACTCGGGGTTCATACATATTAACACGGGGTTCATACATATTAACTTCGGGTTCATACATATTAACTCGGGGTTCATACATATTAACTCGAGGTTCATACATATTAACTCTGGGTTCATACATATTAACTCGGGGTTCATACATATTAACTCGAGGTTCATACTTATTAACTCGGGGTTCATACATATTAATTCGAGGTTTATACATATTAACTCGAGGTTTATACATATTAACTCGGGGTTCATACATATTAACTCGGGGTTCCTACATATTAACTCGAGGTTCATACATATTAAGTCCGGGTTCATACATATTAAGTCCGGGTTCATACATATTAACTCGAGGTTCATACATATTAACTCGAGGTTCATACATATTTACTCGAGGTTCATACATATTTACTCGGGGTTCATGCATATTAACTCAGGGTTCATACATATTAACTCGAGGTTCATACATATTAACTACGGGTTCATACATATTAACTCGAGGTTCATACATATTAACTCGAGGTTCATACATATTAACTCAGGGTTCATACATATTAACTCGGGGTTCATACAAATTAACTCGGGGTTCATACAAATTAACTCGGGGTTCATACATATTAACTCGAGGTTCATACATATTAACTCCGGGCATATACATATTAACTCGGGGTTCATACATATTAACTCGGGGTTCATACATATTAACTACGGGTTCATACATATTAACTCCGGGTTCATACATATTAACTCGGGGTTCATACATATTAACTCGAGGTTCATACATATTAACTCCGGTTTCATACATAGTAACTCCAGGTTCATACATATTAACTCCGGGTTCATACATATTAACTCCGGGTTCATACATATTAACTCGGGGTTCATACATATTAACTCGGGGTTCATACATATTTACTCCGGGTTCATACATATTAACTCGAGGTTCATACATATTAACTCGAGGTTCATACATATTAACTCCGGGTTCATACATATTAACTGTGGTAAAGTTACTAAAACAAAACGCAATAATTTCAAAACCGCACTGACAATGACATGCAGATCAAGAGGCGTACCTTGAGCGTTAATTGGGGGGGGGGGGTGTGAAGTTTTTCTCTAAAAAAATATATTGTATTCCTTGTTAAAGTGCACTAAATTTTACAAATATAAAATCCCAAATGGCAACATACGCACTTTAAACAATGCTTAAAAAGGCGGTGTCAAAATGATATTTACGGTTCCAATCGAAGATTACTGTTCAGAATCATGATGTTCGAGTTTTACATTATGGATACTCTTGCAGAACATTTAAAAGCTTCCTTAACTTTGTTAGTCAGGCAAATGGTCCTCAACATCCCGAGATACCACTTTTTCGCACGCGTCAATAAATGGTTGTTTACCTCTTGGGTCTCGGCTGGCTTCTGTTCTTGAGGTTTAGGATATCCAAGCATACTGGAGACTTTCTCTTGTAAAACTTCCATGATGAGATTTCGCACTAAGTCTGCGTCTACTGGAATACCAGCGTCTACAAACAACTGTATGCCACGAAGTCCTATAGTAGCTTGATACAAAAAAAGTAAAGTTATCGAAGGTATCATCCTCACTTTTACGCAGGAGCCAAGTTGAGCTGCACAGCGCAAACAGCGAAGCCCATTCAGTGAACGCCATTCTAAATGCTCTTTTCCTGGTCTTTTCATGTTATAACTTATGTATGACTGCCAATCACGGCTACAGTGGAAGGATTGTGAAGCTAGGCGCACAAAAACGCACAAGGTGTAAAAAACCCTGCAAATAAGTTGCAACAAGTTTGTTCACAAGTTGTTGACAAATTGTGTTCGCACGTCATGGAAAAAAGTTCGGAACACGTTGATAGAACTGCCTTTGCTTTTACAAGGTTATTTCAACAAGACTGATACAATGATGATAGTATCATTGTTATTTATATTACCCACATATAAATATTGTTACAGCCTTGTGTTGTCAACTTTGTGACAATCCCGTCACAACAGGTCTGTATCAGAGTTGATAGAACAACCTTGTAACAAGACTAATGTTGTATCATAACTGTTACAACCTGAATAAAGCCATCAAGCTTATTACAAGTTGTTAACAGCTTTTATCAAATTTGTTTCAAGAAATTTAGAACATGCCTTATGAACATAACTTTCAGGACTTGTCAACCTCAAGGTTGATATTTTTGGTCACAACTAGTAGATTTACGTATACAGTTACGTATTCTACCTGCTAAGTCAGGTTCATTATCGCTGCTGTCTGCAAAAGATTGAGCTGATGGACTGTCACGTATGCGTGATGTAGGATCAGGCGGTGGGGGAGCCATCTCACTAACAACTCGAGCTAATAACTCTTGTTCAATTCTACACCGGGAAATACAATTTGAACAGTTAACCCATACAGAAGCTGTACTGAGTTCAGTTTTAACAAAGATCAGTAAGATTGGCTGGAGGAAAAAGTACAAAAATACACACAGTTCCCTAGCTTTATGTTCCACAGTTTCATTCGGTGTCCTTAGGTCACCCACAGGCCCACGAAATCCACCAGGTTCCTGCAAATCCGTCGGGATACTCTGTGGCGGAAACGCTGGTCCCTGATAGGTTGGTTTGTCTGCGCGACATTCGCCATGTAATGATATCACGCTTTCTCCCCCATGAACGCTCGACTAAAACATAATACAGACAGTGTTCCATTAAGAATGGGTTCTATATAAACACCCGCTACAAAAACAGAAACGCCACATGCTTGATGCAAGTTGTGCAATTTATCGGCTTGATGCAAGTTTGTCATCAAGTTGCATGAAGTTTGTTTACTGGCTTCATCAAGTTTCACCAAGGCTGTGAAAATCAGACTTGATGCAACTTGATATTTGCAGAGTTGACTGCTGTAAGTTGCTGAAACAACTTGCATTAAGCTTGTGGATAAAAATTCTTAACAATCAACTTGTATAGATATAGAGTTCCTTGTTTTACTTTCATCGCTAAAACACAATGCTACTTAGCAAACATTTATAGTTAAGGGTTTCGTTATCCACATTCACCTTGTCGCTGTCCTGGTCATCACCAACAGTCCTAACATGTTCATAATCTTGAAATTCTTCATACTCTGAAGCATCTGGTCTGGGTAAAGGATCTGGCATTGGCTTCATATAAGAAAAATATAAACATGTAATTTTTCGATGTGCTTCGATCTGTTACAACCAGTTTCTTTTGCATTTGCCTTGAAGACAAATATAAATTCTATAATATTATAAAATATTGCATGAGTCATTACCAATATAGTTGGCTCATGTATTTCTTTGACGCTGATGTCGCTGCTAAGCTCAGATACAGCTGATGTATCAATGTCGACATTGGGTAATGTCTAAAACAAGTAGTGACATGAACAATATTAGAAAATCAAGCAATTAGAAATTGAAGAAAAAGTTAAAATGATTTTCCATCTCAAGCCACATATAAACGAGAAACCGTTTATAACTGGCGTATGAAACCGAAAAATGTGTTTTTACATCTTATTTCATTTGATTTAATCACAAACCTATCCCATCTGATCACATCCCACCCCATCCTGTCCCCACTCTGTCTCATGTCATTTCTCCCAACCACCTTAACCCATATCACCCCATTCTAACTCACCCCCCAACATCCCATCCCATCCTATTCAATCCCAATCCAATCAGTTCTTAATGTACCTGTTTCACCAAGGTAACTCGTTCTTTTTTCTTCGGAATGGATCTTTTCGGTTTCTTAATGCCCGAGTCAAAATCCTCGAGGCTTTCGTCATCTTTCAACGTAATGACAGCAACGTTGGATTGTTTCACATGAGATCTGACCGTCATTGTCCGAGGTAATCTTGACTCTTCTATGAAATAGAATGGCTCTTAAGACGACATTAGGGCTTCAGGGCATAAATAACTGGTATTCAACAACATCATTATGCAAACTGTGACCGAATTAGTGGGCAAAACAGACAATTCAAACAGAAATATCTCATCAACAAAGCACTAGAAGACAACAGTGTAAAAGAACTTGTATTACAGTTTTAAAACTTCTTACACATAATGCAAAAGAAATTTCAGTTCTTATAACACGAACAGTGCTTATAACATGAAATTGTGCCCAACTATTTTTATTGCATTGAAAAGATCGCTTAAGATGATAATCTCAGTTCCTTAGTGGAACGTTTATCCTCCTTTTCAAAATAGTCAACTTACGAGATGCTTAAAAACTTGTAAAAAGCTCGATGGGATTATCAGACTTATCATAAGGTTATTCCAACAATTGGTACAGTCATGACATAACAATATTGTTACAGCCTTGTGTTTTCAATCTCGTTACAGCAGTTCTGTATCAGAGTCGTTAGTACAACCTTATCAACACGTCTGATGTTGCAGACAGACTTGCTACAAGTTGTCAACAAGTTTTTGCAAACTTGCCCACAACTTGACACAGGCAGTGTGAAGACAGCTTCTTGAGGGCTTGTTGACAGACTTGCTACAAGTTTTGAGACTTTTAGGTGTGCACGGAAAAATGTGAACAAACCGTACCTTCTTCAATACAGACTGGCAACCGTAATGCTGGATCCATTCTGGGTTTGCCGAGCGGGATAGCCATGGGAAGAAGGTGGCCAGGCAGGGGTCCTTGATTCTCCCTGAAGTGAGCATCGATCACTGATTGGTCAGGACCTGCATCAGGCTGAAAATAGTATCTAGGTTGTGTTGTACGACGCGTCGAATGCCGATAACCATCAGATAAGGTACTGGTCGTTGATTCATCCAATCTGAAAGAAATATTGCAGAAAATGTCCACATAAGTGAGTTTCAAATATACTCAACTTTTATGACCAATTACATCCCACTAAGAGCCCATTTCGAGTGGATTTTAAGCGAATTCAAAAAGATGAAATACCCCAATGCATTGGGATTTGCCTAAAACTTAAGATGGTGACGCTATATATAGCAAAAACTCGATGGATGTTGGAAACAATTAACCTGCACAATAACCTTGGTGGACTTCTAGACTTTCTCTTGGTGGCAGTAGTGTTTTTGCTGCTTGGTTTAACTGCCCCAGGAGGCTGGTAACGATCCTGGTTTGGTTTAATAGTTGTTCTACGAGTCACATGATCAGGACGCTTGGCAACAGGTTGTTTAAGAGGTACTGGCTTCGTGGTTGGTTTTGTGACCTAGAGGAAAGACAAAAGATCAGAGAACCTTTACATTGTAAAAGCTGAAGTGGTTAAAGTCAATGTTACACGAAGTTCAGAACTGTTTACTATTTCAATACACAGCAAAAATAAACCGTTTGTTGATAGCTTGATACCGCAATGAACAATGTTTTGTGCCCACATCGTTCAATTTTGTCAAGTATATCGCCATTTGTTTATATCGCAATTTTTCCTATGAAAAATTTGGACAGGACAGAACTGTGCTGAGCCCCTTTTGCACGACCAAATTTTCCTTGAGACACTTTATGTGTCATTCTTATTTTTGCGAACATATCTTGTCTGTCTATAGCAGTGATTTAACGCATGTGAATGTCCATACCTTTGTTTTTGCAGCAGTTTTCATACGATTTTGCGTATTTTCTTTGCCGACATTTCTTAATTTCGCACGTTTCTCTGTGCTCAAAGGAACGCCACGAGTTGAACGCTGCTGCTTGACGGGTCGTTCTAGGGACACCTGGTTTTCCAAAGCTCGCTGCCGTTCTTCGTGCAATAGTTCAGCCTGAAATTGAAGTGGAACAGGCGGCTGAGCCACGTCCATTCGGCCGCGATTAGATTACTAACATACAAGTATTATGTGTGTTGTAAATGTGTGGTAATATGACCAGGATTTTTTCAGGGGGTTTTCTTGGGCTCTTTTTTGCGAATAAGATTTAATTTGGGTGAATTTCAAAGGATCTGATTAATGAAAAGATCGAGTCCTGGTCATTGTATACGATTATTACTATAATGCATAGTTTTTATTGTGTTCTGAAGTGGTTTCAAGCCATTTTTTCCAAATTCTCGGGTTTTCAAGTGAAAAAAATTTCTATCGTCATGAACACTTTGGCGAGAAGACTGAGTTTCAAAACTTAATTGAAGATTCAGTTTGAAGTGCCGTTTTACCTTCCAAAAATTCCTTAAAAATCCTGTATGACATGCTGTCTATATACTCTATAAATATATATATACGTATAGATAGTGGGTGATATATATACAAGAAATATAAATATTGATATAAAGGAAGACTTAGTTTATCGGGTTTACTATTTCTATAACTCAAGTCTTCGTCCTACAATCTTGCATATAGTTCCTTCATACAGTCCTCTTTTGTAGTTCACAGTTTAGATAAGAAGGCTGCCCACCCCCTCCTCGTAGTCAACCTATCAGATTTCTATGATGAAATATACCTGTACCACAGCATCGATTTCCTGGATCTTTTTTGCCACATTTTTGCGAATTCTCAAAGCTTCGCTATTGGTTCTGTAAGAGAAACAATAAGTCGAAAGCTGCCCCCAGCTGATGATTAAACTACCCAGATAGGGTGTTCAAAAACACCGGCCATTTTTTGGGGAGCAACCGAAATGACAAAGTTTACCCCCAAGTATACATTACATACTCATTATCCTCGTCAAGATTATACAGATCCTGCTCATCGTGTCGTCTTGAAAGCGCCAGCAAGTTCCATTCCAAGTTTTCTTTTTGTTTTTGAACATCGCGGAGGACAGACAGGGCGTAAGCGCATGATCCCGGCTCTTGCTCGCTTTTTTCACGTTCTAGAATTGAAAAGTCAAAACTGGAGTCGACCAGAACTCTAATCACTACCGAGGTGTATTTACTGTAGTTATTCAACATGAAGTCGCACAGGTTATGAAACGTATCCACTCAGAACGATAAGCCATGTTTGAAGCGAAATTAAGGGACGCAATAGACCCTTTCATAGCATGCAAATTAACCCATTTCAGAGGACATGATTGCTGAATGGCCAATCAAAGAAAACCATTTCAGATCACATGATCTGAAATGGGTTAATTTGCTTGCAAGCTGAAAGGGTTTATAGATAATCAGGGGCCAAAAAAAATCACCAGTTTTGAAAGGCTCTTTTCAACACTAGAATAGCGCCCTTTCTGTTTTAAGTCCAGAAGATACTTGATTTTAAACAGGGTAAAAGGGGGTTATTCTGGGGTTCAAAACAGCGTGACGTTTGTGATTATGGGTGACTTTTGTGGCCCCTGCTAATCAATGGCGAACTTCAATTTCGCTTCAAAGATGGCGGCCAAGTTATCGTTCCAGGAGTAATTATATAAAGTTCACACGCACAGAGCAAGACATTTTGAGCCTGAGTATAACAGGATTGAGCAATGTTTTGCTGCCCACATTGTTCATATTGGTCAAAAATATTTTTCAGCCTGACCACAATGCTAAAAACTGCAAATTACTCCGCTTCAGATCATGCTATTTGAAATGGCTTATTTTTATTAGTCATGTTAACAATCATGTGATCTTACATGGGATAATTTCATTAATCTGAGGTGGAAAAGTATTAGATCCTGGAAACTTAGTTCTCAGAATTTTCGCAGAGAATTTCACAGAAACTTTTAAGGCCTAATAATTAATTGCAAAATTAACCCTGTTATTCTGGTAATATGATCTAAATTTTTGCAGAGTTTCATAGAAATCTTTGAAGTTTGAGAATTAACCCCAGAACAATTATTTTGTTATTTTACCAGCTTATACAGCAATTTTTCAGTCCTAAACCCTGGTTCCCAGAAAGAAACTTACTTAGTCCTGCTCGACATCCCAACATATGAGTTTACAATAACATCTAAAATCTGTGAACTCACTTGTCTCGGTTTGACTGTCTTCATCCAATTTTGGAGTCGACAGTTCCTTCGGTACATCACGGGTGGCTCTCTGCAAATAAGTACAGTTAAATACGTGACGACTTTCTTCATATATATTTTTTTTCAAACTAGAACTTATATTATGTTTGGCTTACCAGATATGCATCAAGAGGGTATGATCTACTGTGGTCCGGGAGGGCAACGACACTTTCATCACTTGAGGATATCTGGAGAGAAATTAAAGCCTTGTTAAAGGTGGAGTAATGCGATGAATCAACCACGCAACACAATCTAATTTAAAATCTACATATTTGTGAATGTTCTTTTATTATTATTAATATTCGTTAAATTTATATTATGCTGCAAGTCGCATGCAGCCATTTTGTTGATTGTATTCTTCCAAACTTGGCGAGCAAAATCTAAATCAGTCCGAATATCTGAAGGCTGCTATTTTTAGTGGGTTTCTTTTTCTCCTGTTAGCAAGTCGATAAGTCACGAATGTAAATGTTCTTATTTAAGTAGGTGCCAAAATCATGAGTCCAGAAAAATGCTTGAACAAAATTTGGCTTATTTTTTAGAATAATCTGCGTTTTAAACACGGACATTGTGGTGTGAGATTCCTCCCACATTTTTGCCTTGCATTTTTAACTTAATAGGGGTGCAACATGCACACATGTTTATTACCTGGGAATGGATTCGGTCATCTAGATTCTTCAGACTTTGTTTTGTTTGTTCAGTCTCCTGAGAGAAAAACAAAAACACGTTGTGTTTATTCAGTTCAGTTCCTGGATAATAATAACAATAATAATAAAATGATAATAATAATAATTATTAATTATATAATAACAATATCAATAATAAAGATTTATCATAATGAAGCTTTATCAATAATAAAGCTTTATAAGGATTTCGGGCACTGATAAAACTGATAATCTCACATGTGAGATTATTTATGATAATTTCACATGTGAAAATTATCGCTTTTTAAACAATCACCAATCATAGCTTCTGGACATTTTATATTGGTAGAAAACCTGTAGTTTATATAATAAACAGAAAAATACATGGCTGCTTGGAAATACCAGATTTATTTCTCGGGTTGAACATGATATCATGTTCAACACTCGAAATAAATCTGGTATTTTCGCGCACCCATGTATCATTCTCTATTGTAATACATCTAGATAGTGGCTCTTCATTTGCCACCCTAACTACAATATAAAATACAAAATATGTATGCATAAAAAGCTATTTACAATCAAATTACATACAGAATATAAAAGTTAACAAATTACAGTGATGTATTATTAATAAGAAACTGCTGCTTTTTCCAAGTATAACCCTGATGAGTGTGTCTAGCAAATGTCTTAAAGTTTGAGCATGATCTCAGTTCAGCCGATAAAGCATGAAGCATCAGGCCTCAGTAAGTTGTTTTGCTTTTTTTGAGAACAACAAGGGAACCTCCCCCCCTAAAAAAAGCATGTACACAGCTCCGCTGACATATTTTCAACCTCGAGACGTTGGAGTTTAGCGAATGTTTGCTTTTCGAGAATTCGTGTTCGAATAATATTTGTTTAGTGGAAACATTTAGGCTTGGCAGGGTATTTACGCTGAATTTCAATCCAAACAGCATTATAAGACATAGTCTTACATTTAAAGCACTTCTGAGCTCCTGACGTAATCTACTAATATCGTTGACAATGTAATCGGCCTGTGGCGATCTTGGAGGGATAGACGTTTCTTGTCTGTAAAAGAAAATAATAGCAATGTTTTAAATCGGCTGATGTAAATATAAAATATTTGTATAGCGTGCGAAAGCAACCTCGATCCCAGGACCTTAGCTCATTCAAATTCTCAATTAAATCATTTAAGGGTACAATTTATTCATAAAATACAACTGAAGAGCGATTTTAAATCATTTAAACCCCTTTGCTTAGTTTGTTTATGTAGCTTTAAATCACTTATTCGGCTGACTCTTAACACTCTTCGTATAAGGTCATACACGTAGAATATCCGTATGCTTCATTATCGGAATTTGATGAAGGTATAGGGACAACTTATGCATGTTATCAGCTCACACACAGCAATCTTCTAAACAAGTTTTAACTGTATTATACCTACTAAGCACTTACTCTACCAGGTTTAACATATTACTTGGGGCATTGTAGTGTCATATATACAGCCGAAGATGCAGAGCCAGCTATAGTCCGTAGAAGGTTGCTTTTATAGGAAGTTATTTACATTAAAGCTAGCTGTATTGCATAGAACGTTAAAAATTACTTCTGTGATTTATTATTTATGCAAACACTCACAGAGACCACAGAAATTTACATACTCTTACACCCAGATATTCTGGGTGTCATGTGACCAGCCGATGCCAGGGCCTTTTCTCTTCCCAATTCAAGAAAAAGCCCTGGGATCGAGGTTGACGCGAAAGGTATAGGTTCTTCCGCTACCTGGAACAGTATGGCAAAGCAAAATTCGACATTTCAAGGGACGCCATTCGTTGTGAAGTTGGTAGTTAGTAAGTAAATTTCCAGACAAAGGAACTTCGCTCGAAAAGTCGTTTCATGTAGTGAGAGAACCTATATCTCTTGTGTACTACTAACTGCACTGCCTATACTAGTTCAAGATAAATTTACATATAGCACAGTCTGTTTTTATGGCTGCTTTCGCAAACTTGCAAAAAGGGCTGAATCTTTCTCCAACCACACACTAACAAGTCTGGATATCTCTCTCAAAATGTTGAGAAGAACTCGTTTTCATATATATGGCAGTAAATGCATACGGATATTGCAGTTAGTATCCAAACTCCTAAGTTAGTTTTAAACTTAGGAGTTACATGGTTTTATCTAAAGATATAAACTAAATAATATGCATTTGGAGCATTATACAAAGCCTCGATGATCTTACAGATAAATTATGATAAGTAAAATTGTTTCCTAAGATGGCCAGAACCATGGTCCATAGCGACTATATTTACAAGATTAAAAGACGAAATCCGATATTTACATACGGTATGTTATAAATTATAACAACTAGTGAACACCTTTATAGCCGGTTTAAAATCGTTTAAAGAGTTAAGGTAGAGTTATATACCGAGGATGGAGGCTTCATGTCACATACATGACTGACTGACTTACTTAATAATCGAGAAGGTTTTCCTTGGAGAATTCTTAGACAATGCAATAATGTACAAAGTTTTGTTGTTGTAAAGAAGGAATTTTACGAACTCTGCTGTTGTTTAATCGTGTTTTTCCTTGAATATAAAGAATACAAGATATCTATCTTGCTACATCTTGTATTTCTCAAAGTTGCCCTCTTGTCCTGGTTTTTTAACCCGATATACACCGAAAGCATGAAGCTATATGGCAACGCAATACACGGAAGCGTCGAGAAACCATCATACTAAGGGATTCGACAAGCTGTATATTAGGGAGCCAAGAGCTTCTTTAACGATCTTTATATTAGCTTTCAGAAATAGAGAAGCTTTTAGATCATTACAAGGATGTGCCATAAATTAATAGAGTTCTTAATTTCTAGAACAGTAACCAGGTGTGGTTAGCAATACAAAAAACCTTCTAGATTTATGTCCCGCTTTTTACAGCAATGAAGTGATTAATGCTATATAAGTATGGCGACTGTTGTAAGAGACTTCTATAAGGACAATATCCTGCTTCCTACATAAAATACAGAAGACAGTCTTTGTGTATTTTATTGCAGGAAGTTTGGGTCTATCCTTGCCATTACATCTTGGCTTCGGCAGTTGGCATGGTGAATAAAACACAAATTAAGTCATGTTGTGCTATGAAAGAAGGAACAGAATTGATAAATTTAATAATCCTCCAGATTTAGAGTTATGCCATAGACAATCACAAAAATAGATTGGAAATGTAAGCCAAAGCGCTATATATGTTCGTGATGCGGCATTGGATAATATACTTTGGAATTGGAACCCTGTTACCTCGCTTTAAATATATTCAGGACTTTATTTTTTAAAATGAAACTATGAAAATGTCGACTAAAAGTCGTGGGTCTTTTCCTTGTTCCTCTTTCCTTCTTCCTCTTCTTCTAAAAAGTACTTGTTCCTTCCTCCAGAAAATGTGGGTTGGGTGGCTGGGATTGTAAAAATTACGTTAACTTCTCGAGTATTGTTCAATTGGTTGCAAATCGTGAAAAAAGGTTAACGTACGTCACAGCGTAAAAAAGTCATTTTTTACAACAGACCCATCGTATACAGACAACTATATCATCTAGAAACATGGCATATAGAAATCGAGTGTGAACAATCTAATTGTTTTACTCAGTGTTCAAACATAAATATACGCGCTATCTTTCGTAGATTAAGTACCGTGTAGAGATATCAATTGAATTGCAGCAACTGCAACAGTATACTAGAAGAGAGTCATTCTACTAGTACAGATTAATAAGGTGTGGATAAGCATTTCCAGTTTTCATTAAAAAAAAAAGAGATTTAAATATACATCATGCAGATTATGCATAGACCAAGCATATTATCCTTGTTGTTAAGAACTTTAATAACGAGTGGGCAGATGCCCTGCCCAGTTCTTCAAATTAGGAAAAAAAACCTTTAATTCCTTAAGCTCTCTTTTATTAAGCTTTAGAGAAAAAAAAATCGCATAAGTTAGTTAAGGTATGGATTTTTTACTGGCTTCTAGAAGTAACTTTAAAAAAAATCGAACAGTACCCTTTCACAGGAGACACAAGTGCTCTCTTGGGAAATGAGATAGCATTCTTAATTGTTAACTAAATTATGTGTTACTTATAAGTTACCATCCATATATTAGTTAAGGCTTAAGACTGTCGTCAATACATCGAAGTGGCCGATGTGATAGAGCATGTACGCCGATCTACACTTAATATGACTAATTTGAATACATCGTTGAGATGTAAACCAGGAAACTAGGTTTTATGTTGATCTTACTATATATGCAAATTCGTGTATTCTTTTGAAAAGTCGTATATTTAGTTTAATTATTTAAGACAGGGGGGAGGGCTAGCAAGCATATGGGATTCAACAAAACTTGTTAACTTTAGGGAAACAAATTTTGTTGCCCTTTCTATTCTTGCAGCGCCGACCATATATTTGGCATGGCAAGTATAGGGAAGTCACACAGGAAAAACTTTAGTTTATTAAATCAAGAGCAAATGGATTAGGAAACTCAGTAGCTACTATAGTACATGTGGTGTTGCCTGACATTCCGACATATAGTTAAAAAATAATCCACTTTACCCAGCTTTAGTAAATTGAATTCGGCTTATCAATTAGCGAGAATCCTTTAAAAGCTTTCCGTCGGCACGATATGTGTATTGTCTTTGTGTGCGGTGGGGAGGGGGGGGGCTAATCAATCTAACCAACAGCGGAGAGTAGTTGTACTATAAAGCATGCACTGTGGCCTATGGCTCGTGTGTCGGATGACAGACTAGAACAAGGAAGAGAAGATAAGACTTTATTTCATGACGGTAATACATAATAGCAAACATACTAATAAATTTGTAGTTCTCCAACGACAGTAATTAAAAAACAAATATAAGATATCATAACCCACCTAATAATATTAAAAATGTAAATTGATAATAGAATGAAATAGTTTCACAGCCGTTACATTAAAAGTTCTACCTCCTTCGCCGGTCACACGATTGTACTTTGGACAAACATAATTCAGATTAGAATACCGATTTAGGCTTATTTCACACCACCATTGCAACTGTTAGGAATCCATAAAGTTAGGATGACTGGTGTTTGATCACAGAGTATACAGTTTGGGTCTTTTTTAACCCGCCATGTCGATATTCCTCGGCTCATAGAAGAAATTCGGAGTACCTCCGTTCGCGACTCTTTTTATGACTCGTGTTAAGACACAGAGAATGCACACATGGCATACGGTGAAAAAGTCAGGTGTTTTGGGTCAAGGCTTGGACATTTTGAACGATGCCTTTCCCCGGAAAGTTAAGGCACTTTTCTAATAACCGCAAATACCAAACTCGCCAGCAAGCTGGCAGTGATTTCATCCAATAACAATGCTTGACATATTAATTCAATCAGATGCAAGTTGCAGTGGAAAAAGCCCGTTAAGTTCTGAGCAGTGTAGGTCGGAGCCTTTGGGAAGTTTTTTGACGAGTAAACGCGAAAATGCAAACATTTACACCCCGAAGACAGGAAGCTAATATGTGACATTGAGTGTGTGTGTGTGTGTGTCTGGGGGATGTTAATTGTTGGCCGGTATTCGGAAGCCAATGTTTGGGCTATTTGAACTATTTGCAATATATATTTGTACACAAATATTTGGTTTGAATGCAGGCGACTGCCAGTGCGTTTATGTAATTAAGGCTATAGAGTATAGTTCTCGTTTCAAATATTGAAACCGTTCAAATTCTTATGGTCTTAAAGAAAACGTAAACAATATCGTGGCAGCAGCAAGGTAAAAAAGTCCATAAATAGCACAGTTCCGAAGGAGTATGTAGGACAACTGTGAAACAAACGGACGAACAGATATATCCATGCTACATCACTTAATTATATTTTACCCCAGGGCCAGGGTTAGCGCAATCTAGCTTTGAAAAGCCGACTCCTTTTATCAAGAGAGCCCAACTGGTCACTCCACGATATTCGCATAGCTCAGTGTGTACATATTTTTTACAACGGCAACACGACATGATTCTGCATTTTTTTGCTTGTTTTATTCTCAAACAAAAGCAAACCAAATAAACGTTTCGTTCAGGACTGTTGGATCTCTACTGTCTGAAATTCCTCTGCAGGGCACACGTTTTGTTTCATTTTATACTTTTGTCACGACGGATGAGCTGGACAGTAACGGGAGAATAAGACAAAAACGCGCTTGCAGGTAACGAGAGGTTTTCTTACTTCTAACTCGATCTTCTTTTAGTTTTCCGTTACTGTCTAACCATCGATAATAAAAACCTTTCCGGAGGAGATCTTGATGAATTCGGAGCACTACCACCAAAGTGAGGGCGAACAATTGTTCTGACTACTAGACGAGTTGCCACAGCAAGTCGCGGTCGTATTATGCCATTTGAATATGGGAATGGGCACAGCAAAGCCAAGACAAGGGCAATAATATATAATCTATTCACGAATGTGGAGGGCATATGCAAGCGATTTGTACAATGGAGGCTTATTCTTATCACAAAATAGGAATCAAAATCCTAAAACTAAATATGAGAAGGATATGAATATTAGAGAATCTAAGACAAAAAATACACGAGGTATTGCTTCAACTGGCAAAGTCATGCCCAGACTCGCAAGCAAGATTACATTGAAGACAAAGTGGCTACTGCCCCTGTTACCACCTCCCTCCTCTTCCCCTTACTCTAGCTGTCCCAATATATAGATATGCACAGTCTAATGGCCGGATAACTTAAGCTATGGACGTAATTAATGGAGATGAGTAATTACAATTCAAGCATTGATGTGAGTCCATCATCACGCGGTCAGAACAAAGAGCGCCACGTGTGTGCGGATTATGGTGCGGTAGTTATTACCGTTCCAAAAAAAGCAACATTTTTTGTGCTAGTTGAATTCTTTCATGTATTGTTTCTCGGCAGGTTCGACCACATGGTGCTACAGACGCCTACGCAGTCATTAGAAGCATCAGAATGGGGACTATTTCGAATGTAAACAAAAGAGCACGGCTGGTGACATGTAGATTTTTAGCCAAATATGATGAGCAGGTCAAAATATTTCGCCCTATCGGTAACATGTCAGAGCCGGTTTCTATACCACGACGCCCGTATCTGTGTGTGGTGTTTAAGCGCTTCATCCAATTACGTTTACTAAAGTAACTTTCCTATATTTTATGACCTGAAGGACCTATATTATAGGCAAAATAAAGACATCTCGAACTAACGTTGCTCGTGTATGTGATGCAGCCAAAAGTCGACACGAAAGGTATAGGTTCTTCCGCTATCTGAAACGATGGGACAGAATTCGACGATTCGATTTCAGGTAGTGAAAGAACCTAATATCTTCGTGTCAACTAAAGTCAAAGACATGTAACCTTTGACTATAGTTTCCCCCGCATTCGCTTTTCCTCGCGCGCTTGCTTCTGCCGTTCTCAGCCTCTGTCGTCTAAAATCTTCTCCTTTGCCCATGGCCATACATTGTCTTTTCGAATCAAAAGACGCAAAATGTTCGATGGTAAAATTATTGGCAGCCATGAAAAGTGTTCCGGAATTTGTTTAAAATACCTTTAAACGAACCCACGCGCAGCTGTGTAGCGTGTATGGAGGAATATCAATTATCAGTAGAACTCTAATGTTCGAACCAATGATAAATAACTGTGAAATCTATAATTTCGAACCCCTCTTGAAATAGAATACACAAAATTGTAATGAGAAAATAGCCTGCGAACAGTCTGCACAGAATCGCTTTCGAAGGCTAGGACAAGGTGAAAATGATGTCAGTAATGGAGGATGGTTAAGGAGAAAAAATAATTTCAGAACCACCCCCAGAGATATTTGCCTAATGCTGCATACATGACACTCTAAAAATACCTCTTTTGAGGTATTATTAGAATATCATGATATGCAGCATTAAGCAAACGGAATTCCTATTTGATCACAATGAGCTAAATTTTATGCTGGCATAACTTTACTGCGTAGCGTATTCCTGCTTGAAATTTTCTTCCGGAAATTCTTGATTTGTGTTAATTTTGAATTGAAAGGCACGCCGCAGAATCTCGAAGCTTCCACGATAATTGGAGTCAAACCGCGTCGGGGTTATCCATAACATCCGTAAGATACGAGCTCAATATCACATTTATCTACTGGATTGCAAATCAGTGTTCACCATTATCAACTGGCGGACACCGTACCGAGGGAAATGGCCCTTTCATTCCTATGCACTCCTAAAATGCAACCTTGTTATTCTACAGGAGCCGGTTGTGCAATCCACAGAAGTCAGAGACAGAACACTGATTTTTTCAACTATACCGCAGAAACACTTAAAAACAATGAAACCAAACATGTTGAACTCAAAAGAGATAAAAAGTGACTTTAACTAAAAAAGGCTGAACTTTAATATGGTTTTTACTAGTTACTGAACCTGTTTAAGTAGTTTCAGAAAATCACTGTCCTGTAAATAACATTATATTCACCTTTCGTGAGAGGACCCCTGAATTCCAACTATGCCTTAAATACAACTATATTATTCCTACTACGGTTACGTTTATCATGCCGAAGATGCAATTGTATCATTCCTGATGCTATTCTTCTGTGTTCCTATTTATGCGCGTAAACTTCAACTGTATTATTCTTCGGAATAGTTATTATTCCTAAAATGATGAATTCTCTCCATCCAAATATTGGTTTACTTTAAATAAAATTGAACTAGATTTGGCCCGTTATGTGCGCGTGTGCGTGTAAAAACGTGTACCTGGGCTGGGAAAGAGCAAGGTGTTCGTAGAATTCTCTATCGGACGTGATCACACTGTTAAAAACATGTTCCGTTCGCTTACTTCAAAAATTATCGCTCTACGTTTTGTTTACTCTCTGCCAAGTGCGACCTAATAGGGAGCTTTAGATTTCACTACAACTACGAGATTTTCATTTCTTACATTCGCTCCTACAAACCCGCATACGCGTCTTCGCTTTGAATCATCTGCTGTTTTCAACACATATTGTACAAAAAACATGATACTACCACGTTTGCAATAGCTGACTTTCAACGGCGACATCTCATAGTCGCACTTGTTCTTGTAGCCAGAGCACTCTCCTTCACAGAGGCTTTTTTGATTTCTTAAACTAGCACCTCCTCATTAGTCTTACATGACTTTTCTGTAGATAATGAGGTTCACGGAGGATTGTGGAAAGATGAAATTTGACAAGGGATGCCTCTGCCATATGTGTTCAACTGAGCGATTTCGTGAACACGGCATGGTGTGGCGATACCTCCGATATAGATATTCGAGAGATTCCGTCGCAAAATCTTATCATAAATGGCAAGTGAAATTGTTTATAATTACAAATATTTTTTTATTTTGGAGAAAATGTATATGCTTTTGGAATTTGCTATATCTTGAAAGAATTTATCATGCAAATCGGCCATCTTGAAAACATTATATGGCAGAGGCTACATGGCACGGTTATAACTTATAAAACAAATAAAAGCCTCTGTGGAGGAGAGTGTAGCCAGAGTCAAATCTAAAAAGCTTCCCAATGCTAGACGTTGGTTGTTTGCTAATGTACAGGAAATGAAACTGATATCTACGCGCGTCAATTGATGTCCAGCGATTAAACAGCGTCTCTTCGGCGCGTTTTCAACTTTGAAAAATTAAGGGTCGTAATCTAATTGTCGAAGGTTAAGCATCAAAGATAGGATCGAGTGACGCCTTATCGTCTAGCTTGGAGCACTCAAGCAAAGTATGTGCTTCGCCGACCACGAGGGCATATCGAGACAATTGTACTTGGAAAGAGGATATTCCTATGATGGGAGTGTGTTCCTCTTCAAAAATTTGTCGGTGATTTTCAATCAGTGTACCAACTCCGACATAAGCTGTTTTGTAGACGAGTTTTTTGAACGTGGGGTAGTGTCAACCCCCCCTCCCCCGCACTTATACTGCAATGATGAAGTCATGCAAAATGTGTTTGCAACACTTATTTTGAGGATTTCCGAATTCCCAGCAGCCATACTAGTATAAAATATCTTCGACAAAAGTCCACACAGAAGATGTGCAGAGTTATGGAGGTGGAAATAAGTGACCACTAGCTCGATCTTTTAGCGCCTCGAGACCAACACTTTAATAGGGTGCAACTGCGACCAAGTTTAATTTAAACCTGATCTTAGATTTGTAAGAGCGACCACCTTTTGACTCGAGTAAACCCTTAACCCAGTCATATTGGACATTCGTGGATAATCAACAAACACATCATTTATATTTTTTAAACCCTAAAGCGAAAGTATCAGCACCGCTTGCTTTGTTTCCAGCTTATGCAAAGAAAAACGACTCCATTCGTCGCGTAAAAGTTCAGCCACTCGTCTCGGATAATTGATACTTTGGTTAAAGTTTGTTATCTGCGGGGGAACCTCGGAAGTACCTGGAACACCACTGAAACAAATATATCACGAAACATGTATAAAAATAACCATCAAAAACTAAGAAGTTAATAACGGCGAATTTTCCGGAAACGAGATAAGCACCGATTTTCGTGCCATTATGACTCAGACACAGCATTTACACTAATGAGCTAGATCATTCACTCAATTGACCCTCATATGGTCTGTAGACTCGGCAAACATCACATGTCTATCAAAATATTGGTACGAACTTTTCAAGCGCGAATCCTGCTCGGTTGCAATGGCAGCGCATGCATGTTAATTAGTGCAAATTATAGCGGGATTGCGTTAAACTAAAAAAGATATACAGGATTCTACCGTTAAGTTTCTTCATAAAGGTCTTGAAATTCAAAACATTTTATCAAAGTATGTGGCGGCATAACGGAAAACCAATCCAGCTCCTTCACATGCCACGCGCACATTTGCACAAAACACTAAGGAAATCACAATGTTTTATCATAAAATATTTTTTAATAAGATGGAATGGATCAGTTGTTTCGACAAAAGCAAACATTCCTTAAAAATAGCTGTTTACCTTGAATATCACATACATTAAACAGTTGCATGACAATGATGGCATGTATACATTACAAATAGCCAAACTGATTTGGCACTTCCTCTGCCAAAGAAAGATTTTGGCAAGAGGTGATTTATATATATGAAGGCTTCACCACGGAATAATCTTCCCCTCTGGGCAAAAATGCCAGAATCACTAAGTTCTTTTAAAACAATCTTGAAACAAAGAATTAATTGGTTGAATCTGGCTCATTCTTATGCATGTAATATTAATAGAATATAAGGTATATGAGGTGTAGAATATGAGGCAAATTTATATATTTAGCGAAATATAATACTCGCGAAAATTAGCTGTTTGTGTTGATGAGACTAGCGTGGTTTGATGTATGTATATACACATTTGAACAAAGTAAATCATGGAATTCTTTAAGGGCCATTGCTTATATATATATATATATATATAATATATATATATATATATATATATATATATATATATATATATATATATATATATATATATATATATATATATATATATATATATATATATATATATATATATATATATATATATATATATATATATATATAGGGGGGGTGTTATTGCCCCACCAGAGATATCTCTGATACCCCCTGTCGACTTTCTCAAAATATTGTGAAAAAGTTATTGCTTATGCTTTTCTTTCTTGTCGTATATCACTTATATATTTGGAATAATTTACCTCTAAATCCACTAGCCGAGTCACGATTCTGGCGAGATTTCAAAGAAATTAACCGAATGTTTGAGAAAAATACGTGGAACATTCTGGATTTCTAAAATCAAAGATTTGTTTTCCCAGAAACATCACGTTTGCGCACTTTGCGATGCTATACTTGATGACGCACAACCTATAACCTTTAAAGAAATCTTAGTCATTCCAAGAGGGCGTACGTGTATTAATACCATCATCTCTCTCCTATAATTAATTGCTTCCATTGATAAACATTAATCAAAGTCATTCGGGGTCGTCGAACTGAATAATCTCATTGATGCAACCAAAATAGCCTTGCTAGGGTAATACACGAAAATATATTCAAAGGTAATCAAAGAACCTATATCTTTGTGCGCTCTTGACTGCACTAACGACATATTTGCAACCTTAATTCGTGGTATATGCGCCATAACTGCCGTCGGGCAATTCAGTGTCTGATCATGAAATTCAGGAAATATCTTAATAATCCTATCTTCGTAGATTTCTAGAATGCGCGTATTTAACATGGTTGGGTATTTGAACTTTTGAAGAGAGTTGAATGCTGGCACATGCCACAACATGTTGAGTTTTACGGCGTTTCACATGCAAGAATCACGTGAAATACCCTTCGGACAAAATTTATACCGAACATAGATTAGGACTGGACTACACTGGACAGTATAGTTATCATGTCAGTGTAAACTATATGAACACACGAGAAAACTATATGTGTTAACAGCATAGATACAAGATTTTCCCAGTATATCAATGAGTACGTCAACTAATGTAAACAAAATCAGTTGGCAGTGTACGATAGTTTTACGTCAGAGGTCAAAGCATAGGCACAAAAAAATGGACAACATGTTGGTTTCAAAACAAGTACGGCAATAAGTTCCTTGTATGCTTGCAAGGTAATTTTTAATTAAAGTATAAATTTGTGGAAGATGAAGATCCGAGCTTAAGGATCGAAAGCTTTGCGATACTAAATTTACGTGGTTTTTCCACAAAGTTATATTTTGAAGCATCGCAATGTGAATGCTAGCCTGTGCACAGACCTAAATCAGAATGATTAAGGTTTGTGAATACTTGAAAGATTTCTTGTCCATGCATGTCAAGTTTTGAAGAATTAATTTATGCAACATAAGGTAATACATCGAGAAAATTTTCGATTTCCATTTTTTCCAGTAAAATATCTCTGCGATAAATTGCACTAGAAGCAAACATTTACAATGTAAACCTAGAATATAGTTAGCATTCTTCCTCGGCCAGGACAAGTAATCCTTCAAGTCTTAACAGACTTGAGTTATGATTAGAGTTATAGGTCTGTGAACAGGCTATGTGAATGCTAAAGGAAGGGAAATTGACGCATACTTCGAATAAATAGAAGAACATGCGCAACAAAGTTGTTAAAAACCCCGCAAACAAGTTGTCATAAGCCTGTTCATGAGTTGTTGTGTTCGCACTGTTTCAATTTCTCAGGACAAGTTTGGAAGAAGCTGTTAACAACTTGTAACATGCTTAATGTTGATTACCTGACTTGATTGTCGCATGGTTGTTTCTTCAAGACTGATACAGTCATCATATAACAATATTGTAACACCTGTGTGACTACGTACTCGTTGTGTGCTGTTGCAACTTTGTGACAATGTTTTTAACAGGCTTGTATCAGTGTTGCTACCTTGTAACAAGTCTGATATTTTCGTCATACTGACTATTGTATTGGCATTTTTTGGCACAAACAAAAAATACATGTTTAACGTTTTTGCAAAATTATAACGAAACTCTGTCTAATATCGTTGCATGCTAAAGCTTCAATGTGATTAGTGTAAGTTGTATATTGGGACTGAATGAATTTACAATATATGTTTTTGGAAACTTTCAGTTCTTGGTAAAAGTACCCCGACTAGCAGACTGTGTATGATTTAAATTAGCAATTGAAGAAATTACAAAAAAAGAATCAAATAGTTATTCTAACTAGGACCTCGCGTACTGAATACATGGAATTATTACTTGTAAACGACACAAACAGTGACGTCATTCTGAATAACACCCCGCTCAAACGTATATCCGAATTCTTTAGCGTCGGCGAATTAAGTAGGCAAATTTTTGTCGCTAGCTTTCATATACGGAAGAAGTACATCTACCAAAAAATCTCACGTGCGCTGTAACTTCTCCAGATGAAAGGAATCCGGATATGTGTGCAGAAAAACTTTTAAAAACAATGACGTTATCGATTTTAAAAATTTAAAATCCTCGAATGACGTTGAAAACGCCTTTGCGTCATTTGAGGTTGTCGTCTACGCTGTCACAATTATGTGGTCGAAAACCGCGAAGAAAAATATTACCTAACTTTATAGTGTTCAGAACATTGCACCGCGTATTGTATCTGGGGCAACGGTAATATGATCATGTTACACCATTACTTTAATAAAGTCATAGAATGGCTTGCAGTTCAGGATACGTTAAATTTTACAGATTTCATGATAACTTTTAAATTTGAACAAAGGAGGGTTGGCCCCGCCGTACTTGAGTGGGAGACTTGAAATGTGATCCGGAACTTTATAATATCAAAACGCAAGAGTCACTTATATATTCTACCTTATAGCGGTACACCAGATCCGGTAAACGAACTTTCTATTTTAGAGCTGTAAATTTATGGAATAACCTTTCAAAAATATTAAAGATATTAATAGAAAAGGAATTTTAAAATTATTCCTTTATTATTATTCCTAAATTATAAATTATTATAAATTATTATTATTATTATTATTATTATTATTATTATTAATTATAAATTATTATTCCTAAATTTTAAATTATTCCTTTATTATTAATAGTAAAGGAATTTTAAATTATAATTAAAGTAAATTTTTCGAAGGTTGTTAACAACGCGTAACGTATAACGATACAATAGAGTATAACACGATTTTGTAAATAGATATTTGGAAGCCCTTTTGAGAACATTTATTATTAATGTTTAATAATAGATGCTAATAATAATGATGATAATATTTCCATATGCCATGAACCTTGGTTTCACTCTGCGCATGCTCATCAGTACGTTTCGGTACACCAATTTTTCAAGCCACTTTCAACATGCGCATGCTCCCAGATACCGTTCAAACAAACTTTCAAACAAGTCAACAATTACAAGGACGATGTGAGCAGACGCGACATTATTAATAAGTAACGAGCTTCCGAGTGAAGACGGTTTACACTGATGGAAATGACGTATCGTAGTTAATGACAACACGTACTTGTGCCTGTCAAAACATCTGTAATAAAAATGCATTGCAATCATTGCGCATAGGATTTTTTCCCTTTTTACTTTGTCTGTATTAGTAGAAGTGCTGGAAGTATGCATATTAATGGCGCAAAATGAAAATATCAAGAAGTAGAGCAAATTTTTCGCAGATTTCGTAGCTTACTTTGCATTTATGATTTTGTAACGTTCATCATATAAACACACAGTTAATCTTAATTTTAGCCCAGCTGCTCTGACCTCGTTTTGGTATCAAGTAAAGGGGGTCTAAATTACTTATTTATCATGCTCTTATTCTACAGAAGTCAAAACATATTAATATGCTAAAATAAAAAATTGGCAAAAAACAAACACAATAGTTATAATTTTTTGTCATTGTACAAGCAATTCAAAGCACAGAAGAGAAAATAAATAGAAGAGCTATTTGAATCGGAACCTTTATTGGCCAAAACTTTCATGTTGCTATGGGCGGTACCAATGCTACTAGGACAGGCCTTAGTAACATTGGTTCCGCCCATAGCAACATGAAAATTTTGGCCAAAAAACGTCAAGTTTCATAATACGAAACAAACAAGTACAAAACGCACGGTGCACGCTCAATTGCAAATGGCGGTATACATGTTCCTGTATATTTTGTGTCTTTTGTTAAAAAAAATAAAAAAATAAACTTTAAACTGCCTAAAACCTCATTTTTTTCTCCAAATTCCTCGAGGCTCGAGAAATAGTTTTCATAAATTGTACACATGAAAAACATGACCAGAGTTTTAAAATAGAGCCTACCCCTAAACGAGCCTACCCTTAGCCCCTTTAACATGTTTGTGACAGTGAACAAGCTTTTATTTTCAACAGCGTCTTACAAAATTATTCCAGAACCGAATCTTAAATCTTGGAAGTATTTCGCAAGAATTGAACATCGTCATTTCCTAAATGCGCAAAATTATCAAATGGGCGATTTTTAAACTACATACTATCGCATTACAACATATTGAATATTAAGATGACATACTCGATAAGCATATTAAAATCTCTCCGCCTTATAACCAAATTTTGTTGCTCAAAACAAAGTATAGCTTCAAGTCCGACACGTCATGGAAACTCAAAATTGACTTAAATAAGTATGTCTTTGTCGTCATAGCAATGTTTGGCATATTGAGTAACGTGAGAATCCTTTGTGACGTCATCTCCTACATTTCAAGTGTGCCAACAACAGATGCAATCAATATGGAATATTAATCGAGTATTTCTCATGTTTGTTGTGTGAGCTAGGAATTCGAATACGCTAGCACATGTATTAACTTCTGCGTTCTAATAAGCCTCAAGCAGTAGAAGTAAATCCCAAAAAATTTAGTGCTAACACCGCATATATGCATGAACTTGTGGGCGACGTAAAAAGTAAAAAAAAAACTCCATTAAGCCCCAATATAGTAACTGGGAGTATCATATTATAAAACACATCTCTTCGATGTGCTGTCTATGAATATGTATAGAAGTAGCAAATCGAATTCAAGAAGTAGCAATCGCACAATTCAGGTAAAGTCATGTTTCCACTTCCAGGGCATACTATGCACCACATTAATTATACAGCTGTCCTAGACTAGTACCTACACTATTTGAATTGTAAATTATAGTTCAAAAATAGTCTTGACAGAACCTGGGGGAGTGATTCCCAGTGATAGAGGGATTTATAGTTACAAATGCAGCGTGGCACATCAGTTTAGTTTTGGTTTAATATTAATTCGACTGCAGAAGGGACAAATTTCAAAGCGATCTAGTATGAAGCAAAGTTAGTTTGGACGCGGGCAATATAGATTTTCTGAAATATTCGCGCTATCGAGATGTGACCCAATACCGAGATCGTTCATTTCACGAAAAAATCGCAATTATAATGGCATAATTGCGACACATTGTGGGTAGCTCGTACATTAAAATTCATTACTTTCATGATGCCGCCCCATATTTTTAATGATCTGATGGAATATTTTTTGTATGTTCTGCATTTGCATACACTTTTTAATTCCAAGGAACAGTCTGGCATTAGATAAGAGTTCACGAGCGTGGTCGTACAGATAAACACTATAACTCCGATAAGATTTCACGAAGATTTTTTTGTCAAAAAAAGCAAGCTAAAGATATTTACAGGTGGATATTTACACGGGGACGTGTTCTAGGCCTTCTACAGACAATTACAACATCCTAAACTAATTACAAAATCAAATATATACAAGAATAACAGCATTGTTTATGGCTTGTGGCAACTTAAAGCGCTTACGCAAGCTGGCCCCCTATTATGGAACGACACAATTCGCTACTACAACTCAAATAAAGGCTACGCTCACAGCGCTCACTCGTGCTTGCATGCAAATATGGCGAACGATTTTGCTTCATAGAAACGCGCGCACGGCATTTACTGTATGCCTCGAGAATTGTACATTTTTGTTGTTTTTCGAAAAGCGTACTTTTTTATAGAAGGTCAAAATCGCCTAAAATATGTCACAATCAAACAAGCATATAGGAAACGCGCACTCGAAACTCGACATGGGCGCGCTAAAATTAACAAAGTTTTTTTGAAGGTTTTAAGACGCAGATGAGAAACCACAACCCTAATTCCTATAAGATACATTTTTCAAAACATACAAGCAATAGTTTTGAAATCGGGCTAAAGCTGGAATGCCTTATACGTTTGCGAGTGCAAAATACGCTGTTTCCTGCGCCTCAAACAACAAAGGTGTTGCGCAGTTTAAATATTGATGAAAGGTACAGGAAACACGACACGTCATTCTTTCTAACCTTAATTGATGTTGCTTTGCACCCTTTGATGACGAGTTTGTTGCTGAGTTAATATAAAGTGCGCTTTGTATGACAAAATATAATGTGTACAATTTTGTTATTTAATAGTCTTTGATCTTAAATATCTTTTATAAGCATGAAGTAAGGCAGTGCCTGTACTTTGTGTAATGAATTCAAAACGAAGGAAAATACAACTCCGCCGCCTACGAGAAGACTTTACTTTCAAATTTTGAAACAAAATCACAGTTTTTTTCAAGCTTGTGATATCCAACGGTAATAAAACACGTTTAGAATTTGTGATTCAAAATTTGAAAGCAAACCTTAGGTTTTTCGAAGTTGGTTAGATATGAGAAATTCCCGAATTGGCCGAGCTTGAGAAAGCTTTCTAGTACTGCACATAGCACATATACAGAAACACAGAGAAAGTTCAAGCATAAATATCGCTCTTTACTTATCCTTATCTTTGATGCCATTTGGCGTCATGCCATAGCCTTCTATAGTCTTAATTTCTTCTGGCATAAAAGCCCAGGGTAGTGTACTGCCTTGTAGAGGGCAACGTTCGCCACTAGGACAAAACACTTCGGTGGATTCGGACTTTTGGGTGATTATGCTCGTACGCGAGCACGGAAAGCAAAATTTATGATGTGCCACAGAAGGACATTGCACAAAATGAGTGTCCTCCAACCGTCCATTACACAATACGCAAGTTAGCACTCCGGGAGTGACCGAGTTCGCTTGTTGATCCTTGACTGCAGTCATCCCCGAGTTCTTTTCAGGTGTAGATACAGATGCCATCTTTTCCGCTAATCCATTGTGGAGTCGATTGGGCTCAGCAACGCCCAACTGGCTTCGATTGCGGGCCTCGTTGCCCTGCCCCCCTGGTCGAGATGAAACCATGGGTTGTACAGAGGCGGAAGGAATCGTAGTGCTCGTGTTACTGGAAGGCAAGCCCATCGACGGCATGACTGTTTTAGTAGGATCCCCAAGTCTTTTCGGGTCCTCTTTCGCTTGCTTTGCCAGCATCTCATTTTCGCCCTCCAGTTCAGGTGTTACACGTCTTTTGCGCTGAGTTCGACCGCGGCTCATTGGCGTGGGCAACAAATCTGCGTTTACAGGCTCTTTGAAATACCGTACGTTCTCAGAGATGAGGTCCCCTAGCGTAATCCACTCGCCAGATCCGTGCACTTTTTCATACTCCAAAGCTTTGTACCCCGACGCCGCGCTGCTCTTTCCCACATCTTTCATGCTATCGTTCTGCATCTGTTTCGCCGCACCAGATGCACTGGGGATATAATTCCCCGAGCCGTACGGATACTCGATGTAAATTTTCATCTCGAAGTCGCCCAGGCCCGGCGCATGCGACTTGTTGAAAACCTCGAAACGCATAGCACGAGCACGAAGAGACGGGTCTTTCTTAAACCGTAAATCAAACGGCGTTGCCATGTTCAAAACATGGAGGCTCTCGCGCACATGCCTTGGCTGTTCTTCGTGGTGTACGATTGGGTGAGGAAAGGCGGCTACGAGAGCGCCTGGAAACCCTTTTCGTCCATCTTCTCCTTCAGCGGCTTGCTCTCTGGCGTTCGATACGACTGCGTTCATTCCTACAGCAGCACCAGCAGGCATTGCATAACCGCGACCGGCAGCGCTCCCTTCGAGTTTTACTAACGAGATCGGAGCTGTACTGACTCGCGGTGGATATAAGTTCGCCGGCATGCCTTTCGGAATAGGTTCGCCTCGACCCATCGCCGCGTACGCCGGGTTCGACACGTAAAACTTTCTCTGAGCTGCCATGACGCCGTTTGGGCTTGTAGCTGTCGCACGTCCGTTCATAGAGGCGTACGGCGGGCTTGGAGACGTTGTCGAGTAATTGCCTTGCTCGGTTTTGACTTTCATACTTTCGTAGTTTTGTCTCAGCGTCCTCGCATGTTCGATCACATACTCGATGCGTTCAGCGCCTTCGTAGTTGCAACAACCCCGGCATATCGGTTCGGAAAATTCTGTAAGCATCGCCCACGGTGTGTGTGGAAGATCACATAAATAGCAATGTTGCCTGTACACACGAGAAGACATTTCGCCGCTTTCCTTTCGCATGGACAAAACCCATACACTAAGCACTCCGGGAAAATCTTGGGAACACGCCTCTGTGAGAAACGAGAACAACAAAAAATACAAGCTCGTCACACGTCCAACACACAATCCAATGCGCTCAAAAGCTGTTCTTACCTATACGGCGGCGTTTAGTCAACTACAAACTTGGTTACGTCACAGAGGTATTCAAAAATCCTTCTCGTTATGCTACGTCAGAGCTTTGATAATACGAAGTGGCGCAGCTGGCAAAATTGTGGTTCCCGTACAAGCCGATTTCACTGAGACACAAGCGAGCGCTATGCTTCGAAGACACGTAATAGCGGGTTTATACGTTAAACGGAAGCACACAATAGGCGAAACAGGTCCAAATGCTTTATAGGTGAACTTAATACAGTGACGTCACAACGGTCAAATATTCTCCCGCCCACGTTTCGCATTTTTTATTCGCTGGCGGGCTGTCTTTGAAATCGGAGTGAAACAGCTCGGTCTAAATATTGCGACAAGAACCTGCATGTCGTCATTATACAATTGACAGGCCTGATATTCTTATCGTCGCCTCGAGGGTGCGCGAGTTTCAAGGCAAACATTCGCCATTACGAAATTGCGTGGGGGTATTTGGGAGTCTCAAGACAGAAACGAGACATTGAATATTTACGAACGCGCATAAAAGCAGCATTGTTTGTGATGTCATTAGGAGACACATCTTTGTAATTCCGACTAACTGTGAATCACGTGTTGGGGGGTAATTAAATAGGCCATCCGCTCATGCTAATCGCATTCGAATGCAGTGAATTATCATAATAGTCAGCTTCAAATCTTCGCGCAGCATAATTTCGTAACAAAGAAATTCCTGATATATCGTCATCAGATTTCCTGTTTTCAATGCAACGTGAGAGTGTTGATCGAATTCGCGTTTACAAGCTTTAAATCGTCCCGAACCTTATCGTTCCTAAGGTTATCGCAAAATAAGACTTATAACACGAAGCAATATTTTTTGGATAAGAATTGTTCGTCTGATGTTCAGAATGCGTTGTTTAGGTGTGTTATAAACTCTAAATCAAGCTTCGACGTGACTGTAAGACATCCACATACAACGTGTTAGCTAAACAACATAATCAAACTGAACGAAGCGCTTTTAAGCGACCGCCAACGACGTACTATTTTATTAAATAGCTGTGGATTTGGCCAGGAGTGCGACAAGAGGGATTCGTGGTTTCGACACGACTTATCGACGCCTTTCAATGAGACATTAAAAATTCTTGCGGCCAAAAAACGATGAACGCAACGAAATGGCTACTAGCCAGAATCGCAAACATCTAATTTAAGGGCTTAGTTATCGTCATGGGAACATAATGTCACAAACATGGGAAAATCTAAAACTGTGTTAAATGAGATTTGACGCAGCGTGATCCAAATGCGTTTATACCATCGTTGAGATTTCATCTCATTTTGTAGTGTAGGGGCAAAAATACTCGAGTTCAAAACTGCAAACTTCATGTTTAATCCGTTGGCCTTTAGATGTAGTTATTCAGTAGCCTTCCAGTATATAAAGGCATATATCTTCAAGGAGTCGTGGCAAATCCCAAATATCAGCTGTATGTCAAATTCATGACATACTTTCATGAGACATTACGCGAACAGGTCCAAATAAATATGAGGAAAAATCTATACTGGGAATCGAGGATTCAGACGACAGCACCCCCTAGGTTAATCTAAGTCATAACTAACTGTTTGTCGGTTCCTATTTTAACCATAACCACAAAATATGCCCGGCGAGATTAGCCCATTCGTGCAAACAGTTAATCATGTATGTATTCATTCAGCCCACGTTCTAGGATCTATATGGAATGATGCTCCACATAATACAAGTGTTATTCATTAAGGATGCATTTGTGCCACGTATCGAATGACATTATTGAACTTGTGTCAATGCGGAAAGTTTTTTAGAATCCCAATATCAAAAAGCGTATAGCTTAGCACCAAATGTGGTAAGAATTAGTGATATCTCGTCCCAAATTTAGCTCTCACGCAAAATTTAAGCTAGGTCAGTATTTCAAGCCACAAACTACACGGCCAACTGCCCTTGCACGCCTTCCACAGAAATACCAAGCATGATCATTCTTAGATTTCCAGCAAGGTCTCTGAAGAAAAGACACCGAATGCGTTTCTTAAAATCATAAGCATGATAATCTCTGCACATAACAAGTTTGGCGTCGTTTCCTTATAAAAAAATCGCATTAATTCTGAGCGAGAGCAAGTACGGGAATTATCGAATTAGCTGTGTGGACAAAGCACAATGGATTTCATCATGCAGGAAGAGAGGAAATGAACACTTCAAGTTGCGGGAGTTTAATTGGTGGTTTTCCAGGCCCTATTTACCAGGAAAAACGTAAAATTATATTCTATTTCCTGCATCAAGGTCTGTAATAAGATCAGTACAGGAACAATGAGTGCGAAAGGAGTGAACTATTCAAACATCCATTTTTATTTTACATGAAAATACCAAATAGAATTTATTCGAATACTAGCACACTGGAAATTACATGAAGAAAAGCCTAATATTTCTTAAAGATTTGAGGGAAATCATGGACGTGCTCTTGTCATCTCAGAGACTTTTCCAGATTTCCAGAATGCTCATTATTGCTGGCACTCGTGCTGGGCCACATGACTCGCAATCTCATCAGACAATTCATTTCGAAATTTACGAGTTTATTCATCGGGGATATGTCAATCAGTTCCACAGATGTGACACGACGAGTAGTTGAGATCTTTCGATTCGATTATTCAGCCATCAACACTGACTATATTCATTACACCTTGTCCACTCAAATCCGATATACTATAGGGGGAAATGCATTTTTTAATATTCCGCGGATTCCAAATATCGCTTGAAATATCGGTTTTAGGAAACGAAAGCCACTTTCATTAAGAAATGTATAAATGACGATACCATTGCATAAAAAATTACACATGTATTCTAGCATAACGATACTATTGCATCATTATGCAATACTAAAGAATATGCTTGTCATGTGATTGCGTTAGTAGATTAAACTTTTGCGTAGAAAATTAACGGCGCAGTACTATAGACACAATATAGGAAATTCCAAAATCACCACAACAGTCAAAGCACAGTCACTGCGATGAGTACGGACAGTCATAACTCTTATTCCGTACCCATACTTATCATGTTTATTGGAGGGAGGGGGTGCTTCTAGAAATTCGCCTATGATTTTTGTACCTGATACGAAAACATCAATAAGGCATATGCAGTACTCATAAAGTGGGCGGCATAAATTCATATTCCTAGCAACCAAACAAATTTTGCACTGCGGTGTTAGCCAGAAAAGTTAAATTCAGAAAGTAATAATTACGACACAAATAAAGTAGGGGGTTGGGGACTGCCCTGGAGGCATTTGGGGGTAACTAGAACCCTTATAGCTATTTTCAAATCACTATAAGTCAAATTACTTTGTTGTAATTTTTTCTAGCATACACTGAAAAAAAATATGAAGGAATGTTGATGTTGTTCTAGTATTTGAACTCCTTACAATATAAATGGCAATAAAAGCAAACAAAAATATACACACATTCAATGCACATCGCAACGAATTGAACAGAATTCCTGCCTTTGTCTAAAGCAAAGGTGGATGTGAATTCACGATGTCTTGTGTTGCATGACGTTGGTTTTCCGGTGAACGAATGTCTATTAATGACGATGGTGAAATACGTTTGGCGTCGAATTGACGTAGGAAGACAGAAAAGTATTACATTAAGTACAGCGTTTTATTTATAGAAGTACAAATGCATAATTATCGAGCATTATACTGACGCGCATACCTCTTCACGTACGGGTTAACAGGAAGGCTTATAACAAACACTCCAGTTAACCTAGCGAGAACGTGATATTTAGTTTGTGGGTGACTTTTCATTTCTGTTACTCTCTTTATATACTAAAGCGACATTAAGGTTCAAACGAATGCAAAAAGTGTGAAAAAGGTCAACTGGCTGTCCATATGGATTGTGTTTTTTTTGGGGGGGGGGGATTTCAGTGGGTAACGTTTGACATGAGATGGGGAAATAGTCGGAACAGGCCAATATTGGTCATAACTAATAACATGTACAGATGTACTGTTGCTCAAAAGACTTTGTTAGGCGCATTTGAGGCTCGATATTTTGACCCGGTGTGAAATTTGGTTGTTCAGGAAGATGTAAGGAAGAAATAGCTTTAAAATTTTAAATCACGCTGGGATCTGTGCACAAGACCTTCTAAGCCAAACTTACAGTTGGGTCATGTCACTTACAGGCAGAGGTTATCTTGGATAACAATCTCTATTTTTCATGAACAAGAAGATTCCAGCTAAAGTCTTTATTACCAATAGTACCTAACACCTTCCCTAATTGGCTGGCTGGCTGGCTGGCTGGCTGGCTGGCTGGCTGGCTGGCTGGCTGGCTGGCTGGCTGGCTGGCTGGCTGGCTGGCTGGCTGGCTGGCTACACCACACCACACCACACCGAACCTGAAGCAAGAACATTTCACTCTACTTCATTCCAACACTGTCTGAATTGATTGAAAAATTTTAAAAATGACCGTTTACATTTTGTACCATTATCGTGTTGTCGAAGTATTGGACACTGTCTCTAGTTTAAACTCCTTAAATACTTAGTTAAAGGTAGATACTCTAGTATTGTTGATTCAGTTTATGACGTTAACGAGTCATGTACCTGGTGTTCCCGATGACTACTTTTATAACAAGACATGTACGGTGAACTGTAGGCTAGTTGTGTGTAGAGTTATACAATGCGCGTAAAGCCATTCAAAATAGCATTAGTGAATTTTGGCAAGATATCTTGCAAGGTGCTTCCAGTATGCCTTGCCCATTTAGAGTCACTATTCCAATAGTTGAAGCACAGTTAATTAATAGAGCAGATGGTTTAGAAACTGATTGGAATAACAATATAACTCGTTATCTATGTTGGTCAATGTTTATGCAAAAATGTTCTGCATCAGCCAGATGCCGCTGTTCTGCATAAACCAGAATAAAAAAGTTCTGAGTTTCCAAACCATCATACCATCATATAGTTTAAGTGAGGATTTCACTGAATCACAAAGATTGTGATAATAATAACAATTTTATCCAAGTCGTTTAGAAGCCAGTTTAGTTTAACCAAAATCTCAACCTCGTATCTCCCCTCCTTAAAAGGGACCCATGAGGCCACACCTCTCCTCCCCTCTATGAACGCCAAAACCCTCCCGTCTGAATACCGACACACCATTACAATTAATCTTCTAATTTGGGTAACATGAACAAGGGAACTCTTAATTGATATGGTAACATTTCCTGTCCTGAATACATTGTGCTATCTAGAAAGCGGAAATTTTTTATGCAGGGTCTTGGCGCATTGTCATTCGCATTTCTGTCACTTGACCATGACCCCATCATCATCAATACTTTATTGTGACGTAATCTTGAAAAGGTACAGTCATGGAGATTAGGTCATTTGATTACGGTAAAAATAGTTCAAGAGCTGTTGTGCTCTCGATTTTGTCTGTCGAAATGCCAACGGCTGTTCGAAGTGCGGAGCTAACGAGCGTTACTAGATAATGACTTCGTGTGGCTTATCACGTTCTCATCCAGTCGAATTGTATGTCGTTTTGGGCAAAAAGCACTAAATCACACACAAGACGATTCTTGCCACGTTATTTTGTTATTGTTCCCAACTATTTTTAATCAACACAAGAAGAGGTTGGGTGCGATATTAATAACAACAGTTAAAATGTTGATAGAAAGAATATTAATGAGAAATACAGTTGTGACATCCGTTTGATTGCCAGTATTCTCCGGCTTGACGCGTTGCCCTTTTGCCCCATTCAATATTCTTGGCAGATGACTAATATTGACTGATTAAGTAAAGAATGGCTCGAAGCGTTTTGAATAACTTTCACCGAAAAATACTTTCCGTAAGGGGAACAGAGAAAAGATGACAATATTTAATTGTATGTAATATATGGTATCTTATCTGATTATGTTGATAGCGTTTTTGAATAGTCAAAACAACAGTCCCTATCGCACAGGCAGTTTTGACTGTTTGCCACATCCTACGCGCGTTTGTTTGGGATGTTCTGGCGGGCAGCTGAAAAATACAATACTTCGCAACGTAAGATATTTATCCCCACAATGCTTTACGAGCTTTGCTGGGTAACGAGTCTTGAGCTACATGCTACTCTGACAAGAGCCGAGCGCATGACAACGAGGCTAGGCAATCAGATCCAGAAACTGACTATTGTCTAACAGATCCCCAACGCGCTTGCGTAAAGTAATACCTATATGCGGTCTCAAAACCACCTCCACGCTTCTGTCTACACATTGATGGCCATTCATTTTTGAGGATTAGGTTAGATCTTTTATTAAAGCAAGCACATCATGACATTGATATTGAAATCGCGTTTATTCAACAGGCGTTAGTCCCTATGCCCGCAACATTCCGATCCAAGACACACTGGTATAATATGCTGGGAATCGGCAAGTACACATTGCTAGTTTTGATTTGTGAAATACAAGGGTGCTCAATTTATACATATAGACAGAGCGAGACGTACAATCACAAAATACCCCAAAAACCTACCACGATAGCCTGTTCCTTCCAAGAGGAATCTGAATTTGACACGTGCAAAATACGTGAGCATAAAACAGCACGAAAATTTCGAAATTTTCCGGCATGGCAAATCCTCTAGAACGTAACAGGCTGTAATGGTAAGTTTCCGATGACACACAGAGAATTTTTTAAAGTATGTTAGATTAGGAGCATCAAATCTTCAGCAAAATACATCCTAGCAAACGCTATCCGAACACAAGTGCAAACAAGGTATACACTGGAAACACACCCCCTTCCCCTCGCGCCCACAAGCCCTCTGTTCGTCAAGCGATGTTCCACACACGTCGCCTAGCGGTATCTAAAATGCTCGAGGTCAATGTGTACCTATTCATATCGACACCATGGTAACGACTGATCGGTGACCTCATATCAATCTTTCAAGTAAATTGTGTGAGACGTCATACAGATCGTGCACATAACTTAACTATTTAATAGCCCAGCAAGACGATGAAAGATGCTTAAAATAACTCCTTGACGCCTTCAAAGCCACAACAATGTTTGCCAACTGTAACCCTGTCTGAGCTCAACGCAAATCTGCCTTAACCTTGTAATTCCGCGTATTGACAATTGGCTTAGCATGGATATTGACAAAGTATCGCGGAAGCCTGGTCATCTATGTAATCCTCGACGTAAATCCAAAACAAATTATCGACGGCATTATCAAAGCTTTCCCACATACCATTTGTGCGACTATTAGAGGCGGAGCTTATTGCGGAATTTGCGTTGTCAAGTATACATCGTTCCTCATCCCGTCTCGAGTACCTCATTATATTGTGCTTGTTGGAATTCGATGCGAGGAGTATTTTGGAATGATGCCATTAACTGAAGGGCCTAGCTCACCTATTGCGTATAGATAAAATCAACTGACATAATATGACATCTACAGGAGATACAATTCCACAACCATGCCTAGCCTAGCCTCGTTTCGGAGACGGCCAAAACTTGTGTCAATATTCCTAGCGTCTCGTTGTAAAGGTATCACAGAATAGTGTCACAGAATAGGAATGCACCACAAGGTTCACTCTACAATCACTCTTTATATTATAATTACTAGCTCTGCGCCGTTTGGCGAGCTAGTTTTCTTGGCTAGTACTCAGCACCCTGCATACCATATATTGGTGGGGGGGGGGGGGTCATCCACCACATTAACACTGTGTCATTTTAAGAAGCGAAAATTTTTTAAATTTAGCCGTTTCATCTCGCCAGGGCTCGAATTATATTTTAGAATCTATGCATTTTTTCTACTCTGTGGTAAAATGCGAAAAGCTAAGAAAACTAAATAGGATAGTCGGGAGAAGGAACCTTTTCCTAACAACTTGAGTGTTGGTTATTTGGTAAAGTTGTCGGAGACTGACAGAACAGATGAGTACATTACCAAATATAGTTACAAATATATAATATAAGTACAAATATATAATACATATAGCTAGCATGACGTAAGAAATAGGGATAGAGTTTCAGTACTTAAGTGAGGGCGTGATGAAAATTAGGCAGAGTGAGTTGTGAGTGATCGCGAGACGTAATCAAACTGTGAACGGGGAGTTTTGTATACTATTATTTTTTATTAAACTTTATAACTTGTGATTTGTCGAGGACTACTGTTTGGAGGCAACATTCTCGACAAAGTAGAGAAACCAATTTTTTTAAGATTAAAAAGGTCTTTTAATATTTTATGCTCGCAGAACTCTTATGCTTGCAATTCCTCCCAATTTTCAATGTGTGCATCATGTATTCTGTTACTCCTGTGATACACAGTTGGTAACTACTTTTCGACACCCAGAATCTCGTTGAAAACTGCCATAGTCAGTAGTCTGGGTGTGAAGGATAAGGATAATTGTGACATATTGCATCCTGTTGCAAATCCGGGGGGTAGGGGAAACAAGAAGCTTTTTTGCTCATCAATGTACAAATGTACAAGCTTGTTCTTATAGAAATGTTGTATCCATAGGTGAACTTCTACGAATAATATCGCCGATGGTAGTCTAGAGAGGCTCCTTTACCAAACAGCACGACTTAAAGACAGAAAAAACTCGCCAGATTTTTCAATAGGATCTTCGCTATAATAATAAATAATTAAAGCCACTCAATTGACGCATCATCACACAGGAGCCAAGACAAAGGTCATCGACGCAGTGTGGTGTCAAGCAGCGCACATAATGATACTATTAATAACAGGGACACAAAGCTCTATGTAATTTCGTCTCGTGGAAGTCGCTGGAAAGTGTTTGATTGAAATTCATTAATTCAGCCGATATATTGAGCACGTATTGAACGCCACGCGATATTCAAGACCCCCAAGGTGCAATCATCATGATCGTGTTTTGAATTCCAAATAGGACGCTATGACGACCGGATATGAAAATGTTGCGTCTAAGGGAGACGAGATTATCTCAAAGTATTGCACAATCAAACATGACTTACTTGGCAGAACACCAACATTGTTAAAATGGCAACGATAAATGAACAGCTCAACGTTGGTTAGACAAAATAAACCATATGACGTCATTGTTCAGCAGAGTGTTATAGCTGGCTTATAATATAGCCCCGTTGTGCGAACCCAATTCAGATAAGGAACGCACTTTCTCAATAAGATCTGAGTGGGACGTTTGTAGCTTTATCAGATGAATGTCTGTATGCTCAGATGAATATTTTTGTATGCTTTTATTGCCCTCTATGATATAAAAAAGCCCTAAAACTACATAGCTATAGTAGACTGAGTTTAATTTTGTAATTTTATGCTGCACAAATTTACGAAAAAATGACGAAAATAATCATCCTGGTGTAAATTACCTAAAATGCCTTTAAAGCAGGCCGCCAAACCCTACTACAGACAATAGTACCTTTCCAATTTACCAGGTTTTCTGCTTAAACTACCTTAGAATGGTCGCTTAACATACCATGACATATACATGAACTTAGAACATAGATTCAAAATGACTGTTTTCTGAGTTGTTTTGTATCGTGTGTGTTTTTTCTTTCATCCAGAAGAGTGAACTAGTAGAGCAGGTGAAGGATGGAGTACATTAATTGTTGGTTGATGAGTTCCATTCAACAGCTATAGGGTATTTTACAAATGAGACAAGAAAGCACTGTCACATCTAAACAATGATTTCAGGGATAAAAGAATTATCCTGATGCGGAGTCCTCAACAATTAAGACACCGCAGGTTAAATGTTTTTCTTAGATGTCCCCTAGCTCAAAAAGAACGGTATGTCCTTTGCCTTTGGGGGTGAAACACATCTCTCTCTACACGGCACTTCAAACAACAAACAAACCAATTCTAAAAAAGGCCTTGAGAGGGACCTGTTGGGAAACATTTTGCCTTGAAGATTGGGGTATAGTTATACTGCAACATAATGTCACTTCGTAGTTGTATTTTTAAAACAACTCGGGCATATACAGCTACTGTCCAAAAGTCTAAATAAATATTATGCAACATTTCACGTCCCCTTAATACTTTTAAGTGTTTTCTTGGCTTCCGGCGATTATTTACTTTGGATACTTTTGTTATACAGTAACTGGTATTTGAAGAAATTTCATACGCCTAATGCTTCTGGGGCTTGAATATTTTTCTCAAATGTACAGTAAGAGGATAATTTATTTGTGTTAACGAATGAGACTATTTAGACTTTTGAACAGTAACGGTACCATTCGCCTACCCATAGAACAGAACGCCTAATGGCTAATCTCAGTCGCTGCAATTTAATCGCCAAGAAAGAAGAGAGAAGGAACAATAAGTTACTACGACGTCTACGAAACGTAATACAGGAAGAGTATATTGCTATATGCGATGCCAAAGTCAATTAACTTTGATATCTTGCGTTGTTGCTGCGCTGTCAAAGATATTTCTTTATTTAATTAAAATTTTTGTTCAAGCTTTCATGTCCAGCGACATCATCAGAGACGACAGATGACGTCGTTGAACAGAAACGTTTATAGACAAAAATAAAATAAATACATAAAAGAATATCTTTTGACAGGCGCATGTACTCTGACCTTATCCGAGCAAAACATATATCCTAAAATTGCTGCTGAAGGATAATTTCACAAAGTCAATTAACTTTGGTTGCAAAAATCTGGTTTCTTCCAATTTTTTGTGATCAATTTTTGTGTGTTGATCAATGAATGACTTTCTATGCTTTCATGGTTGCCGCGTTTAATAAACTCTTTGAGAAAGAGGAGGGAGAGAATGACCCGAAGCCCACCTCCTCCCATTTCAAGCCCCCTCTTTCTTTTTATTCACAACTATTGGCCACCATCGTTTGTTTACAAAAGCTATGCAACTAAAATCTCCCAGTCATCAGCCAAAACGCTGAGTGACATTCAAACGTTTATTGTCTGAACCATTTCGAAATATTTTAAGTGAATTCAAGTGGCTAATCTTATTTCCGTAATGGAAGGTAATCTAATAATCTAAAGCATCTTAATTGTGTTATTCCACAGATAGTTTGTGATGATTGTTTCAATATTAGGTCTATAGATCAGATGGTCGACATTATATTTTACCCTGAACTATTGCCAGAAAGTTCGCTCAAATCTGCAAGTAAGTGCTCTTGATCGTAAATGACGACCATATCACCTAGAAATATGCCTGAACATGAATTTGCATGGAAACAAAAATTCAGAAGTGGTTTCTTCCCACACCTTGCCCTCTGTGATATTATCAACCGTATTGCTCGCGCAAAAGGTTTTGGCGAGCTCGTTGTCACGGAGACCATGTGAACAAGTTTGGTAAAACTGATAACAACTAAGTACTATTCTATATCATTGAAACTGGGCATCGAGAAGAACGGAAATTCACAAGTTTTCTTGGGTATTCTAAGCGAATCTTCGACAGAGAGTTGACCTCATGACTCGCGTATGATTTATGCGGGTCACATTGATTAAGATCTAAGGAGAGGTCAGCGGGAGGGGCCAATACCAACCGCATTGCTAACAACCCCTGCGGGAGGAAACCGGAGATCCCAGTGGCAACAGACTAGCATATTATATCAAGTCAGGATCGAAACCACAGTCTTATTAGAGCAAAAAGGCACATACATATGTTAAACCAACTTACTGAACAAAAACAAAATTACGAGATAGCTGGACAAGTCCTTGTCTTTGTAAGAGATAAGGGGATGGTCTTTATCGTAGTGGTGTGAGGTGGGGGGGGGGGGGGGCGGAGGTTACAAAAAATCTATTATAGTTCAATGCAGAAAATTATGTGAAAGTTCAAAAATATTAGGTGTGTGAGGTGGAGTAGCTCGAAAGTATTTGCCATAAGGGTGCGGTACAAATACGTTTCCAATAAAATGACATCTGGAACAGTTTCAAGTATATCTGAAACGGTATCGTATTTGGCCAGCCATACTGTATTTTTAACTTGATTGGAAGCCCTCGATTGCCTTACCGAACGGCTGGCTTGTTTCTAACAAGACAAGTGCGAGTGTGGGGCCGATCTTTGTGGCAATATTTTTGTGTGAGCAAAAGTGGAGTAGGAATGTTTTGGGAGTCAATTAATTGATCGGCCCTAACAATTGAAGTACATTGTTGACAACCAGTTAACACGGGTGAAAGAGTCCTTTAATCTAACTGCGAGTATTTTACAAGGTCAAGGCTAATTATAAAGGTGCAATAAAGATAGTTTGAACTTGGTGCAAACGAAACGAAGAGCTTGTGTGGAAACAATTTGGGCAGACAGAGTAATTAGGTGTACGTTTTGAATAGTGAATATAAATTAGCACTTACAGGACGGACTGACAAAGCAGACTAAGTCGCTAATGTTGCTACAATATACCCTAATATGCCCTTGTAGAATAATTTCTTTAGTAAATAATGGTTTTCAAGCTTTTTGATTGGTTGCCTGACCAGTAAATATGAGGCATTATTTACTAGTTGGCATTTTTTCAAAATGGCCGCCAATGGAAGTCGTTTTGATGTTTTATATACTTTTGCCAAAATTAACAAATGGAGAAAAATTGCATTGATAAAAAGCCAAAGAATATAAAGAAATTTTGATGTTAAACTATCTTACGGGATTAGATCATCTGCAAACAACTTATTAAATACTTTTTTCATTATTTAAAAATTGAAAAGTAAACCTGAATTAATAAAAAGTGCATTTTATACATAATTTACTAAAGAAATTATACTAAAACAATTATTCGCCTCAGCCTCAGTGAGTATGATGAACATTCACCTCGACTTCGTCTCGGTGAATATTCACCAATAATCACTTCGCCTTCGGCGAATAATTGTTAACATGAAGAAGTGGACAGTTCGCTATAGACAATATATTTAAAGTGAAGTTACAGGGTTCAAAAGTATAGCGTATCAGGCCGTATCACAGATGTCATTACCATTTTAGCTAGTATTTCCTGACCCTTTGACCGTCCAAGAACCAACGTACCTACACCAATGATATTATAAACTACAGTGCATACCACAACGGTACGGTGCAAATTTATAACGATTAGAAAATTGATGCGTTGATGCCAACATAGCGGGAAGTCGAAAACCTCAGGAATGCACATCGTATTTAATTCCATTTGTTAGGCAACATGTGCTATTAATATCAGGAACAAGACAAAACTGGAATTCGATACAACGTCACGGTTGGGTGTCAATAATAAAATCGGGTCGGCGTGGACAGACCCAGTAATGAGAGATTACATAAAAAATTCTTACAAAATCACCTTAAGATATTTGATGTCATGCTGCGAAAGACGCGAAAATCGTATGACTTGCATGTCATCGAATAAGCAACCTTTTCCTGTGAAAAATAACATGCTTTAAATAATAATGAACAGCTCTGCCAATGCTCGTAAATCTAATTATCTGACATATTTGACACAGTGCAGGCTCCTTTACAGACGTTTTCGATCATCTGACATCACATGATTGCGTTAGAAACAACATAAGAGACGCCTATCCAATTCTATTCAATTATGGTGGGCCCAAAACTCTTGGCAAACAAAACTCATGTTGTTCAGTGTAAGAAAATATCGTATCTTGAGCTTACAACATGCTCTGTTTTTCCGTGTATGTTTTTTCTTACATATAGTTGTGTATATTACATGAAGAAATATTTACGTACGAAATCACGCAAAAACTAGCATCTTTGATTGCCTGAAATGATACAAAAAGTGAGAATTCGACGACCCAAGCAAAGCAAGCAACCTTTCAATGCACGCTCGAAGCGACGAATTCTGTTAATATCATTTCAGGTAACGAAAGATCCTACTATGTTCTTGTGTGCTTTTGACTGCGCTACCAAACCTAGCAACGTTAGTTGGAGATGTTTATATTATGTTTACTAGCTTCAGTCTTATAATTCAATTAAAAATAATTTCCTTGTCTTAGCCAATCCATATTTATAATAAAAGGAGATAACTTGTCTTACATTATTTTGTGGTTTAGTTGAGTTTACCAATGCAAGTTTAAGTTTACCAGCATGATGTAACATCTCACTTCACCGAACAAATAGTAATAAGGTTGATAAGACTGCCTATTCAATTTAATTCGAAGATTATCCTGATATTGTAGAGACAAAAGTGTTAAAAAGAAAGTCTTCAATCAAAATTTTTGAATATTACTAAGGGTCGAGGGAATATGTTGGGTCCATAAATAGAAAGGTATTTTTGTGTATTGTTCGCCATGGCGATGTTCCAGACATTCTTCGTTAAAATTCTTCATTAAATTTACAGACATGTTCCTTTTCATTCATCAGCTATGATGGGTGCGATAAGTGAAACCCAACCCGCCTTTGTGGAATGTCGAAGCGAAGGGAAAGGGGATTGTATGATGGTTTTATAGATGGCGCAAAGCGATGACGTGCAAGTGTCTGCTCGTATTTCAGTATGGGTTGTGACAAAACCCGGAAATACATTATTACTGCGGATGAATAGTCATTCGCCAGAAAATAATATCTGTCCGCGTTTAGTCTTAATTTCCGCGTCCGCGTTTTATCCTAATTTCCGTGTCCGCCATATGGTGCCCGTAATTCTGCATATACGTTCCACCCTTGCACAAAAACTTCTCATTCAATCTACCCACACACAAAAATTTCTCCTTAATCCTCGTTGGACTTTTTCGAATCGACCTTTAGTTATAAATACGCGACCACGTTAGTTGATTGTACGGTGTCCGCGTCGAGCATTTGTTGCTAAGTCTGGTATTGGTTGCCCGTGCGCAAACTGAATCAGGGAACAAAGTCTACACGTTTGATGTATTAAGTTCATTTGTGACTGATTCTTGTATAGTCTATAGACATGAGTAATAAACAAGTGCATACTTCAAGACATTAAGAATATAATCACTAGTACGTCTCCCCCTCCACATTTAGGATAGAAACCACACTCCATACACTACGGACGGTTTCAAACATTTCAACCTATCTCAATAATAGGACTACTATGTGCATCTAGTATTTTTGAAAAAAGTATTGAACAGAAATCTACAATCTTAACCTTGCGAATCTTAATCTCTTGCTAGCAAATACAACAATATTTTGTATCTCAATAATAGGACTACTATGTGCATCTAGTATTTTTGAAAAAGTATCGAACAGAAATCTGCAATCTTAACCTTGCGAATCTTAATCTCTTGCTAGCAAATACAACAATATTTTGTATCTCAATAATAGGACTACTATGTGCATCTAGTATTTTTGAAAAAGTATCGAACAGAAATCTACAATCTTAACCTTGCGAATCTTAATCTCTTGCTAGCAAATACAACAATATTTTGTATCTCAATAATAGGACTACTATGTGCATCTAGTATTTTTGAAAAAGTATCGAACAGAAATCTGCAATCTTAACCTTGCGAATCTTAATCTCTTGCTAGCAAATACAACAATATTTTGTATCTCAATAATAGGACTACTATGTGCATCTAGTATTTTTGAAAAAGTATTGAACAGAAATCTGCAATCTTAATCTTGCGAATCTTAATCTCTTGCTAGCAAATACAACAATATTTTGTATCTCAATAATAGGACTACTATGTGCATCTAGTATTTTTGAAAAAGTATCGAACAGAAATCTACAATCTTAATCTTGCGAATCTTAATCTCTTGCTAGCAAATACAACAATATTTTGTATCTCAATAATAGGACTACTATGTGCATCTAGTATTTTTGAAAAAGTATCGAACAGAAATCTGCAATCTTAATCTTGCGAATCTTAATCTCTTGCTAGCAAATACAACAATATTTTGACCATTGTATCTTTTGGGATATCTGTAATTCATTTGGCTATTGTAAATACTCTGCTGATTTCATTACGTACCAACATTCCGCTAGGATATATCGGTTTATTGCCGAAAGAAGACCAGGAAGATACCCATACCGTTCATACAAACTGACAAAAGACCAGCTAAAGTCAACGTTGAAGAAAGCAGGCATTGAGCCACCCTGAAACTTGAGGAACAATGCTAGCTCATTACTAAACTAATCTCTTTAGAGCCAAAAGAAGAAAAGATGAAGTAAAGATAAGACAGGCTCTGTCCTACAGCACTGTGAAACGTGAATTTTCCAACACGAAAAATGTTTTTAAGCTGTTACATGAAGAGGCTGTAATATATGGGAAAGAGTAAATAGGTGGGGGGAGGGATGATACCAATTTGGGAAGGAGCAAGTAGTGAAGGAACGTCGTAGTGAAGAACATCAGTCGATATAACAATATGCTGCTAAAATTTGTCCATTCCTGTTTCGTAATAAACCTGCATTGTACACAAGCCCCCTCTTTTGGTAATGTTTGTTGCTTTTGGACATTCTCGTGAACGTCTATTATTAAATTACACAAATTTCTAAGTTCATAAGTGCAGTCTATTTTCTTGGTTCATTTTTATGTTCACAAGAAATGATAAATCACAAATATCATAACAAAGTAAGCGTATACATGTTTAAATCCGAAAACATTCAACAAGAAATAGGGTAAGCAGATAATGAAATATTGAATGCGCCGACATTTTCTTCTCGATGACAAACCCGTCGAGGTTTTTTGAGTAATCTCACCAAATACAATGTGTTAATTGATTTGCAGGATTCAGCTAGGAATGTTCCTCCCTACATCAAAATGTTCCCGTAGAACATATAATAGAATATGCGCCATCTCATTGCATAACGACTTTTAAAAAAGCTTCGCTTATTTAACCGTAGTTAAAGTATTTGATGCAAGGCCTATGATTAATCATAGATCGCGCAGTTCCAAACCTCGTATATACATTCGTTATGCAGTGTGATATCAAACGTTCTGTTATTTCCATATCGAATAATATACTGAATATCTTGAAAAAACAGGTTTAAAAAATTCTACTAAAGACGGTTATAGATTGTGATTTTAAGTGATCTTTGCAATGCATTGGGCACTTTAAAATATGTCAGAGTTCCTAGGCTAGGCATTAATGAGGTGAAATTCCTAGACCCTAAATGTTTCAAAATAAAATATTACAATTAATCCACCTCACGGATTTAAGTGTAATCCTTTGACACATCTCTGAGAATTATTTAGCCCAAAAAAATGACCTAAAAAAACCCAGGCTTAGAGAAAAAAATCCACGCATTTGATATCCGATGCGTTTATGCGCTATTACAAGATTTTCCAAGTTGTTTTTTTAGGTAAATGTTCTTCAGGATTAGGTGAATTCGATGACAAACAAAAAACTTTCAAAAATAAATTTAAAGTCCATCTCGCCAGCCAAAGAAGAATAGCACAAAAAAGCCATTGACAAATCCGCCATTTGTATATGGTTTCTCCACCATAGAGACATTTGAGAAAAAAATAAGTGCACGCATTGTGGACAATTTATTTTTCTCATTGTTTCAAAGTACGTTTGGTAGGAGTTTGACCTGGCTTGCATTTCAGGACAATAATCTACCCAACATATATACATCATGCCTGCTTATTTAATTTTAATTTTTTAAATTTAGTTTTGCAAGCTTTGTACAACATTAAAAGAATTCATTGCAAATTGTGATAGGGAATCACAACAGCTTTTCGCCAATTACTGCATGTGATCTCAATTTCGACTATATAACTACTGATTGTGCTAAATCTTAGCCATGCAACTAACCCGAAATCATATTTCTAATGAACGAATCATAAACATTTCTCGTTTATGTTTCATTACTGTTGGTATTTAGCCGATTTCTTTTTCAGAAAAATCTTTCTGCTGTAAAGACACGCAAGTTTATACATGTTGATAAAATCTTAGGAACTGAGATGTTACGAGACCCTACCTTCCATGCTGCTGTGATAACTGTACATCTCGAGCTTTGTTTATGGCCTGGTCATACGCATCAGCTAAATGAAATATATAATTGAATCGTTGTGGCTGATTGTTGTCTAAGCGTTTATAATTTACTACAACTAGTGGCTGTGCTGCGCATTTTTAAGAGATTGGTGAAGAGGCATCATTCAACCACCTGTTAAATACATAAATGTTTTGTTCACTAAATAATGTTTTCAAGATACCATAAGAACATAGAATGGGAGGGGGGTCGCCCCAGTAGTGACATCACTGGTGCGTCAATAACACCCCCCCCCCTGAAGCTTGTTGTGAAAATATTGCAAAAATGTCAGTTGGTGCCAAAAAAATAGCTTTTATCGTTTTTCTTGCATTGCTTATATATTTAACCACGGGGTGGAAGGTCGGGAGGGTGTCTCTCAAACCGATCTCTTAAAAATACACCTGCATGATATGTTACGATGTTAATTTCAATAGACATATTCCCATGAGACTAAATTTTGATCCACGCAATACGAACACAAAATCGTAACCCGAAAAGAGCACCTTAAAATGAGTAAAAATGCAAAGTTTGGTGGCGAAAAGTTGAACATAACGGAAAATATAGGCTTCAGAAGTTTGCAAATTTTGTATATATTTGTATTACGCACGGGAAAGCCTTTAACATGCTATTTTCAGCCGTGGATAAAGATTTTGTTTCTGTTGCTTAGATCAAAATTTACTCTATCATGGGAATTGTCTATTTCGTAAATGGAAACTAGTGCCGACCTCAACATTCTTATTTTGCAAGTACCTTTTTTCTTCAAAGACTTTCCGGTGTTTTTGTCATCATCAGCGGCATCGAAATGTACATGTTTCTTTCCCCGATCGGACTTCCAGTCCCGGGTCATCGGGACCGGGTGACGTCTTCGGGGAAGCGGCGTGTCGAGAGGTGAGGACGATGTTTCAGACGAGGAGTTGGAGACCTGGGGAGAGGTCTGAGTGCGGGTATTTCGAACAAGCTTTCTTTTCACACCTAAGAAGTTCCGCAGAAAAAGTTGCAAGAATCTTATTGTTGTGCTTTAAATAACAACCCTTGCTCAAAGTTGCAAGTTAGCGCTAACCCTGGGTTGAGGTACAACCAACTGGGGCCAGTTGTTCGAAGCCTGTTTAGCGTAAACGGTGGATAAGTCAAAATTAAATAACACTCTTACATCACTCGTTTAACAGTTAACTTAAATATTCTGCAGTAAATATGTATTTGTAAGCATAATCATTCTATTAAGGTTCAAAACTTTTAGTTTGGTTGTTGAATAAATCGATAAACTTGGTTTCTATTTTGAGCTTAACCACCGTTTAAGCTAAACGGGCTTCGAACAACCGGCCCCTGTTCTTTAGTTTCTGCATTTCTACACGTCCGTTTATTTAAAAACTTCTGCAGTCAAAACTAGTATGGATTCTAACAAAATGTCAGAAACACTTTAGCAATCAAAATTACTATGGATCCGGGTTAAATTTCAGAAAAACTTCAGCAATCAAAACTACTATCGAGTATGGATCTGGATAAAATTTCAGCAAAAAAAAATTTCGAAGTCTGTGAACAAGTTGCCAGTGGCGGATCTTGCGTAAGTCAAAATAAATTACCACAGCTCATTCTAGGATATATTTACATTTTAAAATATCTTCAAAGCAACTTCATTGGTTAGATTTTATTCTTTTGAAATTCATAACCTATGACATTGTTATAAAGTTATTTTGAATTTAAAATTGAGCTGCTATAATTTATTTTGACTTACCCTGGATCCGCCACTGCAAGTTGCTGGGTATTTTAAAGAGCTTACGACACAAATTTTTCTCCAACTGTTTATTCATTGAAGATCGCTTAAAATCAAATATAACTTCCTAGGCAGAATTTCTCTAACTCTTTTACTACACGAGATATTCAACTAACTATACAACTTATAACATCACAGCTACCCAATAACTTTTCAAAAATCATCATGAATTTGCAACGTGATCGACATATTCAGCACAAAAATGCAGAGACCAAGCGATTGATCGTAGTTTACGCGTGTATAGCGCAGTTTTAGTTATTTCATATTGTCATATACGCTACAAAATAAGCTGTCTCAGATCCTCATTATGCACGTGATGTCATGTGTAACTTGCATGAGGAATAAAGCTAAAAATCTCGAGAAGTTAGAGAGTTAGAAACATTGTACCAGAGAAATTGTATTGCCATTTCAAGCGATTTTTGCAATGCAGTCCCCAGAATGTGGCTAAAATTCCATGAGCGTTCTAACCCATGTTTAAGCCAACAGTGTTTTGAACAACCACCCCCTGACTATTTACTATTCTGTGATGAGGGTAAAACCCAACAATCTTACATGTACAATGTTCTTTTGTAAACGTTTGCGACAACCCCCCCCCCTCTCCGGCAAAAATCCTATTCAGTGTTTTCAGAAGACCCACCTGATTTCGCATTGTCCTCACTTGGTTTGCTATACACGGTGGTTTTAAAACTCGGCTGTGTCTTGTGCTGAGCGGCTGCAGTGTATTGAGTACTGCAAGATGGTAAGCCTTGGGGAAGGTTTTGACTTGCAGCATGGCCAGATAACGCCTGCAAGCGAGGCTGGGGTGGCACTCCGTCAGAGTGTGCCTTGTGGTTCACTTGGAGTGTGGATTGACCCTGCGTGGTGGTATCACCAACGGCCACCGGGTAGGTGTGCTGTGGCTGAGCTGTGATTGGTTGAGCATACCTTAACTATTCATGAGGCAAAGGAAAAAGAGTTTTTTTAAAAAAGGAATTAATAGGGGAATTCGTACGAGCGAAAACTAGTCGCGCCCTACAGAGCTTTGATGCAAGTTTTCAATTTTACCGGCTGAATCAAAGTTTGTAATCAAGTCAGGGGGGAGAGGTTCAGTGAATTTTTTCGGCCATATGAAAATGGATACATAAAAAAATCTTGAACTGAGTTTTAAAACTCTTCTCACCAAAATTTTCGCGCAGATCAAATCCAGTTGTTTGATTTAAATTCATCACGGTCACGGATAGAAATTATTTTTCAGTGTCGGGAAACCCCAAAATTAAAAAAATGCCTGAAAATCATTACAGTGACAGACTGACAGTCGAATACAATGACCAGGAATCGCTCCGTTTATTTCAAACGATACCCCCTGTCTCAAATATTTTTGGGGGGAGAAAGCCACTTCAGACCCTATATGGCTCTTATTTGTACATGGCATAGTGAAAGCATTTTGGTACGGCGATTCTTTTTGAAAAAACTAGGTATTCCGTCATTTGTGCACTGAGTTTCACGCAATTTCGAGACATCATTAGAGATTATCTAAGATACTACAGGAAATTATTAGCAGATGTTCAATCCAGTTCCAGCGTTTAGATCAGTAATGTTATCATACCTGATATTCGAGCAGCTGTTTTTGCATTTCTTCAAGATGTTGCAATCTTCTCTCGTCTCGTTGTTTGATACATTGATCTAGCTCCTGTTGTTGTCTTTCTCGCCAGACACGATTCTCCTGACACTGACTTTCGATCGAACCCAGTGTGTTCTTGAGGTCTTTCATCTGTTCTTCGAACCCGTTTGGCAACTAAGATGATAAAGTGGGCGGTTGTACAGAAAGGACCGGTCCAAACTATTACTTTTTTTTCGGTGACATTTTACCAGAATGTATAGCAAATAACTATAGTATGATTAATCTTTTTACCAAAAACAATCCCCCTATTAGACAAACTTTTGAATTGGGAAAACTCATTAGCATAGCTGGAAATAGCATCCTACGCTTTATAAAATTGTGAAGTTTGGTTGCGAAATGTTACCAAATACCTTAACAGCCGTCTCGTTTGATGCAGTTTTATCACGATGTATTTCAGCAGATTCTTTCCTCGGGTTTTCTGGAGGTTGTGATAATTTCTGGTCTCTGCTTACCGGCTTTTCCTCTATGATTTTTGGCTGAATTACTCTGCGAACTGCAAGGCCGTGCTCTTGCCTAAAGTAAATTTGCAAACGATACAGAATAATCAAAGCTTTATGAAACAAGTTTTGCTTAAACATCACGTGAATTTACTGTTTCAAAACGTTCAATACGTACAGTAGATATGCTCAGACATATTGTAGTTCACTATGCAAAACTGCAAAGAACTTATTAACCGAAGGTTTGTTATTAACCCTTTCCCATTGCCTACCAACGCATCGCCATATCCTCCCTTCCGATTTCTTACCAACACACCACTCGATCCCCTTCCTTTCGCCAACAAAAGCATCGCTGCATCCCCCTTCCAATTGCCTATCAACGCATCACTGGAACCCCCTTCCCTTTGCGTGGCAACGCATCACTGTACCCCTCTTCCCATTGCCTAGCATCGCATCACTGTACCCCTCTTCCCATTGCCTAGCATCGCATCACTGGATCCCTCTTCCCATTGCCTAGCATCGCATCACTGGATCCCTCTTCCCATTGCCTAACATCGCATCACTGGATCCCTCTTCCCATTGCCTAACATCGCATCACTGGATCCCTCTTCCCATTGCCTAACATCGCATCACTGGATCCCTCTTCTCATTGCCTAGCATCGCATCACTGTACCCCTCTTCCCATTGCCTAGCATCGCATCACTGGATCCCTCTTCTCATTGCCTAGCATCGCATCACTGCATCCCCCTTCCAATTGCCTACCAACGCATCACTGCATCCCCCTTCCAATTGCCTACCAACGCATCACTGTACCCCTCTTCCCATTGCCTAGCAACGCATCACTGGATCCCTCTTCTCATTGCCTACCAACGCATCACTGGTCCCTCCTTCCCTTTGCTTACCAACCCATCACTGCAGAGTGTTAGCTAGCCCATATAGTGTCCGTTTGACGGACTCTTCTCAATTGAGATAACTAAGGAACTTTCCCAATCAGAAGTGGGAAGTTTCTATTTTATAAGATGAATGTGACTGTGTATATATTTGTTTACTTTATCGTTATCTATATTATGAAGAAAATACTGTAAATACAAACAACCTTTTCCTAATTTACCAAAAATGGACTTGACTTTGATTTCACCCAGCTAACACCCTGCACTGGTTTCAATTTTTTACAATTCTGGCCACTGGGCAAAATTAAGGTTCAATGTCATGCATGTTTTCAAAGTTTTACGATTAAATTTTGTGAAACTTTAAAAACACAAGTGAAATTAAACCTTAATTTTACGAGGACTAAATATAATTACTTCTTGATCATGTGCAGGAAGAAGTCGCTACAAATGAGAGCTTAGCTCAAGTTTAGATTTAGTACGCATGTAATTGTATGTCAATAAAAAATTTAAATATATTTTCATTATTATTCGCTAGAAGGCCGGGTAAAACATTGGGAAATCAAATAAATGATGTATATATTGATGTAGGGACCTTAATTTATCCAAGAACCCTACTGTGTATGATTTTTTTATGTATACAAAAGGTTTCAGCCAATCAGGGTCAAGTAACTTTTTCTTTTAATTAAGAAAAAATTCCTTCCAATCATATTTTAACAAACACTGAAACTCTTGGAGAAAGGCATTTTACCCTCTTTTCTTGATGAAGTTACCTTTTAGCAAGCATATCTTTTGTGGCTTTGCCTCTGTCAGAAGTATCGAAAGAAACTGCTTTAACTTGACCTAAGAGATGCAAAGTGAATTCATGTTAATATATACGTTGACAAGACAAGCTGTCAATGAGGCTCGTTTTCGAGCGTTTTTCATTTTGAAATATTTCGAAAAGCTCCTAACTTCACGGCATGCGTCAACGAAAAACACAATGCACCTCGTCTTTGCCTTTGGACAAAAACTATTTTCATGCGGTGTGTGTATTTTTATGGTTGATATCGTCTTCATTTTACAAAAGCCAAGAACGCCCCAAGGCTCGAAATAAAAAAAAACAAAACATGACCTGCCAAACCGGTTTTTTTTCGCAGGTCAAATACCATTTAGCCTGTCATTTTATTTTTTAACAGCCAAAAATGGTGAGGTCTCGTATGTTGTAGAAACGAGTGTTTACATGATAGATATGAGCTAAAAATTCAACGTTTCTCAGTGGTCATTGTTTCTTACGAGTTACGGTAATCAAATTTGATTTCATTAATGAACTAAACTGACATGATCGAACTTATAAATTCAATTTCGCTTGCCATTTTTTTTTAAATTTGGCAGTCCAGTTTTATTTTCGACCGTCATCTCTAAATTATGGCCTGCTTTTGGCCATTGGCAGCCCGTTATTTCGAGCCCTGGTCAAAGCCCGAAAACGAGACGTGTTACATCTCATTCGTACACTGTCACTTGCCTTTTTTCGATTCAACAGAATAAGATAAATTACTGGACGGTGCACCTTGATGTAGACCAACTCGTTTTATCTACACACAAACAAAGCAAAAACATCTGGTAAATCATCGCAAGCCAAGTGGAAACAAGTCTGTTGACACCTTGCAACATTTTATTACAACAAACTGATATCAGGATGCGTTCGTATGGCTTTTGGGACACATCGTTGATGACAAGCTTGAGTGTTGCAAGTTGTCAACAGACTTGTTGCAAGTTGACTGTTACAACATGTTATCCGCATGCGCACTTGTTACAAGTTGTTTCAACAAGTTGCAACAAGCTTAAGTCTGCAACTTGTTGACAAAAGTTGCACAACACCGCAAAATTGACAACTTGGAACAAGTCTGTAGCATTTGTGTACAATTTTTTCTACCACTACTTTTTATTTGTAGGATTTGAAGCAGATTATATAGATAAAATTGTTTACAACTGCTGCTTCTGAAATATATGTAGGCTCAACGACGATAATTGCAACAACAGCATGAAAATTCCAATGGCGAGGACCACACGGTCGAAATTTAAACTTAATTATCTACGGTTAATACTGAGATATGTTTCAAGACATCCATACAATGTTTTGCACGCAATACGGGGTGGGGGGGGAACTGACTTGATTTTTACTTTTAACAATGGACCATTCCCTAATTAGACAAACGTTTAAATTTGAAAACAATTTTAGCACAGTTGGAAAAATAGTGGTAACGCTTTTCCGTGTGTAGTACAAAAGTATACAAAATCCCCGAATTTCACAGGACTATATTTTCCACATTTTACAATATTTTGCAACCAAACCTGACAATTTTATGAAATTTAGGATGCTAGCTCATTCCAGCTGTTCTAATTGATTTCCCGAATTCAAAAGTTTGCCTGATAGCGGAATGATCCATTGACATCATGTGCTTGAAGTGTGGTTCCTTACCCGTGGACCCTTTCGGTCTGTACTAATAATTCTTCTTTCAGAAATCTCAACCACTCCAGGCTTATTTTGACTGTTCCTTTGTGAAGATGTTTTTGGACTTTTATTGACAGCTACACACATAGCAGCCTCGGTACTGTCAGTTTTCGCTTGGGTGTTCATTGCTTTATTGGTACTTATAGACATTTCGTCAGATTTCGGCTCTACATGGCTCTCTGATTTGCAACTATTCGAAGAGGAATCTTTAGAATTAGGTGATGTGTACTCTTGTAAATATTTTATTACAACTGGGGTATCATTTAGTTGGTTTTTGCTGCTGCCTTGAAGAGCTTCAGGGTGATATTGTTCTGCTGGTTGGCAGGAATATTTAATCACTGTTGGCACTGGACCAGTAGCCTGGATTGATGATTGTTCACCTGAAGAGGGAACATGGTCATAAATAGGTGATGTAGAAATATGCCCACAAGATACATGTGCCATATTAGGGCATACCTACATCCAATATCTGCTATAAAACAGATAATCTAGCTGTATCTTAGAGATTTAACTTATGCCAATATACCAAAATATCCTGAAGATATACTGGTATTTTCAGCAGTGGCGGATCTAGCGTAAGTCAAAATAAATTACCACAGCTCATTCTAGGATATATCTACATTTTAAAATACCTTCAAAGCAACTGCATTGGTTAGATTTTATTCTTTTGAAATTCATAACCTATGACATTGTTATAAAGTTGTTTTGAATTTAAAATTGAGCTGCTACAATTTATTTTGACTTACCCTGGATCCGCCACTGTTTTTCAGGACACTAAAACTTTGATATGATAATGAGAACCATCAATTTTTTAACAGTTCGAGCAGCAAACAAAACTGAAACTCTTTCCCAGAGACAAGTAGGTTTGAGTCACTATCGGACTGCATCATCATCTTATCAAAGATCTAGACAGCGTTTTCATTTTTCAAATTTGACATTTCATGCAATTGACAATAAGGATTCTTTACTCTCCAATTAAAACACGAGCCATAAAAACCAGCATTAATACCAGGATAATTTTTCGGGTATACCAATAGTGATAGTTATACAGTAAAACCCCGCATAAAAGAACCAGTTAATTTTGGTTCCAGGCTGAAGTGTTTCTTACATAACAGGTACTTAGAAAAGAAATCAGGCTGAAGTTAACCTTTACCGGTTCTTATTTGCAGTCAAAAACAATTGTTCCCGGTATAGAGTTTTAAACCTCTTATTGCATAAAATGTATTGAATACATTATGAAGATGAATTATGCGGGTTCCTTTATTTTGGGTACCTATATGCCCAAATTTCAGGCTGGTGGTTCTAAACTTACTGGTACTTTTATGCAGGGTTTTACTGCAGTGATAGTGAAATCAATGCGTTTGAATAAAACTTTCATAGTGCTGCTAGCCATCCATCTATCATATACATGAAATATTACAAAAAGAATGTATTATTTTATTAGTCACTTCATTCATCATCGTCTGAATAAATAGAGTTTTCTCGGACAAACTTTCCCGAAAATGCAAAATGAATTTCCGAATTCCAAATCAAAGTTCTGAAATTGCTTGCAAACTTTAAAATGCAATTCCGAGATTCCCCGCCCACTTGTCAATTTACAAATATAGCTCGGAACTCGAGTGTGTCCAGTTGGCTGAAACCGACTGTAAAGAATGTGTGTCAACCTTCATGCTTTGCATTGTTATTGTTTACATCTTACCTGGGAAATTTATCCTATATACAAAAAAATTGGCAACAAAAATAATTCTTTATTTCATTCCATTAAAAACATCTTAAAATGAGCAAGGGTATCCCTACGGTGGAAGAGATTTTCTATGGATTCAAAATGAAAACCTGAATTTCTCGACGAGTAAACTATATTGATTTCGATGCGCAATGCATTACGGTTGACGCACATTCTTTAAATCAATGGCTGCCCACAAATGGCGATCATGATATCTGCCGGCATTTTTTACCCTGACCACCTATCCACCATCTATCAATTGTTATTTCAAGCAACATCAAGGTTGTGTGAAACTCAGTTTTGCTGTATCATTAACTAATTCACATGCATACTCAAATAGAACAAATACGTCCTCACGTGACATCCCTACAGGTCGTATTAGAACTAATACAATCTCTGTGGACGTCAGGGGTTAAATTCAGCAACCATAATATAAAAAAACAATATCATGAAAATGTGGCATATAAATCTAGCTGTGAAACTGCCTGCTCAGTTCAGCTCATTTCATGATGTTACTTGCAAGTATATTCCAGTGACAGAGTACTACACAGAGGGCTCACTCGACGAAAAAAGCGTAACGCGGATTGGTAGTTGTCAGGGGGTGAATGCCTCGATGCACTTGCTAAGAATTTTATCCTAGCAAGTGCATAGAGGCATTCACCCCCCTGACAACCTCAAAATGGCTGTGAACATGGTTGCCATTTTGATTTCTACAGGGGGGTGACCACCACTCTTTAGCGCACATTTGAGCAAAAGGCCGTTATGCAAAAATCATAGGAAAATAAATGAAGTGAGCCCTCTGTGTAGTACTCTGTGCTCCAGTACTACTGATATTTCATACTTACTGCTCGACTGGCTTGCAAACAAGCTTCCACTTGAAGTATTTTTGGATTCGCTGCTTGACACATTCCCGCTGCTACTTCGGTCCTGTGGTGACTTAATTTCCCGCAAAAGACGGGAAGGAATGCGCACTCGCTGCTGACCACTAAAGGACCCATCCCTTGACCCAGTTGAGAGAAAAGAATCAGAAATTCTAGCGCTTATGTTATTTTCTTTATTTTCTGCATAGATTTGGCTTGAATAATCCTCCCCAAATGCTCGTTTCTCTTGCTTATGAGCGTGATTAGACACGGCATCTGCAGCAGCGTTCGTTATGGATAAGATTTCCCGGCTTTTTTGCTTTTTGGTGTTTAGAAGGTGTATGATATCCTCGTCAGGCTCATCTGACACTTCTGTGAGTTCTGTTCCTCTTTTCATACTAACATTTCCATCCATTTTCAAGATAAAATTCCTTGGAATTTCTTCTTTACACAACAGCAGTATGAATAAAACATGTTTAATTTTTCGTTAAACGTCTGCTTTATTTGTGTTATCGATTAAAACAACGAATATTATACAAGGAAATATGCTGAAGTACTAATTCTCAACTCAAAATCCCGCGCCATTTTGTATTTTTTGTTTTAAAAAATTTTTCGCGCGCATGCGTGGAGGTTTGAAAAGCTTCCGCTTTGCCATCGAATTTTCTAATTTTAGTTAAAATTTTTGGAGAAAAGGTTTTTCTAAATTAGAAAATAGAAATCAATAACCCATAATAAAACTAACTATATACAGCTAATTCAAATAAGGTTGACATCAACAATAGTCAAATGGCAAATGTGCAATATGCATGAGCATAAAAAGTGATGGTAATAATCCCCGAGCCAACGGCGCGAAGCGCCGTTCCGGGCGTAAGCCCGGGGCGAGGGTTACTAATTTCGTATTAGCGGAGTTGAAAGTCGTTGCTCGTGATAGGTAGTAAAAGTGGTATGTCCTCACTGATCTCAACAATATGGTGGACTATCATGAATGGCTAACACTGATTGGCCAGATTTAAAATTTATTGTTGATTGATTAATCACGAATTCAACTGACAGCAAATATCTAAATTTGCTTTTTGCACTACAATATTTTGTATTTTTGCAAAAAGATTTGGCAACTTTCACAACCAACGAAGGGTGGTCATTGACTCTTGAAGAGAGATTAATTCTGGGAAAATACAGAGAAGCGCCAAGAATTGACTACGGCGTGAAACACAAGGCAAGTTTGTTGATAATGCGTATTTATACTTGTGTTTTAATGCTTTATAAAGGCCGGCGTAGCCGTACTCCCCCAGTCTATTCACTGTTTAGTGCTTAAATTCCAGAGTAAGTTTATGTTTTGTAAATGCAAGACTGTCTTCTTATTACTGTATTTCAAAATATTGACGAACTTGACATGTAAAAGAATATGAGCGAAGATACAAAATTGGCTTGAAACGGTTTTGTTTCAAACTCAAAGTTTATGTAGATAAAAATTTAGTTTCATAAATATTTAAAAACGTCTAATATATGTAATTAGTAGGTCGTATTTTATACCAAATTTAAGCTTACATTAGGCGTAATAACATACCGATGACAAATGTTGTGCCATTTCAAAAAATTTTCAATAAAACAAGGATTAAAAACCCAATATTTTGTCATTTTGAAAAATTAATACAAAAAACAATTGCCGTGTTGCTATGACAACAACCTATACCACTACTTCATGTAATTCCGAAAATACAGTTGCTCTTAGTTAGTGGCGAGGGGTTGCTGCATGCATGTATTTCTAGTATAGTTTTAAATAAGATCAATACATCAGCAGCCTTGCTGGATTATAAATACAGTATCTATATGATGATATCTTTTACATTCGCATGTAAAGAATCATCATTCTTTTGGTACTCGATCGATCATAATGCACATTTGACTATTGTCAATGTCAACCTTGATTGAATTAGCTGTATATATGTTTAAATTGTGTCTCTATTTACAAGTATTGGCATCGAAAATATCGCATGCAAACAGTGAAAGCTTGCTTTTTCAAATCATAAATTATTAAAGTTACAAATAAAAAAATGCCCCAAGGAAGTTTAAAGGCTTTCAGTCGAATTTTAACAATTTTAATCCGTTGCACCGAATGAAACAAATATTTTGTTATTAAACTGATAAAAATGTTTAACCTCAATGGTTAAAAAAGGTGCTCATTTTGTTCGAATTAATTCGCGACTTGTTTACAGCAATTATCTTAGAGACTTTATTTGGTTCTTTTTTATGTGGAAGGAAAGTGGAAGCTCAATGTTTAGTACAAAAGAACAAAATTGCACCACGAAATGTTGATGTAATGTTTACAAACAGTAATAACGTCTTCGTCTTACAAAGATGACTAGTAACGATCAGGACGTTTTAAGCGAACTGTCTGGCTTAATTGAGAGCTTGACTACCTCGGGAAGTCGGACTCTAGATGAAAATCTTCTCAAAAGGGTGAAATCGATTTGCAAAAGCTCAGATGAAAATGTCCGACACTTGTATAGAATGGTCATGGCACAGTTGGAGAAAAGGCACGCCGAAATACGCCTGTCATCTTTGCAGGTCATCAACGAAATATTCCTAAGATCTCACGCATTTCGCGAGCTACTTGTGGACGATTTTCAGGAATTTCTAAGCCTTGCCATCGGGGTGAACTCGAAAGCGCCTCTGCCAGAACCAAATCCGGTTGCAACTGTTTTGAAAAACGAGGCGTTTAAAGCCATCGAGAAATGGCATCAGAAATATGGCCCACACTACACGAAGCTTGCATTCGGATATAAATACTTGAAACGGGTAAAAAAGTTTGATTTCGACAATGTGAACTTGCGTTCTGCAATAGATCAGCAGAGGGAACAAGATATGCAGACAAGACGAGCCAATCTTGCCGAGAAGAAGTTGACTATTGTGTTGACACAAATGGGTGATTTGGTTGCCGAGGTGGAAAGCGTTATAATAGAAATGGGGAACTGCTTTCACCTTGTCGTACCGAGTCTGGAGGAATTTGATGTACAAGACACTAATTCAGTCAATGATGCCTCTGAACTGTTTGATAGTGACATGCCAAGCACAAGTTCGGGTATAATACACAAATCAGTAAACAATGATTTACAAGGTTTGTTAAGCTGTAATGAACAAAGTTCATTAGAGCGTCACGAATTAAACGACCATGGTCTCAATTCACGGTCATTTCAACTGACTATTCCACTTAGCAGGTCTGTTGAAATAATTGAAACAACTGACAACACTGATATTCTCAATACTCTACGAGAACTACATAAGCAGGTTGTAGACAAATATTTACTATTGACACAGAAGTGGCTTAGTGTTCTAACCAAACACAGCGGTCACCACGAAAATCTTATCCAGGCAATAAATTTGAAAAATTCATTGATTGAAATCAAGTACAAATTTGATAAACTAAAAATTATCCCAAAGAAGACTCGGGGAAGTGTTGATGCTTGTGCTAAAAATAAAGATGATGAAACAACAGACGATTTCATTGATGTTCCTGAGAAGGAAGGACTGGAATCTGTCCCAGAGGATCGTTGGCGCGAGTATGGACTGGACTCAAAGAAAAATACAACTTTGAATACCACGACAAATGGTAAAGGTGTGAAATTAGTTATCCATTTTTAATTTCTAAATTAAAAACTTTGTGACCAATTTAGCTTTAACAGCAAGTGGTGAAATGTTATACCACTTAATAATGCCATATCTAAACCTAATTAACCATTTATTTAATGAGGTTATAATTAATGGCTCATCTTTCATAATTTGAATTTTGCAAACAATCATCCATTTTGCAAATGATGTTTACATTTAAGTTGGTTTTCACAATCTGTTCCATATTTATTTTAACTACAGTGGATTAGGCACAGTATAGGTATTTTGGTGTTATTTTTTAAGTGCAATTTTGGACAGAAGGATTTGGTAAGTGATGAGCAGAGTAAATAATTTGGCAGACAATGGCTACAAATTTCTGTGGATGTTTTATCAAATTAATTATAAAACTGCCTAAAACTCCGCTGGAAGGAGGTTAAACACTGTTTCCACTTTTGAAAACTGAAATTTTCTTTAAATTTTCTACGAGGAAGTTTGCAAGTAGATTTTTGCATCATTGGACCCTGTTATGTATGTATGGTCATGTTCAAAGTTATTAACTTTTGTTAGTTCATATTTCAGTCAGTTTTCTTTGCTTTCAAAAGGGTTTTATATGGCATAGACCCTTAAAGCAAGGAGAGGGATTTGGTATCTCTCAAGGGAAACGTGGGATTGATAAATAGAATTGAATAGCTAATAAAAAATTCAGGGTATCTAATTCCATAGTGACCTAAAAAAAGATGCACTATGGAGTTAGATACCTTGAATATTTAATCAGCCATCTTTCACCGCTATAACAAAATAAAATAAAAGAAATCCTAATTTAATTTCGCACAAAACTCTCAGAATTTAAAATCTGATCAAAATTACTAATCTCATGTCCGATTAATCAAGACCAGTTAAACACACTATCACTAAGTCATTACTAATTCAGTTAATTCAGAACATTACTAAGTCATTAGTAATTCAGTAATTAACTAAGTCAGATACTTCGAACATCGGCACTTAGCGAGATACATTTCTTGGGAGCATAGCCCTCGGAAAGTGCTTTCCTCGGTTCATGCCCCTCGGCTATGTATCTGACTAAGAACCCTCCATTCTCGGTATCTATCTCTTACATGTTTGAACGGCTTGAATTGAAACTTGAAATTATCCACATTTTTTGCATACCCCAATCATCATGTCCAGTGGGTAATAAAATCTTGTCTATTTTAGACAAGGGTAGTAGTGATAGATCTGAAACAGTTGACACCATTGCGTGGCATCCCCATGGCAACGAGTCAACTGTGGGAGACCCCAGTTCAAGAGCAACTGCAATAGCAGCACTTCTGGAGAAACATGAGAAAAAAGGAAGAGGAAACACACGCCGTAATGTTTCCAGCTGCACAGTTACAAAGCCAAGTGGTATAAAATGCCAAGAAGATCTTGCAAAGCCTGTGAGTATTGGATATTGCCCAACTAATAGTATTTCATATACAAAAGCCACAACAATAGGCTTAGCCACTCTAGATAAAGAATAGTAGGCTACTGTGAATTTGCTGTATCTAGGGCCTGCAAATTGTTGCCAGCCAACTAAAATCTCTTGACAAATCGTGCAAAACAAAAAATAGTATGTTTCAGTAAATTTGCTGTAACTAGGGCTAGCAAATTTGCCTACCCGATGTTCTGGGGCAGCAAAAATGTTCTGTCAGGCAACTAAAATCTCTTGACTAACGTCCCGACGGGCAACCCTATTTTTGTGTTTTGATCACTAAACACTGGTTTTGTTGCTGTGCTTTATAACTTCATATTAAATCTTTTTATCCAATTTAATGAAGGCATATCAGAAATGGCCTCAGGCAACCAAATTGTCAGTGTACCTAATGGCCCTGCCCCAAAGGGCGACCATTCCCCCCACCAAAAAGAAGTATCGCGGCATGAGCAGCCATAGTGTAAACGAAGCCTAATACGAGGAAATTTGGATGGGAGAACAGCCAGTTTTAGTAATAATGTTCCTAGTATGTAGCTATTGCAACATTTCTGGCACGTGAACTCACAGACCACATTACACTTGTTTTCCATCGGAGTTTTGTCTTTCACGTTGGTGAACATGTTGAGTTTGTAATATATTTTTGTGTAGTTCTTGTTACAATTCATAAGCCCCCAACGTTTCAGTTTCCTTTTTAGCCCACGTAATAGTTGTTCTCCTCTATGGCCAATATTAGGGACCTTAAGATTTACAGAACGGCAACGTCTCAAGACAAACACTCGATTGAAAAGAAGTGAACAATTATAGTTGTGAACAATGCATTCGAATACTTGAAAAGCGGCTCTCGTACTGTTTACGACGGCAAATCAAACATTTTCACCTATTGTATACAACGCTGGCGTATTGCATTTAGCCGGTGGAGATTTAAATTCGATTTAGCTGAGAACTCTTCTCAAACATGTAGCTCATGTCTTCAACCAAAGTGTTGTTAAAATGTGTCAACTCAACTCATGCAATTGATGATAAACAACTTCTATGCTTTACTAAGCATATATCATAAAGTGTTTTCTCGCCGTTGCTGTCGTATAAATCGTAAGGTTCCTTAATGTAAGGGATCTCAAACCTGAGTTATTTTAGTTCATTTCGTTCCTATAATTGTTAGTTTCGCGATGTTGTCTCAAACGTTTGACCAGCGAAGACACAACCCAATTGACCTTAGTTTTTTTTTCTTCCTTTTCCCCTATAGAGTACTTCCTCTTGTTCAGGAACAAACGACGAGTGCTCAGATACAAACAAGAAGCGTTCAGAACTACTCAAGAAGGCTCCTGTCGTTCCGTTTGGAATAGACTTGTACAACTGGGGAAGGAATGGGGACGAAGCTCCTTCCGTGAGTAGTCTGAAAAACTTGCATTGTTTTTGGACTCATCCGAACGAGGATACGGAAGGCCATTGTCCGAGCGATATGAAAGAGTCGATGAAGTCTCGAAGTATTCCGTTTGCGGGCAAGTTTGAGGAGATAAGATGGGAATGCCGTGCTCCCTTACCCAGTGGCAAACTGTGTCCCAGAAAGGACAGGTAATTTGCTCAGACAAAACCAATCAAAACTTTATTTACGTGTCAGTACATCTACTTGAGCAAGTTTCGTCTACTAATTGGGGACACAAAAGCGCTGTTTCAAAAGCTGGTCAGGGTTAATGTACAAATAAATTTTCTAGTTTCGGTTGTAGATGTAGATGTAGGAATACATATGGGAATTAAAACAGTGAATTACACTTTAACCCATAGTTAGCGTAACCCAAGCCTGATAATGCAAAAAATGGTTCATTACAAGTTGCCCACTCTCTTAATTTAAGATAGATAGATACTTTATTTATCTATACACGCTGACCCCGTCACCCGAAGCTGATTTCCACGTGGGGCGTGTTAGGAAAATTTTACATATGAAGGAAAATGAAAAAATATATATATAAGAAACTACAGTATTTACAATTTGAACATAACATGATTAAGGTGTTGTCTGAAGTTAATACGTAGTGCATAGTAATTAGCTTATTTACATAATATATATATACGCATTACATGATTTTACCACCATATTTCAATGCAAGTAGCGATTTTACGTTAATAAAGTTAGTGATGTACTTTCTCTAATTTCTTTGGGAATAGAGTTCCATGTTGTTGCCCCATTATCCATTGGTTTGAGGGATTTTTTTCAATCTTTCAAAAGTTTGAAGAATTTTTCAATCTAATAGACTGTTTTGTAATCTAATAGTTTGAATATAGATTGAGGGATACTCTGTCAGTGTTCCAATCGATTGAAATATGTCACTCAATTAGATTACTTTTCAATAGCCCATTAGATTGAATTTTCAATCGTTTGAATTAAGAGAGCACAACTTGTTTCAAGTTGCCAATGACTTGTTTTACACTTGTTACTGCAACTGAGGAACAAATTCATCCAAAAACTTATGATAGTTTGGTTTCGGACCTGCCGACAACTTGTGCTCAACAAACCCTTTAGAGTTTCGACATAAAAGATCAGAAGAGCATAAAGTGTGATTACATCTAGATAACCTGACTGTATGTTAGAACAGTGGCGGATCCAGCGTAGGTCAGAATAAATTATAGCAGCCCAATTTTAAATTCAAAATAACGTTTTAAAAATGTCATAGGTTATGAATTTCAAAAGAATAAAATCTTACCAATCAAATTGCTTTGAAGGTATTTTAAAACGTAAATATATCCAAGAATGAGCTGTAGTAATCTATTTTGACCTACGGTAGATCTGCCACTGTGTTAGAATTAAGGACACAACGTTTGCTTCAGTCAAACATTGCTTTCACATGTCACAGGTATAAGTGCCCGTTTCATGGCAAAATTATCCCCCGTGATGCAGTGGGGCGACCTGAAGGAGGCGCCAGCGATACTGAAGAGTCAGCAGATACTAGGAGTAGAGAAATTGAAGAAGTTACAAGGGATATTGAACTAGCGACTGGCATGGACCTCGGAAGCAAAAAAGAAAAGAAAGGCAAGAAACGAAAGCATTCAGGGCTGACTGATTTGAAAAAGAATTCAAACACCAGTCGAGCACGCTTAGAGAAAATTGTGCTAAATAAAGAGGCTCTTAAACGGGTCGCAGAGGAGACAAACAGAGTTAAGAAAAGTTTAATAGACGAGAAGTTTGGGAATAATTGGAACTACGCTTTGAAGCCAACTTACTGAGCAGAAACTTGTGTTGAAGTAAATAAATGTTAAGCATTTAAAGTAAATGTGAACGTAATGGAACATATACACTTACTATAGTCTAAGGTTACGAATTGTATTCAACTGATAAATGCTTGGTTTCAAAAGCTTTGTCACAGAAACCCGATGCTCGTCTTTTGTAGAGACCACTGTAAGATTTGACCAAGTATTACAGGCAAGCATGTATAGAGCCCTATAGTATAGGATAATCATCCCTTAGCTATTAGGGATATGTCATAGGTACGGGTATGAAATAGAGTTCAAGGCTTCCAAAGTCTGAAATTTTGTGACGCATATAGCAAAAAATATATTAGGATGTCGTTCAACTTGGTTTAAAAAATAAAAATATTCTTTTATCGTGGATAATCTTGCCATATATGTAGTACAACTCGAACTAACGTTGCCAGCGTAGGTACCGCAGTTAGCTGGCAGCCGAGCAATCGGAGACAAAATCTTGGGTGATTTTTTGGGCAATAATTCCTAACCCTACCCAAACGTTTTGTTTGTCATGTTTTAACTGTGATGGATTGAAGATTTAATTAGATTTATGGCTTGGATTAAGATTTAATTTCGAGTACTGAGAAGTGAACATGGAATTATTACCATTTTTCTCCCCAATGAAGTAAACATTGAACTCTAAGTAAACTGGAACGGTAAGTCTTGGGGAAAATTTGAAGCCAATTTGATCATGTTTTTCGAGTTCTGAGTTGAAATACTTATCATATGTCAAGTGAAAGCTATTAAAAAGTTGTATTTGATGTAAAAATTTTGAGACTTCAGGCAAAAGAAAAACAACTTAAGCTTTGAAGGGAAATTTGCTCTATTTTGATAAATTGCAGTTGTTTTCGTATTTTTCAGGCATTTCTTATATTAAACGTAACTTTTTGATTGCTTTAATTTGATTTACGATCCGATCTTTGGCGTTAAGAGCTTCGTCGCAAAACTCAGAAAAACGAACAGATCGAACGTTTGCATAGAGTTAGCGTTCCAGTTGTATTACAGTTCAATGGAAAAAAATCGTATATATTGTCATTTTGCTCACATGGCCGCCGTGTTGGGGAAGGCACGAAAGGGTTTTTTGGCCTTATTTGGCTTTTATGTCAAAAAGAAGAAAAGTTTTTCGAATGAAAACAGAAAGAAGAACAGCTTTGCCTTTGACTCACTATTTTGGCCAAATAATGAAGAAATAAATGGTATGAGAAAGGAATGGGAAAGCTGTTTTGAGACTTCAATATTTGTTTTCGACTTGTTTGACTTTGACTTTGACAGGCTTCGTGTGTCAAAATAATCTATATGTATGGTATTAAAAATTACTGCGTGGTTGGCTTGTTTGTACGATTTTTTATGCACTTGTTGTGAAATGCAAAACTAGTTAAATATAATGAGTTATTTTGAAGCTTTAGTTCCATGGTTCAGTTTGGCTTTGAACTGTCGTATGGCAAATGGATCACTGGTCTAATACTGCTTTTTGAAAAATCACTCGCCATACGACGGTTTAAACCCGAACTGAACCTGTGAACCATGGAACTAATTAAGCTTCAGGTGAAATCGTCATGAAGTATAATTTGTAAACAATTATGACGACGAAGAAAACTTTTTGCTACTTTTTCAGCATTTTTGCTGGCTTTACACGTTTCTAACGAGAAGAAGCGCATGAAATAAATCATGCATCATGCTTAAACGTAAATGAATGAATTAAATTCTGCATTCAACAAGAGAATTAATGGCCTGGAACAAGTGGTGTTTGAGACAAAAGATAACGAACAACACCGTTTAATAATGAGTGAACTAAAACGAGAAAATCAAGAACCAAAGAATGGAAACCAAGCCCTTCGGAATAAGGTAACAAACTTAATCCTAATAGCTTCGGATACGGATACAAAAGTTAAAGAGATAGATAATGAGCGCGTGAGTCTTATTATAGCAACGGCTCCGTGTATATATTGATCCCTTACCGAACCGACGCCGATCGAACCGATGCTTATCGATGCCGATACCGAACAACCATTTCGAATTTAGAATGAAATAAAACAAAATTTAAAACAGCAATTCGAAGCGAAAACAAATACAAACGGAAAGATCTGAAGCTGAGCAATATAGCATGTCATGAACAGATGAACTATTCGTCATGTCTTATGAAGTTCTAAGTACCGATGATGAACAATCCGGTATCAAGTCAAAGTCTACCTCGGGATTTGAAGACATCAGGGCACAGGGTCAGCATAATAATAAACGGGTCAACATAATAAGAAAGTCAACTAAAGATCCAGTCGTAATCCTTTGAGACTCTATGGTGAAGATGTTGCGAATAATGTACCTTTAAATAGTCTCAAACTTTCTCATTTATAACTGTACACCACCACTTCAATTCCTGTAGGTTGGTGTTTTTGGCGTGGCTCGTGAATATGGCTCACCATTAAAGCCTTACACACCCATTGTGGTCACTTTATGGTACAGAGCACCAGAATTATTGTTAGGAGTGAAGGTAAATGATACATTTATTCTGTTTTATATATTTTACACTGTGAAGTATCTTAAGTGTGTGCATATAGAGATCTTAAAGGATAATAGCAACAAAAAATATTCTTTGCTCATTTAAAAGAGCTTTTAAAAATAACTAACAACGCCTTTTACAGATGTTTCATATCTAGCTTCACTTGAGAGATATTTCAGCTGAAACACACTAGCAGTTCGCCATCTTGGATTTTCAAGAATATGCTTGTTTACGTCACAAGTGGGATCAAGCGACATTTAGAACGAATCAGAAACTCGTTTCTGTTTAGTCTTTGATATCGCATATTGAGTAAAAGCATTTTGGCAAACTAATGTTTGTTACTTACTATCTTACGAGTAATTTTTCAAGTCTTACCCCACTTTATCCAAGATGGCGGACAGCTGACATGTTTGAGTCCAAATGTCTCAAGAATCAAGACAACATTTTCTTTGTCATGGACATTAACTTCAGGGGACGAAATGTATCTGGTTCTAAGTGGAACTGACGTACTGCGCGCCCTGAAAGATAAGCACAACAAGCGTTTTGTCGTCACGAAAATATTTCATGCCCGCAAATTGGTTAAAAGTAGCGGCTTACCCCCCTTGGCTCGGCAGCTAAATGGGAAAAGCAGGGTTAATAAATTAAGAAATAGAAAATATTTTCCGTGTTTCTATAGTGTTAGAGAAACACGCCGGAAAGTTTGGGTGAGTTTGCCTGGGAAACAATTTCGAGTTTCTCCCAAACTTTTACGATGAAGTATTTCTATAAACTCGATAGGAACACGGAAAAAATAATTCTATTCCTTTATTAAGTAGCTTTTTGAAAACAAAGGAAGGCAAGTGCATTGTTTTGAATTACATTCCTTCAAATATCAAAGTCAATTTTTACCTTCGTGTAAAAATTTTTTTAACAATTAATTCACAAAAATTAGATTTTCTTTATTACGTGTTAATTTTAAACTAAATTCAGTAAAAGGTTTTCTGAGTATTTATTCCAAGCATTTCCCTTTTGTTGTATATTTTAGTAGTGCTAAACATTTTCCTCTGATTGTCTTTGTGGTGGTGGGATCGATTCTTACGTAACGATGATAGTTTTCACCTATTAAATAAGTGTGTTACCGGAAGCGGATCAATGGGATATCGAGTGCGGCTTGAGACACGGTCAGATTTTTTAGATATTAATATGTTTGTCTATAGAGACAAAGAGTCAGTATAACGGTATTATAACCTCAGTCAGCAAAAATCCTCAAAAACTGATGCAAAGATTTCAAAACCTTTTTCTTATCGGTAAAGCGGCATAAACGTATAATATATTTTTCAAGGATACACTGTTAATTTTAAGGAGTAGATACTACTCCAAAAAGGGAGTAAAAAAAAAAGGTACCAGTTAACTCTGTTTTGGGAGTATTTTTCACGCCAAGATTTTAACTCCATTTTTAGAGTACTTTTTACTCCGCTAATAGAGAATAATTTACCTTTACAGGAGTTAAAAGTACTCTAGTTTAAAACTTTACTCTTAGTATGGAGTAAAAAATAACCGAAAAGTGGAGTAATTTTTATTCCTATGAGAGTTAAAAATACTCTAATTTAGGACTTACTCTAATTTGGGAGTAGAAAATATACTAAAACTGGAGTAAATTTTATTCCTTTATGAGGGTGAGAACTACTCTAATTCAAAATTGTGCTCTTTTATTCAACAGGCAACAACAGTAAAACTGCAACATATAAAGCAAGAAAATTTTAATGAACATAACACATTATAGTCATGGGTACAAAGTCAAGGATAATATGTGTAATTATTTTAAAGCTCACGTCATTATATTATCACTCATAATTTATTGTAACCACATTCAGTGATAGATTATCACGTAGCTAAGTTAAATATCATTCCAGTTCTTGCAAGAATTTATTTATTGCCACTCTCTTCTTGGCTTCTCTGCCGTAGTCCTTTGCATCATTGCAGCTTACTGGTTTTTGGTACTTCCAGTTCTAGGTACTCAATGTTAAATACATGAAAACAACTTACGAGCAGGACCAATACATTTATCCATTGTGGTTGAAGCGTTTAATTTAATCAGGTTCATGCCTTCTCCAGCAGTATATATACAGCAGCTTTGGTTTTCCAAACATGGTCAATGAAGCTAGGTTGAATTTTATCATCAATGAATTGTTTTGTCCTCTGTGAATTTAAGTAAGATGTTAGCAAGTTTTACAATAAATTTATGGATAAAGTTTCTGAAACTTTCTCTGATCGTAAAATTTATTAAACACGATCTTTCGACTGCCAGTCTGCAGTCTTCGACAGATAAAGTGATTTACCACTTTACCTGTCGAAGACTGCAGATTGGTAGTCGAAATGCGCATCAAGCATTTTTAAAATTTATGGCTATTGGACAACCTATCTCTACGAACGCGAATTTATATTTATAGGATCAAACTATCTGAAGTTTCAAATATGTTTAATATAAATACAATTGAAGGAAGTTGCCCAAGGAATACATGACACTGAGTTACAGGCAGAACTGAACCTCTGTATGATATACTCACTCTGCCAAAAGTATAGCCATAGAATAAGAATACATATCACAGCAAAAAAATTTCTTGACAAGAGAATAATTCTTAACGTAAGAAATTATTTCTTAAAATAGGAAAATATTTCTTGTGCCAAGAAAAAATTCTTAAGGCAAGAAATATTTTCTTGAGTCAAGTAATATTTTCTTATGTATTAAACATTTTCTTTTGGTAAGAATTTTTTTCTGAAAGTGAGAATTTGTTTCTTACCATAAGAAATAATTTTCAGAAAGAGTTAATTGATTTATGCTAAACCGAAAATTAAAGACATTGGATTGCTACTGTACACCGAGTAATAATGGTTCATTAACGCTCTGAGTGTGAGTGTAACGAACGTGACACAGGCAAAACATTTCCATGTTGGTCCCTGTGTTTGATTTTCCATTGCTCAAGTTAATAAAACACTCTCGAAAGGACTGCTCTCACATTCAACGACATTTTAGAATTCCTTAGATCGTCTAAAAAAACTAAAAAAGTTCCTCCGATTTCCTTCGAAATTCTTAGTCCGAAGTCGTTAAAATTCCTCAAAAATTTCCTTAGCAGATTTATTTCCTAATCTTTTCTCCCTAGAAACGTATAGACTTCCTTGTTTCAAGGAAATTTCCAATCAATCGCGAGATAAGGTTACATGATATCCCATGAGGCTATTCGAAATTTGTATTTTGTATTCGAAAATTCGTTTAGGCCAACAGCACAAAGGCTTTTTTAAAGGCATGGTAGAAAAGACGGGTACCGGATACCGGATAGACGGATACCGGATAGACGGATACCGGATAGACGAATACCGGATAGACGGATACCGGATAGACGGATACCGGATACTGGATAAACGGATACCGGATAGACGGATACCGGATAGACGAATTAATCTGGTTTTGATAAAAAAAGTATATGAAATTGTCGAAAGACGTTTTGGTGATCTAGGTCTAAATGTATCAAATGGGCCAATTTGAAGATCATGACTGATATGTGAAATACAGCCGAAAAACCGGTCTTGTGGACATTCATGTACATGATGTATTTACGAAAATGCCTCTTAACCTAATCATGTGTCTGTTACCAGGCTACTTATAGTGCGATGTTGTACTCATATCACCAACATGCTTTGCTTTTAAATTTTGCGATTAAATTTAGGCTAATTAAATGCCTAAAGTTCTGGTTATGGCATATTGGCGCTTTATAGCGAAACAGGCCTTCGCTGTCAACAAAGTATTGAATGCAGATATTCAATTTCTATATATTTCTTACGTTTCTATATATTTATCATTGAACGGATCGTTATAAAAGTAAAAGAAACTTATACATACTGCATTGAAAAAACGACAGCGATTCATTCTGTTGTATTTTTTGAGGAATATAGGACGTGCAAATATAGGGATTGCAAAGATTTTGCCGTAAAGATGTATTTAGCATAAACTAGTATTCGAACTCAACAAGTTACATTTTAGTTACGATAAAGGTTAATTATAATGCTGTTTTAAATTGTGTTTTTCTTGAAATGTGATACATGCTGCATGCATTTCCACGTGATAATTAAGTGAAGTAAAATACCATAATGTAACAACTTTTCCCTGCGCTGTAAAATTGCTATTCGCTGTACATACTCAACTCAAGCGGATAACATTGTAGAATTCATATTCTGAAGAAACAAGATGTCTTTTGAGATACCTAGCTTGAAAAAAGCTATATCAAAGCGAAACGTCGCACAAGATTTGCCTTCTTTCAGATATCAAGAAGTAGAGCTAAAGGAACATATTGGAAATGGAGCATATGGAACACTGTGGAAGGGGCAATACAACAAAGAAATTATTGTTACGAAAAAACTCAACGGCGAATCGGCTGACCAAGGTGTTATTGCTTTGTGTTTAGCAGACATGACATTAATCTATTACCATTATGATTGTTGACATTCAGCTCTTGGGCGGCCGGCGCTGAGGAGAGAGGAGGCCGAGGACTGGGGCGGGTGGGGGTTGTGATTGTCACATGTGTGAGTATGTAGATAGACATTAAAAGAAAAAGTGAATTTTTCTGTGTTTTAGCAATATGTATCGAACACTTTGCTTAGCCCTATTGTTTTGTTCAAGCTGTTTTATCAACGTTTATGTTGGAAACATCCAACGTTGTATATTATGTATCTTATGATGTGAGAAATGAGAAAAAAATTCATGCCTTGAATAAATCGAGTTACTAAAACCTATTTCAAAACTTGTTTGAGACAATGTTTCTACACGTCTATCATAAATTGGTACATGATTTTATTGTCATGCACCTAAACAAGTTGAAAATATAGCTGTTTTACGAATTTATTCTAAGTTTCTAGTATAATGGTATCCGTCTATCCGGTATCCGTTTATCCGGTATCCGTCTATCCGGTATCCGTCTATCCGGTATCCGTCTATCCGGTATCCGTTTATCCGGTATCCGTCTATCCGGTATCCGTCTATCCGGTATCCGTCTATCCGGTATCCGTCTATCCGGTATCCGTCTATCCGGTATCCGTCTATCCGGTATCCGTCTATCCGGTATCCGTCTATCCGGTATCCGGTACCCGTCTTTTCTACCATGCCGATCGGAACATGTTTGGCAGGCAAATGAGGCGTGTAGTGCTATCCTCCAAAATACACAGCGAGATCTTGAAGTTCTTTATGATCTTTCTACTTTCGTCATTTCAATTCATATTTAAGAATTTAGTCAGGAGCTTACCTTTGGCTGCGAAATTTGTGCGTTCTGTCTATGTGTTATCTGACCAACTGCTTGTACTAGTTTTAGAAATTGAACCCGTTACGATTAATTGCTCTAAAAGCGAAAGCTATAGTACTGCTAGTTGCCCATATGTAAGCGGAAAAGGTCACTCCCTAAGATCTCAGCAAGCTTGTCGAAAAGAAAAAAATATGCCAAATGGATGCGTGATGAATGGTACAAAAAGAAAGAGACTTCATATATACTGCGTTAATTGGGGGGGGGGGGGGGTGTTTATGAATGAACTTTGAGCCGTATTTTTCGTGTTGACACTGAGTTATATCAAGACGGCTCTTAACTATGGTGACCCACAACTCTCACAGCATTAACAAATTAACAAAACGTTTACAGCATTAGCAAATTGTTCACAGCATCAACAAATAGCTCACATCAATAACAAAATGGTCACAACATCAACAAATAGCTTACATTAAAAGCAATTCGCTCACAACATTAACAAATAGCTCACAACAAAAACAATGCGCTCACAACATTAACAAAACGTTCACATCAAAAACAAGTGGGTCACAACATTAACAAGTATAGCCACATCACCTCAAGCTCGTAGTACTGTAGTCAGTCCCTGATTTGTTGTCGAGGTTTTATAGATGAACATATTTGTGCTTAAGATGGCTTGAGAAATAAAAACTTTACTATACATCAGTAAAGTCTTTCAGTGTGACATTTATGTCTTTGAAGGTATTTTTAATAATGCAAGTAAGAAGGTATTAATAATGCAAGTAAACATGTCGTACTTCTTCCCAAAGCTTATGGTACAGAAGCATGGATGCGTAAAGATGTGCAAACATTTTCAAGCCTTTAAAGCAAGTGTTTTCTTTTAGGAAAGAGTCAAAGACGACAACGCTTTAAATACTAAATCAAAGCCGTGCATGTCGTCTTGTTTTAAGTTGTTTAGCTATGTTTAACGATCTTTTATGTTGAGGTCTTTGCAAGAAGGGAAGTCGAAGTTTTTTTGACTCTCCGTCGGCCGTTTTCTTCTTGATTGAGCTTTATATGCCATTACGTTCAGTGTCCTTGATGTAGGAGTCATTTATTTATGGCCTTGGGTTTAATTCCCAAACACCGAATGGCAATCTTTAGCTCTTCCAAGTAATGAGATAACATAATTTGCAACAATATGGCACTGCGTTATCACTTTGCCACAGCTATACGCTGTAACCAATTTGTCAAAACATAACTCAGGGAGAGAAAACGACAGACAAACACATAGTATTATTACATGAGCGTAATTAGCTCAGAACTCCGCGATTCAGTTTAATATAAAACATGAAATAGTTTAAATGGGTATTTTTGACTGCACTGCATGGCGCCACTAACTGGTAACTTTTGTTCGAGATTGTGAAACGTGGATGTACTTAGTTCACTTGTGATATATAAATCGATCTCGTACCCAGAGCCCGCGTTCCTTTTTCCATAAACCAATCATATCACATATCTCATCGGCGTTATCCAAAGCTTCTCGTCCTTGCCAAAAGGAACACAGGCTCTGGGTACGAGATTGATATATGAATATGCATGTTGTGAATGTCATGCTTTCTGGTTGGTACAAACTGAATCGGGAAGTTCTTAGTTAAGGCTGATAGAATATACTATATGTTTGCCTGACTTGATAGAGAAATCAATATTTTTGATATTGGAAATGAAAAGAATACAGTTGTTTCACGAAGCCCTCGACAGAGGTTTACAGGCTCTGGGGTACTTGGGCAGGGAACAGCATAAACCAATCATATCACATATCTCATTGGCGTTATCCAGAACCTCTCGTCCTTGCCAAAAGGAACGCAGGCTCTGGATACGAGATGCCAGGTAAGTTAAAAGCATCCATTTAAACTATTTCATATCTTTTTATAAACTGAATCGTAAAGTTCTTAGTTAAGGCTTATAGAATATATTATGTGTTTGCCTGCTGAAATTATCAGTGCCGTCAGGTAAGTCAAAAGCACCATTAAAATTATTTTATATTTTTTTTTACAAACTGAATCCCTGAGTTCTGCGTTAAGCCTTACAGAATATACTATGTGTTTGCCTGCTAAAGTTACCAGTGCCGTCAGGTAAGTCAAAAGCATCCATTAAAACTATTTCATATTTTTTATACAAACTGAATCGTAAAGTTCTTAGTTAAGGCTGATAGAATATACTATGTGTTGGCCTGCTAAAGTTACCAGTGCCGCCAGGTAGGTGAAAAGCATCCATTTAAACTATTTCAAATCTTTTTATAAACTGAATCGTAAAGTTCTTAGTTAAGGCTTATAGAATATACTATGTGTTTGCCTGCTGAAATTATACTCAGTGCCGCCAGGTAAGTCAAAAGCACCATTAAAACTATTTCATATTTTTTTTACAAACTGAATCGTAAAGTTCTTAGTTAAGCCTTACAGAATATACTATGTGTTTGCCTGCTGAAGTTACCAGTGCCGCCAGGTAAGTCAAAAGCATCCATTTAAACTATTTCATATTTTTTTATACAAACTGAATCGGGAAGTTCTTAGTTAAGGCTTGTAGAATATACTATGTGTTTGTCTGTCGCTGTTTACCCCTGAGTTATGTTTTGAGAAATTGGTTAGTGTGACATAGTGTCTAGACAGTGATAACGCAGTTCCATCTTGTTGCAATGTTATCTTGGAAGAGCTAAAGACGGCCACTCAGTGTTTGGGAATTAAACCCAAGGCCATTAAATAAATGACTCCTATATCAAGGACACTGAACGCAATGGCATATAAAGCTCGATCAAGAACGGAACGGCCCACGGAAGGTTAATATTAGTGATGCAAACTTTGTTAAACATAGCTAAACAACTTAAAATATGACTATAGACGGCTTTGATTTAGTAAGAGTTATCGTCTTTGACCCTTTCTTTAAAAAACCCCTTGTTTTAAAGGCTTTAAAGTGTTTGCGCATCCATGCTTCTGTACCGTAAGCTTTGGGAAGAAGTCCGCCATATATTTAATTGGCACAGTGTAGTGGTTTAGCCTAAACCACTACACTGTAGATTTACAGTGTAGTGGTTTACTGGTGCCTTGAAGTTCTTCTCGTCGTTATTTCTCGACGAAGACGACTTGTCTTCTTGAACGAAGGGAAATAACGGCGAGAAGTCTTCAAAGCACCAACCCTACAGGCCTGTCCCCAACAGTCAAGTAATGGAAATTGCTTAAATATTAGTTAAAAACGCCAGGCAGAAAACGTTTGCCTCCTCGGCCTCCCGGTACTGCCTAGTGTTTTCCTGCTCTCCACGCCCAGCTTCGACTTGAGTTTTGGGTGGATCGTCGACCGGTCTGTCCAACTGAGCGAGTGAAGAATTAAATTTTCAGTTGGACTTGGCCTGTCGACGATCCACCCAAAACCAAAGTCAAACGATGCGAACTATATCAGGAAGACAGTTACCTTTACCTCTCGGCCACGGAGGAAAAGATGTTTCCCAACGAAATCACGAACGGGTCTTTCCTTGCTCATCCCCATGCAAATAAAAAAATATACAAAAACGCCCCTTGCAGGCGTTTTTTGGGCGAATTAGCTAGGTACACTGCAAAGAAACAAGCAGAAGAAAAATCCGAGTTAGAAATAATGGCAAAAACACTTCGTTAGCGCAATAAAAACTCCTTTTGGGCTTCGTACATAGACTATTAAACACTATACATACGGGTATTTTCGGGCGGACAATGGTCATCTGACGTCATTTGCTGCTGCTGTGTGAAGGAAAGGCTTCGTTGAAAATTTCTCCGCGTGGATAGAATATTTCGATGCAAAAAGCCTTCCAAAGGTCTTCAAAGTGCTGATTGATTCCATAGAAATGGGAAGGAACATGCAAAGAAGACATCTGGGGAAAATTCGAGGTAAAACGACGAAGAAATGAGGAAAAAATTGCGAGTCAAATGTGGGGTCGTCAAGGAAAATTCAAAATCAAAATGGCGTCAGTCTTCTTTTCCGATCTAAAGATTCAACGAAAATCGCTTTAGTGTGGTTGGATATCAACAATATTAGATTACTACACATGTAAGTATATTCTGTAAATAGTCTACGCATGTTTTAGCTGTTAAATATTATCTCTTATGACAACCATTCGGTGTGCTCACACGGTTCGAATCTTATTTTTTAAAATTTACTAAAATCCAGATAAATGCACCGATCTATACGACCTGAGTATGTTTTTCTCTTTTTAGCAGGACCGTAAGGAAACGCTCGAAATGAAACACTGGTGACACGATTAAAACAGAACCTTCTCGAGGTAAAATAATTTTTTATACAACTGATTAATTTTGTTAAAGAAATTAAAGTTACTTGGCGCGATTTGAAATGTTTCATATCTTACATATTGATCTTTGCATTATAGATATTCCAGAGTTATTGTGAGACAAACAAGTGACAACTGTGATGCCAAATGACACAGCCACAAAGGACTTTGAAGAGGATTTAGTGGTAAGAAAACCAAATATTATACTTACTGGGGTTAATTCACGGCCCCATAGCTTCTAGCTTAAATTATTATTGTGGATAATGAAGTTATGTCAATCTATATATCTACCTGTCTAAGCTATATCTATCATTGCAAATTCTCTATAGCCCCCCCCCCCCCCCCCCCCCACTGCCAGTGATTCAGTAAAGTTTCTTTCTTAACGTTCGTTTCACGATTGAAATTATGTTTGGAAATCCAAGTAATACATAAATTAGCTCTCTTTTAAATCTTTCCTCTCCAGTAAAAACACACCCACCCTGTGCAGATAGAGAGTTTGTGATGATGATTATTATATATAATTTATGAAGTGCTGCATCGATAGTTTCTTCATTATTCTTTATAAACTTGAGGATAACTCACTTTAATTTTTCCTTTCCTTTTTCTTTTTCTTCAAAACCTCTTCTATCCACTGGTACAATGAGCTCTATACACGAAACATCGAAATTCAGATATCTATTTTAAATTCAAAGGCGATTCCGAGCTAGGGCCAAGCCTGACTCACCGAGTGTTTAGATGAGCTTTAAACTGCCTTTGATTTGAGCTGCAAGTCTGAATTTCTTGATCCTTGCACTTTAGACTCTGGTTTAAATTCGACATGGAATGTCCCCTTTCTTTAACGCAACTCAATTTTTTTTCTCCTGTTTACCCCCTTGTTTCCCCGAGTACCCGTTCTACGGTAGTACACCCTTCTTTTACACCACTTCAATCTTTATCCGGCTTCCCCCCAGTATCCCTCTTGCAATTGTAAGTTTTTCGTTTGACTTAGTTACTGTATATTTATTCACTCAGCTTGACAATTACATTTATATGATAACTACAGGGTGTATCAAAAAAAAGTAGACAAATCTGAAATCGCTCTCTGCCTCGCGAAGCGCCTCAATATACGATGTTTTTTTATTAAAAGAGATTGTTTTGGTACTTATAATCTAGAATAAACCGAAAAAATAAGAAATTTAAAACTTCAATACCCGGGGGGGGTTCTGTCTTTTACGGCAATATAAATATGCCTTGCGCACAAAACTTAAATGCTTAAAAGTAATTTTGACTTGGTAGATGGAAAATTTGTCGGGTGTTGTATTGCTGTACAAAATTTCAGAAAATTTGATCGAGTCTAAGCCGTTCAAAACGTCGCGCGAACTTCCATATTTTTAGCAAAATTAGCTTTGTGCATGTTTAATTTATGTATTTACTTAATTTGTATACAACTCCCAAGGGACATTTAATTAAAATTGGAACATTTCTTCAGAAAAACGATTCTTATTGAGAAAAAATATACGTTCGCGCGACGTTTTGACTGGCTTAAACTCAATCAAATTTCTTGAAATTTTGAACAGCAATAAAACACCTAACATACTTTCTACCTACCAACTCAAAATTACTTTTGAGCCTTTAAATTTCGTGCGCAAGCCATTTTTAATGTGCTTCAAAATACGCACACCCCTGGGTTTGAAACACTTAAATTTCAGAATATTTTCATTTATTCTACACCGTAAGTACCCAAGCAATGTACATTAATAAAAAACTTCATACTTCAAGCCGCTTCGCGAGGTTGAGAGCCGTTTCAAAATAGTCTACTTTTTTTTGATACACCCTGTATAGTGAAATACACACTTATTCATTTACTTTTAATTCCACCCTGTCGTTAACAGCCCTAGTTAATAACCCGGGTTCCGTTGATTACTGATATTTTACAATTGCAAGCATGCACCCTGTGAACACCGGAGTACCCGGTGCAAACCTAGGACTGTCGGCAGAGCGTTGACTAACTCCTTGCATGGGTGTCACGAGTCTGAAGTGAGGATTGAACTCACGACCTCAGAGGTGACAGGTGCTTGCTCTGACGATTGCGCCACTTGGTCATTACTGTGTAGGGTCAAACAATCCTATAAGAGAAATTTAAATTCTCTCGCATTTCACGTAATTATTTCTCACTCAATTATTTCACAGAACAGTCACTAAATAGTTTCCTGGCCAGGATAGCGTTATCTATCTTCTTGGGACGTTGCCTGAGGTTTAGTTTTCCTAAAATATCTTATCATCACGCGCGCATGTATGACGCCATCTTCAACAGGAAACCATTTAGTTTTTCATTATTCTCTTATTTTCTTTCAAGTCATTTACATAATCAAAAAGTGTAACCCAGAAAAGGAAATTGTGGGATTCTTGGGCGCCCGTTTTAGTCTACCAACGTGTGCGATCAAATACTTTTTCAGTTTCTTTAAAACTTCCAAATTAAATATATAGTCCCCACGACAAAGCAACCAGCAATCAACCTATGCAGATTTTGCTTTAAAAATAAAACAATATTTGACCGTGGTAACTCCCAAGAACGCCTACAATTGTCCACGGGTTTCAGTGACCCAGGAGTTTTGTCCGTCGACTACCCTCTGTTATATGCAACGCCTATTGTGTGCTCACTTAGTGCTCTCTAATTAACAATTAGATTACGAGCTCGAGATTTCTATGCGGTGATAGTTGATGAGGGCAAAGCCCGAATCAACTATCACCACATAGAAATCGAAAGCGAGTAATTTAATTGTTTTAGTAGAATCAGAGGTCAAACATGGAATATTCAACAAAAAATTTGATTTTTAAGCAATTTTTTTAAAAGAAACCTCTATAGGAGGATGATTGTTTCGCTACTCGCTATCTATCGAGGAATAGATAGCAAGTAGAGTAACCAATCAAATTACAGCATTTGCAATAGTATACTAGTATGATTCTACTAATACTTATTAAGATATTTTGCTCAACTTGTAAATAGTTTTCTAAATATAGCAATCGTTTATTTTTCAAAGGATTTCAAAAGAGGTGCCAACTGAGAAAGTGAATACACTGAACAAAGATAGAACAAGATGGGAAAGAATTGACATCGACCTAATAAGTGAATTGCTAGCCGTGTCCATCAGATGCAAAGATGAAAATACTATCGCAATGTACGGTTTGTCAAAATCATTTACAATAAAATTTTCGTCTACTGTAGTTTCAAATATTCTGAAATTTTTTTGTAACATTAATTTTTTCTCTTTATCTTACGATGGCTAACGGGATATGAGCGAACATGTGGACCTTCTGGACCGACATGATGTTCTGAGGAAAGAGTGCCAACCAGATAAACTGCATGATCAAGCAAAACCAATCGAAGGCACGACAATCCAAAGATAGATTGAAAGTAAGCCATTTTCTTTGTCAGTTCTACTTTTCATTATTTGCCTCGTGAACCTATGTCAAACTTTGCTATTAAGTGGATATGGTAACACAAAGTCACATCTCTGACTAACGATGCCAGTGTCTGTAGCGCAATCAAAACAACTTAAAAAACATAGGATCTTTCACTATCTGAAACGATATAAACAAAGTTCGACGTTTCGAGCAAAGGCTCTTAGTAATTAATGACGTCACAAGCTGGGTTAGGTGCCCAAAATGTTGCTGATTAATATGTGTTGAAAATAGACACGAATATATAATTTCGCGCCATGTTTGTGGCGTAACATGCATATCCAAAATTAGCTAAGATGGCGGATATAAGATTATTTTAAATCAAAATATCCCACGAGGTGAGCAACATTCAAAGTGTATAACAGTTTTCCAGGTAATTCTCTTGCCCCTAAATTTCTTTTGAATAAGACATTCTTTCGAAATTTATTACCATGTTCCTTTAACGATCATTGCGCATGTGAAATGTAAGCTTAACATACATATAACTTCTCTAAATACATCCATCCCACATTAATCGATATTTTTCCCAAATATTTTCGTTGAAAAAGGACCTAAAAGGTTGTAACGAAGAAAGCAGCAAAAGAATGAACCATGAAACGACCTGTAAAAGCCAATACATTCAAGGTTTAGAAATGTAAGTTGAGAGTAAAAATATAAGTTAAATTAAGTAAAATAATGTTGGACAGCAAGACCTAGGGTCGTGTCGGTGAACTCTATACAGGGTGTGTCATAAAAAACGTGATCGTACGTTTGGTCTCGGGCGCTCAATATTCAGCACACAGAAATAAGTTTAAAACACCAGAATTTTATGTTTTTAATTTAGCAAACACGAAACGAATCAGATAAAAATTGCCGGTCGAAATTGCATTACATCACTGTTGTGAATTTATTAAAAATCTGTTGTAATCCCATTTGCTAATTAACTGGAGTGACCAATAACAATGCGTAAATTTCTGTTTCCCAGGATATATTCCTAATCATAATTTATGCATAAGACCTATGTGTAGATGTATGTGTATTTGATCACCTGAAAAGTTCCCAAGCAAAACAAAATGCTCAATCCTGAGAAAATGGTGATTAGTGAATGTTGCCTTGTATTACATAAACCACAACAAAAAATGCGAAATTTTGAGGTCAGTTATACCAAAAATCTCGATAAAAATGACTTGCACAATCAGAAAGCTACGAAAAAAACTACATATAAAATTTTTAATCAGTTTTTTATTTCTTAAATTGTTTTCGAGTTGTGCGCTCTCAAATGGAGTCAAAACGCGTTTTATTAAACTGGTACACATTTCTTTATTTGAGATCTAATTTATGCAAAATCCATGCCAACAACATATAATTATGATATTTAAAACAACAATGACTAAAAACTAGAGGCAATAGAAGCGTTCTGAAAATATTTGACCAATTCATTTGCTTACGTTTAGCAGTTCCTCTGATCAATTCCTCAAAATTTTGAAGAGGTTCCCTAAAAGTTCCCAACTTCCTGTTCTTTGACTAATCAGAATGATGCTATATCTTCTTCTTGAGAATTTTGAAAACAGTTTTAAACATTTAAACGAACTTTTCAAAACTTGGGGAACTGCTAAACTAGAAATGAATTAATAAAATATTTTCGGAACGCTTCTGTTGCCATGACTGCATATTTAGTGTTTTTCTAAGCTTCCCGATGATGCAGTCATTTTTGTGTGGATTGAAATTTCACATTTTTGCTATAACTTGTCTCTAATCATCAATCTTCTCGGCATTAGGCAAGTATTTTGCTTGAGAACTTTTTTGACGATCAAATAGACATATTCTACATATTAAGTCGCACAAAATGTATTTTCCTGATGGGGTTTACGAAACGAAACGATTTGACCTCCGCTCACAGCCTATTAAACTGAAACGATAACTTGGCCGCCATTTTTGAAGCTAAATTAACTTTCAAGTCCAGTTGAAATATAAAAGTTTAATTTCCATATCAAATTCCTAAAATAAGAACAACCATTCAAATTCGTCGTTCTTATACAAGAAAGACGAATTTAATTGGTTTTTCTTATTTCGGTATCTTTTGGGAACTTTGTTTGGAAATTGAGCCTTATGAAAACTGATGAACATGGTAAAGTAATCTTATTGGTTTATGAGCTTCTAAAGTCCTTCTTCACTTTGAATAAAATCTGTTCAAAAAAGGGGAAATTGTTTAAAATGGCACTAAAACTGTCGGTCGATGAACTTTTTCACACAAACAAGGAGTATTCTACCTGGAGCTATCTTCTAATAACTTTTAATTGTAAATGATTGAATGTTAACGAATAGTTGGCACGAACGCTTAACGCAAATTATTACCCGACAATTTTGATGAAAAATCTGCGTATTAACAGGAACAGTAATTTCGTCTGCTGTTCAAAATCAGCCACATGAACACAAGATGTTTTTGTTAAAAGTATTTTATAAATTAATCGCGTTATTCTTTCATTTCCAAAGGGAACGGGGTTTGAAAAAATTCAAGAGAGAAAGATCAGAATGAACGATCCTGGATAACATTGACCACAAAACAATAACAATCCACAAGAATGAGAAGACGCCACATTGTACTAAAGGGTAGTGGTAATTTACAAGTTACTAGAAAACAAGATGCTTGTTATTTAGTAATCAAAGAGGATTTAGGTAAATTTTATGTCGTTGTTTCTCTTTGACAAAAAAAAAGAAAAAGCAGAAAATTAGTTAGAGAAAATTAAGATAAATAAATCACGAATTTACACAGCAAAAGTTTAAAACAACGAGGAAATAAGATTTTTTGCAAATTCCCAAGGGAACATACGATTTCATTGTATCGTACTTGACTTCATTGATAGTACGGTTTATATTTTTTTTAGCATTTTTAATTCCCAAGGGAATACAAAATGCTTTGTTTTCCAAAGTAATATTTGACATTATAATGAGAATCTTCTTTGACTATTAATATGATAAGTATCTTAATCTTTCGGGTTTGTTTAGGCAAACAGAATCAATGGAACAATTAAGCCATTGTTTGTGTTCACTAGAGCAAATTACGGAAGTGGTTTGAGAGCAGCTGCGACGTACCACGCAAATGAAGGTGTTTCGGTTAAATAAGTATGAGAATTGCGGTAAAATTTTAAAACATTTTGATGCGTTTGAACTATATATAGTAACTCTATTAACTACAGGGAAAATCAAGTCAATTACAGTTAAGGATAACATACCTATAAACATACCTAAAGACGAGTCTTAATGAAAAGAAAACGACAACTTGAGTTCCGTTTCACGTTTAAAATGCTTTTCCTCCTCGCATAACTCTCATGCTTATTTGATCCAGCCTTAATTAGACTTTGGTAAGTATCAGATTTAAACTTTCTTCGGACCAGTTAACACAATTCAAAGCCCATGCCCTTTCAGCTAAGGTTTTATATTTGGAAACTCAATCAAAAACTCAGTCTAAGTGGGTTTAAGTAGCCAGAGATAACGTAATTTAACGTTTTATTTTGATTTTTTGTTTATAACGTAATTTTATTAGCTAAATGTATGGACTGTGAGGGTGTGAGGCGTGTGTAAGTTGCATGGGGGTTAGGCTTATTAAAGGGATTAAGATTTTTGAAAGTATGCTTAAAAAAGCTGCCATTACTTCTAACAAAACGACTAGGAGTAAGTTCTGAACATTTAATTGCTCTAGTGTTATAAAATTTTCTGCGATGTGGAAAGATATTAAAGTAAAATGCAGGTTAAGTCTTGTACTCAAGTAAATTTAAAAATAGTCAAGTAGACAGCTCACCTGTTTTTGTACGCGTTCTCTATTGTTGTACATTAGACCTTTTCCGTGTTTACGTTCAGCCTAAAATATCCGAAAAATTATATTTAAAATGCATACTTTACCAAAATTTTAATTCTTTTAATTTTCAAATTTGGGTGGCAGTCGGGGTGGTGGTGGTGCATGCGGGTTCATCAGCTGCGAGTGACTGTGCGATGGTGAGGAAAGTGAGGGTAACGAATGGAATGCAGGAGCTTAGGACCGAGGAAGACAGCTTAGAACTGAGGCAGGTAGGCAGTTGGTAGGATCAGCGGGGGGCACTCGTCATTTTGGCTTTGGGAATCAAATTTGCATGCAAAGTATTTAAGTCACTAACGCTTGTTGTTTTGATTTGTTAGGTATGCGCGGCAGCTCTCTAGAGAAGATCAACTTAGCAATTTGCAATTAGCATTTGCAAGGTTGGTCTTCTTTTCTTCGGCTACCCCGGCCAGCTCTCCGAGTGCTACTTTCACCGTAAACAAGTAGAAGTACTTGTACTATATGTACAAGTACTCTTCTACTTGGGTGGAAGTAGCACTTGGAGAGCCGGCCGGGGTAGGGGGATTTTTTTTATTCAATTTCTCAATTCCCATGGGAATTGAATTTTTAATTAAAAGGCCACACATGTAAATTTTGTAAATAATTTATTGAAAAAAATTTGTAAAGATTACGACTTAAATAACAAATAAAAAGAGATTAACTACCACACATTGTACTTATTCAAATAACAATAGAAGAAAACAAAACATGGCACGAACATGCGAAAAGGCAATGTTCAAAAGAACTTGGTCAAAAGATAAATGCTTATACTTCAGGATAAATCATCACGAAACAACTAAAAGTGGTAAATTTTGCGAGTTTGACCGACTTGTGAAACATAACACCACGTTGTCTCGTAATTACAGAGAAATATATGGCTCAAAGATATAGTAAACTGAAGAATGGAAATAAGAACACTCATTTTCCTTTTTGTCAACGTTTATATAGAATGAAATAGAGATCTTTTATAGATAAACTTTCATATAAAATTTACCGTAATTTTTACCCAAATATTTAAAGCAATGATTAATTAGTTTTTAGTAGCTAATCAAAACCAGACCAGTTGAAATACGAGAATACATAGCAAGTGTTTTAAGCTGAATTAGCAATTTCTTCAAATAAATATCCTTATCTTTAAATTGTCTTGACACTTTGCAATACCTTCTTCAATGCACTTTGTAAAACTTATCATCAAATGAATATGTAATAAAAAATCTCGCGAAAAGCATCTTTGTTTTAGTCAAGCTCCGAAAAACTGAAAAATGTAATCATTTCCATCTTATAAGCCATATATCTCACGTTACGTTTTTAACCTGACAAGACGCAATTTATTTGAGATAAAGTCTTACAGTTTCAAAATGCAACTGAAAAAATATTTTAGTGACATGCAACAATCTTCTTGATATTTTATAAAGTTAAATCAAATCTATGTACGTATTTTCGAACAAAATTTTACTTGTTTTGCAGAGAAAAATACACTTTAAATACGATGAACTCTTTCATGAGGCATTAAAAAAGAAATGTCCCACAATTTTGATTGAAAAATTTGATCTGCCAACAACTCAACTTTTTGTTTCAAAAAAATCCCACTAATTTTAAACAGTCAAAAAATTACTACGAGGTTGGCAAATACAACTCACTGTGCAACATCCAAAGTGTTTAACTCAATGCATGTGCAACATCTCAAGTGGTCAAACTTACACAATCTTTATAATTTCTTTCAATGCTTAAAATTTTTAAAAAGACAAGCCAAAACTGGATGTTTCACAACTAACAAACATAAATAAGGCTAGTAGCAACTGAATGCTTGGAATATGTGAAAGTCTGTAAAGCAGAAACATCAAAAAACCAATGAATTTTGGTTAATAAACTCCTTGTCAGGTTAAAAACAAATCTTATTGAAGCATAAACGTTATCTTTACTCACTTGTTGAAAAGACCATCTTCAAAAGCCATGTAAACCTGTTTTCTTATATTATTATTACAATCACAAAGTGGAACTATTCTGAATGCAAATTTGAACTGAAGCCAAGGAAATGAATCAAATTTAAATTTAATTTTATTTGTCAAACATGAATGAACCAGGACAAGCTAGAAAAATAAACAAAAATAGGCCAAAGAACATCTTGTAATTGCCTCCGTAAATCTGATTAAAAAACATAAAACTCAATGACAATTTATTGTTCATACCGGTAATGCCTAAACTATGTCTAAGTCAATTTTAATCTGTAATCCTGATAAGAATTGTCTTCAAATGCATGCTTTTCAAAAAATACAGTAGCTAACAGATTTAAGTGCTACAAAATTTACTCAAACTTAAAAGGTTTGTTTAATTTTTGCAGAACACTATCAAACTCAACCACAATCCTGTCAACTTTAGTCTCAATATAACATTGTAGAAAAATCTACTTCTACTGCTTGCTTGTTTCCAACCCTTGCATTGAGCATAAATCTCAGAGATGTTACATGTGTGCATGAGACATATTTTAACTGAAGAACTCATTACATGTTTGAGGGTTGGTTTGCTGTACATGTAAGTTTATTAATTTTGTTGTCTGGTTGTGGTTCTCTTTTTATACAACAGCTCATACTATTCCAAAGTGGAGAGTATACTGTTTTAGTGCTTCAGTTCATTTGCATTTAAACCAGTCCCACCTTGCAATGCAGCCAAGTTCAGTTAATATTACCGGACTATTTAACATTATTTGTTTGTTCCAAAGTTGAAGAAGTTACTACATTGAAAATCACACAAAAACTGAAAAATTACACAACTAAAATGAACATTAACAGCTTCAATAGCAGAATTTTCCGTGTTAAATTAAACACTACTGTACGAAATCTGAATTTGTGGGTTTTTCAGATACTCTAACTGTGTTTGGTACTACTTCTTTATGCAATTCAAGTCAAAGTTTCAAAATGGATACTGACAAAATATTTGGGATTGTAAAAATTCACTAAAAATCAGAGACCTTGGTTGAATCAGTTTTTTTAGTGCAAATACATTTGACTGAAAATAGAAATCATGAATTTTGGGTTTTTTAAGATGTGACTCATTAACACATAACTCCCATACATGAGTTAGGTCGTTCTTTGTGATTTTCAAAGGAACATTTCAAGCTTTAAACAAACATTGAAAGTCAATTCAATGATGAGAGGATTGAGATAGTAAATCAGGAAATCAAGTTATTTTCTATTTTGATTAGAGGTTCATATACAATCTGTATGTTTGTTTGGAAACGAAAATTCATCATTATTTTCATATTTCAAGGCAAACATTCTTTGACAAACTTGATACCAAGTCATGAAACATGAAAAAATAAAGTTTTTCATGAAACATGAAAAAGCTGGTATACTATAAGTTTAAGATCTCTAGACAACTATCTCAATCTCCTTTTACAACATTATAAAGCTAAATAATAAAAAAACCTGTCATGTTTTGTTGTTAAAATGCATGAATGAAAAGGAAGCCAAACAAAATGTGTGTCCAAAACATTATACAATGTATGAACTTTTCAAAACACAAACAATTTATCATTATTTGGCTTTATAGAAAGTGAAATTAAAATTCTTTGAAAATTATTTGCTTGTAGTGACCTGCGACAAGGTAAAAATTGACCAATTAACTTCAGTTACAACTGTAATACTAATCAATCACTTCGCTGATATACAGTAATTTTCCAACACTTTGCGACTAATTGGTAAATTCGAAAACTTCACAGCAAACCTCTGGTCAGAAGCAAGCCTATAATGTTCAAATTATTTTGTAATTAAACAAGACAAGAAAATAGCAAGACCTTTTTGTATCCTTTCAATCCTTGACAATGTTTCTTTTTGTTCCATGGCTGGCAAGATGTCAGTCAACAATTGAGGCATTCTTGGAACTGGCAACATACATCTACAAAACATGGAAGATCGAATGTTGAGGATGTTTCTCAAACACATTGTCATATAAACATTTCCTAAATGAAAAGAAAAAAGATGACTATACCTTTTGTATTTTCACTTTGTGGAACTTGGCAGTTGTTGAGAGAGAATGCCAAGCATCTTGCTGATCTACAAACAAATTTTAATGAATCGTATTTACAATATGACTAACTGCAATGGTAAATGAAGCACAAGAAAAATATAACAAAGCAAGGGATTGGATGATAATTGAATAATACATCAGGCAAGTTAATGAGAAAGCATCCATAATATCCACACAGCCCTAAAAGGAGGGTGGTGTGTTATAATAAGCTCTTCACCATCTTTCCAACTGGGGATCTCCATACACTTATGCACAGAATGCATCCAGGTCTAGATTTGCCTGACCCAGCATATCTCTATATTAAATTCAGCAACTAAATCATGCATAGATGGCCTTGCATCCTTTCTTTCTTATTAAAGACAATTTTCATGCAGATTTGGTATTGATCCTTGCTAGTTGTAGTGCAGCATTACAATTGCTGCTTCGAAACATCATTGGTCCAAAATTACGGATATTCACTTTGGCTCAGCGCATTGCAAGCTACATTATCCCCCCCCCCCCCCCATCATAGAACAATCAGTAATTTAGTGGAGAAATCTATTTAAAGACAGTTCCTTAGCATGTTTTGTTAAGCTAATTTGGAGCCTCTTTATCAGAGAACATTTAAAAAATTTTACAAACTTAACTAATGCCCACTCCCAGTTCTCACAATTTATATCACCCCCCCCCCCAGTTGTTAATCCTTAGTAGTGGAATACAAACTCAAAATACAATGTAAAAACCCCAAACGTTCTTCTTCAAAATCTTCTTTAATTATTAAAAGATCAAAGATTTAATTAAAGAGGATTTGCCAACCCTGTCTGCACTTTTGCTATAAAATTGCCTGAGCATTAAATTTGAGATCTCAGTTAGTATTTGTATTGTATTTCACGGTATTATTATCAACTAATTTCAACTGAAATCCGCAGCTTTTATATTCATGTCTTTCAGGAGTGATCATATGCATCGCCAAGCTTGGAAGCACTCTAATTTTGTACATAATTCCACTGCGATTTCACAAAAATCGATTTCTATGAGCGATCTAGATAGTATACTACAAATACAGATGAAAAATAAAGCATATTACCTTAAAACGAAGTTACTATCGATAAAAAGCTAACCGATTCTGATCTTGATGCTTTGCTCAACCCTCGTGCACAGGAAAAAATATGATAAAATTTGGAAAAAATTTTCGAGCACCGTCGGAAGCCGAAATGGGCGAGGTTTTGTCGACAAATTCCGAGCACGTTTGCGGATAAAACGCGGATACGGACAAGCACAGATGCGGATATGGATGAAAAAATACGGATAGGAAATTGTGGATGGCGGATAAAACGCAGCATGCGCGGCTACACAAATTTCAAACGGGATCTGCCAGGTGGGCGGGGAGGATTGACCGGTTTTACGTGCGTATTCTTTTCGTCATGGATTCTTTCACGTAGCGACTTTTTTCAAGTGTAGAAGAGTATCAAGAGTTAGATATAGACCATGATGTAAACACAATTAGTTAACAGCTAATCTGAGACATTTCGACAGCGATGATCGCAATTGGGGTTTAACATGAATGCTGCCTCTTACTGAATTGACGACGAAGTGTGGATTCGAATTCTATTTTATAACGTTCCTACTTCCTGACTATGCAGGAAGTTGAAAAATCTGTCTAACAAAAAAACCCGGAAATCGTTAGTTGGGTATGTAATTTTGATAATTTTGAAATACATTCTATCCTATATATGGTACATGATCTATAGTTGGACCAACCTGTCTTAATAAAATAGATAGTGGTAAAAAATTGCCCAATCTGTCAAATTACTGTCGTCCAACGTCATAGTTTATCCATATACGTACAGTCAATAATTGTCAAACAAGATTGACAAGAATGTTTAGCGCGAATATAGAGAATACAAGATGGGAAAACTTTGACAAAGTGCATATACAACCAGTTTCTTATTCTTCAATTTGGTAAAAAAATTTGGTGGAAAAGTAGAGTACAACCAGTGTAAAAGTACTCTGTCTTCCTTGTTCAAACTTCCCGTGAGAACAGTCAGATGCAAATAGATTTTACTACTGAAAATAGTCATTTTTCCTTCATCCACTTTGCTTTATTCCGAGATTGCATATAGTAACAACAATCCCTCAACTACAAAAGATTTTAGTTTTAGTCGCAAAAAATACGCCAGTAATTCTACTATCCTATTTTGATAACTGCAAGACGTCGGTATCATCTTTTTAAACTTTTTTCTTTTAAACGAATATTCCTATTTGTCTTTGACAAGACAAGAAAACTCTATTGCTTGACAATAGTTGGTAGTCGTCCAAAAACTACGGCCAGCCGACAATTTAAGAAAAAATAAAAAGGAACAAATTCCGAAAAATAAAGCCATCTTGGAATTCAAGATATGAATAAAAACAAAACAAAGAATTGAAACTGTGACTTTGTTTCAAAGTCATTTGTCAGACGATGACTTTGAAATAAAGTCGAAAATTCACAGTTTCAATTCCTGCTTTGCAAACGGAATTCCGTGATCATCAAGTTTACTATTTACTATGTTCGGAATAGCGGGGATTTGGAGCCCAGCAGGCTTCTTTAAGTTCTTAACATGTACGAATAAACTTTTAAAAATAATTATATACAGTGGCAGTCTTAACATGTGGCTTGGTGAGGTCTTCGAACAGAGTGATAGACTTAATACAATGATGATAATTTATTAATTACAGTAATATAATAAGTTCATGATGTGTGCGAGCTTTTTAAAACAAACTGTATTTCACTGCTAAAATTAACACATAACTGGACTTGAGACTTACTCACTGACAAACTACTAGCAAAATTTGCATTGAATTGACGCCCTTGTAATCAACATATATTCAAATTAAGTCGATTAAGAGCCGCCTTTTACCGGACAGTCTTCCAAAATTGTCATAATTCAAGGTTGTTGTGGTAAAAACTAAAAACGTGAGTTCAGTAGGAGATTGACTGATTGAACATGTACCCACGTGCCGTGCGCGGTCCACTTCAGCACAGGGAAATGAAGTAGCCGCCCTCCCAGCGGTGACAGATATTATTTCAGACAAAATTTGTTCAAAAACCAACAATTGAAACCAAGGCATGGTTACTAAGCTAAACGCGATCAAAGGTACTGGTAAGTAATTTCAACATGGCTTCCTTTTCTAACAAGAGACCAAGAGTCAAAATATGAATATGGAAGATATTGGATGATATGGATTAGATATGGATGAGCTTTCTAATGATGAGGGCTTGAATATTCATGAATCGACGGAAAGTAGCGAGGTAAATAGAATTGGTAATATTTTTCCTGAGTACAGACTGTACGACTACGTGGTTTGTTTATGAATTTCACCAGTTTAATATACGTACGGATATTGGATAATATTAATAATATGAAAATGGTGCGCGGAGTCACAGAGATACCAGATTTATTTCGAGTGTTGAACATGATATCCTAAGAGTGAGTGCAGCGAACGAGGGCATTTCCTAGCACCATGTATTTTTCTGTTTATTATATAAACTACAGTGTTTTCTACTAATATATATAAAATATCCAGTTCTATTAGTTGTCATAGTTGATTGTTTGAAAAGCGATAATTTTCACATGTCATGATCTCGCATTTGAGATTATCAATTTTATCAGTGCTGGAAATCTTTATGAAGCACTGTACTTTAAATAATAAGTATTGATAGACTATAGTCTGTCTAGTCACAAAGGTTAGTAATTCATTGCATGTAGTGATCATGTGATGGCAAACAGGCAGGTAAAAATTCGAGATTGTATTCAACCTACAATTATAGTCCTATATAAAACCCACAAGTAAGTCTCTTTTGACTTTATTTTGTAATCAGCCTGTATGGTCTGGAAAGTGTGGCAATTACACACTCAAGAATTTTTGTTGTGTTCAGGTTTGCATACTTGGCTTAATGCTGAATATGGCCAGTGCTAAGTATCTAACATGCACACTGAAGTGCATTTGACACATGTTTGCACACTGTACATTTGAAATTTTTGAAACCCGAGATCTTGTTAAAAACAGCCATACTTTCCAGTCTAGGTCATCAGTCTACAGTATCTAACTGCCTATCAAAGTGGATTGTTTGTACTGCACAGCCAAGATACAGTATTGGGCTGCAATTTTGATGTCTTCTAATAAATTTTCTATTAAATGTCTTCTATTATATTGCCTATATTTTAGTCCCTATATATTTTCTATTAAATATTTTAAATCTCAGCACATAATCTTTCCAGTCTAAACTGCAGGTTCATAAACATGAAAATTTTCGAACAATCAACATTATTGATTTCTTGTGGGTACAAGGCTGTTGTTTGAAACATTTGAAAATGTGAAAATAATGCAACCGACTGTGACTAGTTTGAAAATAAGCTAGTTAAGTGGACTATTTTTTATCACTCCCTGTATACTATCCTTCTGCCCATGCCATCTTTTTGCAACATTCAGTAACTGTTTTATTAAGGTTAAGTTAACAGTATCTAGCCATCCACATAAATTTAATGTTTATTTAATCAGAAATCTTTAGTAATGTTTGGTCACTATACTTTGGAACTTCAGTATTAGTAGAGAATAGCCAACAATAAGTCTCACTCATGTTGGGACCTTTATGTTTTTGTCTCCTTGGCTGTGACAATGCCGTCATTCTAGCAGCTAAACCTGGGGCATAATAAACATTTGAAAAACTTCATGAGATTTAGTCTGCGCAAAGATTGTGCAGAATGGAAATATATGAGCATGCACCCCCCCCCCCAATTATCAGTAATTAATATTTGATAATTATTTTTAGTCTCTGAGGCTGAGAAACAAATTCACACAATTGCCTGCATGGTAAATATTGTTTGGCTGGACCAACATTTCAGTCCTGTAAAGTATGCATTCACCAAAGGATCTGGCCTGCACAGTCATATTTGGACAATTCAGTCATCCACGGAAATGCACAATATAAATTCCAACAAAACGTCTGGAAGCTGTTTTAGGAAAAGAAAGGAACTTTGAAAAGACACACAATGGATGTGCTGTAAAGCCATAGATTAAGGATAAACAGATGTGCAACTGGATACGTGCCAGTCTCTCATGTTCTATGCTAATATACGACGTCATATCCACGAACCATGAAAGTGTTCATAAAATCGTCAATTAATTGACATTTCTCTTTCTAATTCGTTATAAACTTTGGCTTGTGTACTCGCCAGTATACTGCCCATATGACCTGGTTTTTGTTGGCAGCATGAGCATCAGTAAAATAAAAAGGGATAACGTTTCCAGTGAATTTTGCGAAAAAATCCTGAAAGAATTTTCTTTAAAATTTGTTTTTGTTCCTTTGCACATTTCGGTACTGTCGATTTCTTTGTTTTTTAACCGTGTGCTTATGTTCATCTTGCTAGTCAAAATCAGGTCTAATTAAATGTTCATTTATCTTATACTAAATATACCGTAATTAGTCAAACGAATACGGTTTTTGTAAATAATAGAATTTAATAAATAATTTTTTCTTATCTTGTGTTCAGATTTATTTATAAATCAAAATACAATATAATAATCTTATTACGAAAAATAGTGCATGTACCATATATTTTTGCTAACCTCATACATATATTATTCACTTTTTAACATACCTTTTTCTCGCTACTAGCCTAGTACTCACTCTTAAGCGCTTAAGATAATATTCTCCAAAATGCATGGTTACATAAATGTAGTTGTATACAAGACTGAATTTTGGGAGAGGTGCGCGCCTCCCCTGGGAATAGGAGAGGTGCACACCTCCCCCAAAAAAACCCCCACATTCCCTTACAATTTCTCCAAAATCTGGCCTTGGTTATATGTTAACTCGGTTTGTGCATGCATGCAACTTGATTTCTTACTTTACTTCAAATGGTCATTGTGGCCATGCGTGTGTCTTTAGTGTTGGGAAATGTTATAAGGATTGAAATTATTGTTTTCAGAGATTTTATGACTTTGGTTAAACATGATCAAATTTTGTCATTATTTAACCAAGCCTATTATTACACGAATTATTGTGTCTTTAAAGTTTAAAAATGTTATAAGGGCTGCTGTATTATTTTCAGAGATTTTACGACTTTGGTTAAATAGGAACAAATCTTGTCATTATTTAACCAAGCCTATTATTACACGAATTATTATGTATTTAGTGTTTGAAAATGTTATTATAAGGATTGAAATTATTGCTTTCAGAGATTTTATGACTTTGGTTAAATATGATCAAATTTTGTCATTATTTAACCAAGCCTATTATTGCACGAATTATTGTGTCTTTAGTGTTTAAAAATGTTATTATAAGGACTGCTGTATTGTTTTCAGAGATTTTATGACTTTGGTTAAACATGATCAAATTTTGTCAATATTTAACCAAGCCTATTATTACACGAATTATTGTACCTTTAGTGTTTGAAAATGTTATTATAAGGATTGAAATTATTGTTTTCAGAGATTTTATGACTTTGGTTAAATAGGTACAAATTTTGTCATTGTTTAACCAAGCCCATTATTACACGAATTATTGTGTCTTTAATGTTTAAAAATGTTATTATATGGATTGAAGTTACTGTTTTCAGAGATTTTATAACTTTGGTTAAATATGTACAAATTTTGTCATTGTTTAGCGAAGCCTATTATTACACGAATTATTGTGTCTTTAGTGTTGGAAAATGTTGTTGTAAGGGCTGCTGTTAGTGCTGTATTGTTTTCAGAGATTTTATGAGTTTGGTTAAAGATGATCAAATTTTGTCATTATTTAACCAAGCCTATTATTACACGAATTATTGTGTCTTTAGTGTTGGAAAATGTTATTACAAGGATTGAAGTTACTGTTTTCAGAGATTTTATAACTTTGGTTAAATATGTACAAATTTTGTCATTGTTTAACCAAGCCCATTATTATACGAATTATTGTGTCTTTAATGTTTAAAAATGTTATTATAAGGATTGAAGTTACTGTTTTCCGAGATTTTATAACTTTGGTTAAATATGTACAAATTTTGTCATTGTTTAACCAAGCCCATTATTACCCGAATTATTTTGTCTTTAATGTTTAAAAATGTTATTATAAGGATTGAAGTTACTGTTTTCAGAGATTTTATAACTTTGGTTAAACATGATCAATAATTCGTGTAATAATGGGCTTGGTTAAACAATGACAAAATTTGTACATATTTAACCAAAGTTATAAAATCTCTGAAAACAGTAACTTCAATCCTTATAATAACATTTTTAAACATTAAAGACACAATAATTCGTGTAATAATAGGCTTGGTTAAATAATGACAAAATTTGATCATCTTTAACCAAACTCATAAAATCTCTGAAAACAATACAGCACTAACAGCAGCCCTTACAACAACATTTTCCAACACTAAAGACACAATAATTCTTGTAATAATAGGCTTCGCTAAACAATGACAAAATTTGTACATATTTAACCAAAGTTATAAAATCTCTGAAAACAGTAACTTCAATCCTTATAATAACATTTTTAAACATTAAAGACAAAATAATTCGTGTAATAATGGGCTTGGTTAAACAATGACAAAATTTGTACATATTTAACCAAAGTTATAAAATCTCTGAAAACAGTAACTTCAATCCTTATAATAACATTTTCCAACACTAAAGACACAATAATTCGTGTAATAATGGGCTTGGTTAAACAATGACAGAATTTGTACATATTTAGCCAAAGTTATAAAATCTCTGAAAACAGTAACTTCAATCCTTATAATAACATTTTTAAACATTAAAGACAAAATAATTCGTGTAATAATGGGCTTGGTTAAACAATGACAAAATTTGTACCTATTTAACCAAAGTCATAAAATCCCTGAAAACAATAATTTCAATCCTTATAATAACATTTTCAAACACTAAAGGTACAATAATTCGTGCAATAATAGGCTTGGTTAAATATTGACAAAATTTGATCATGTTTAACCAAAGTCATAAAATCTCTGAAAACAATACAGCAGTCCTTATAATAACATTTTTAAACACTAAAGACACAATAATTCGTGCAATAATAGGCTTGGTTAAATAATGACAAAAATTTGATCATATTTAGCCAAAGTCATAAAATCTCTGAAAGCAATAATTTCAATCCTTATAATAACATTTTCAAACACTAAATACATAATAATTCGTGTAATAATCGCGTTTAGCTTAGTAACCATGCCTTGGTTTCAATTGTTGGTTTTTGAACAAATTTTGTCTGAAATATTAATACCTCGCGGTGATGGCGCTGAGTTAATTCAACATGGCGGGCCAGTAAAAAATAGAAAATGTTTTGAAAATAAGTTGTACAAATATGGCTGCTGATTCAATGGCCCAAAATCAAGAACAAGACATAAAACAGGTATATTATGAAAATATTGAGAAAACATTCGCTGCATGAAGTGGTCAAAATGACGGATGGAACATTGTTTGATTTTGTGCTTTTGGAGGCCGACGTCTGGGTAACTGAAAGTTTTAAACCAACCTACCAGACTGATAAGCTATTTTAGGAATAAAAACAGGCTGCAAACTGAGCAGTTGGTTACTGAGAAGTTGGTTATGGGGACTAAATGAGCAAATGATAAATCATGGTTTAACATGCAGACACTATTAAAATATAGTAATGTACATACTAACATACTATTGTCTTATGAATTTGTAGATCCAATCATTTCTACAGTCCTATAACAAATTATCTGAACTTTGCTTTATGGATTGTATACAAGACTTTACCAACAGAACTATATCAACCAATGAGGTAAAAATACATTCTGTCATACTGACTAACAGGATGGGGCTAGCAAAATATGAGCAACCTGTTCAGGGTTGAATTAAACAATGGCCAGATTTATACTAGACATGGATCATTTGTCTGATGAACTGTGCAAAGAACTCTAGGTGGATTATCCTGCCGCTTGCCTACTTTTGTACATTTAACATAGCCAAAGTATCTAACCAAGTTCGTGCAGAAGGCTGCCAACTGTGTTCGATGAACACTGTTGACAATACCTGATTGCAAGGTGATTCAAGCTCAACAATATTGTTGACAACATTGAACAATGTTGTTTCGTCAATGTTTCGTCAATCCTGTAGATTGAGCATTTCTTTTGTATGGCAAGGGTCTATTTTTCCTTGCACATCAGCATTCACTTCCCCAAAATATTGTTGTCTTTTATCCTCTTTTCAGAACAGTTGTGTGATGAATTGTGCAGAAAAATATCTCAAGATGACTCAAAGGCTTACCTTGAGACTTCAAGAACAACAGCAAATGCAAAGTGAAGGCCTCTTAACACCTGGAGCAAAATGACATTATTAAATAAAGAACTATTATTTTACCAAAATATGCAAGGCATTGCACAAAATGCACAATGACTGCATCTGATTGCCCATCCTGGATGGACTTGATTCTTTCAAGAACATCAACTGCTCAAGCATTTACAAGACTCTTGGAGAATTCAAATGACTAATACACTAACTTCTATGTTGAAACAAGAAAATAAAAAGTTGAATTATTTTTGGGAATTTATGAAATGCTAAATATACGTACATTATACAGTTTTTTAACTTGATTTCGTTTGTATTCTTTACATCAAATTCATACATTGAGCTACATGCAGTTTACTAACATTTCTCACCTAAGGCCAGGTTCACACAAGAATTGTTAATGCAATGTAAAAGTGTTTACCTTTGCAAAACTAAAGCAATTAATCCAATATTCAACATTTTACCTCTCCTTTTCATTCACGAGAACCTTTAAAACTCCTAAGTAAATTGCTAGGACAATTCTTTAGTGAGAGCAGACATCTCACACAGAATGTTCTTGGTAAACCAAACACTGCTAACAGTGAGAGCACATGGGCAGAAGGGGGCTTCAAATCTGGGAACACCCCCCCCCTTTGAGGGGGGGGGGGTTCATTGAATTCTTAGGACCCTAAAACAGTCCCAAAAACTCAATCTTCAATCAAGTTTTGAAACCCACTCTTCTCACCAATGTATTCAGCTCAGTTAAAATGAAAGTGTTTGAGTTATATTCAAACGTATTTAAAGCAACAAAAACAGTAAGTTGAAGTCCAGCAATGTGTCTTGTGCAACTAACAGAACTCGCCAACTATTTGGACTAAAAGGGGAGACCCTGAACATAGGCACGTAGCTAGGATGCAAAATTTGGGGGGCAGCACTGTTTTTGGGGTGGGGGGGCAGTTGTCGACGTAAACCAAAAATGTTGACACTAATACAAAAAACCCCGGCACTCAAGGGCTATTTATATTTCTTGTTATATTTTGTAACGAATACTTGTAATTGTGTAATTATTAACTGTTATTATGCGCTTTTTGCAGCCTGAGCTATAGCTTATGTTTTTTGAATGCTTTATAATTAAAAAGGGCAAAAAATTTTTAAATAGAAGAACTAAGAACTTGCTGGCAAAATGCTTGTATCAAGTAGCTCCAAGAGAAGTAAATTACATCCAAAGGGAAGGGATTATTGCATATTATGTATTTCTAGTCTAATCATTAGAAATTTTGGCAAATTTAAACGATATTTGAGACCACCTCAAAAATTTTTTTGGGGGGGGGGGCGAGAACAAATTTAGGGGGGCGACGGCACCCCCTCGCACCCCCGTAGCTACGTGCCTGCCTGAACAAAACCCTGACTCACAGCATCTTTAATAGACTCTTTAAAAAAACCTCTTAATCCTTCGGTCAGATTATATTAAAACTCTTCAAGCCCATTTTTTTGTATATAAAAATCATACAAATACATGTACGCTGTACAAATAAATTAAGCTTCCATAAAACTAAAACCTACACAGCAAAAAACGAACCATCTGAAGAAAATATTGTTCAAACCTTATTTCATCAGGCTAGAACAGATTGTTCGTTCTTTGCTGTGTAAATTAGTTAAACAACCAAAGCGAAATGACCCGAACAAAATGATGTATTACATACGTTACTTGCTCTCAAGATGTTTTCCTCACTCGTTTTATGGTTTTGTTTCGGGTTTTAGTACATGCCAATTTGAGGTAGATCAATTGTGCTATGGAATGACCATAGCACCCCCCGTATTATAAGGCGCGTCGATGCCTCTTATAGTGCCTATGATAAAAATTTTGTCCGACTACACGCGTAAAAACGCACATTCGCACAAGTTGTTACAAACCTGCGAACAAGTTCTAACAGGTCTGTTAAAAAGTAGTCGGCAAGTCGTGTTCGCACAGACTGTTAAGCTGTTAACAACATGTAACAAGCTAGGTGGCGTTATCAGACTTGTTACAAGGTTGTTCCAACAAGACTGACAAAATTATGATATAACAAGAGACAATTTAATTTACCAGCAGACAATAAAATATTAGAAAAAACACTCCGAAAACAACATCTTGTAAACTCAAGATTCGAGCTTTTAAAAAACAAGACAACAATTTTGCGGTTTTAAAAGCTCGAATCTTGAGTTTACAAGATGTCGTTTTTCGGACTGTGTTTTTTCTTATATTTTACAAGGTTGACGAAGCAAGGTTGTAACAATATTTTTGTTATATCATGACTGCATCAGCAGCCTTGTGGCAACAACCGTGTAACAAGTCTGATAATATCAACAAGGTTGTTGCAAGTTGTTAACACCTTGTTTCAAAAGTTGGGAGACTTGTTATAATTGGCGGCTTGTAAACGGACCTGCTACAAGTTGTGAGATTTTTACGTGTGTATTTTTAATTGCATTACAAAGATCAGCAATATAACTTCTTTAAGAAAGGGATAACCTCTTCGACCTCGACCCTTTCACAATTTTCATGTATCTGTTTGTATACGTATATGTGTAATAATGTATTTATTCTTTGTATTGTGATCAATTGTGAATAAACTATTATTATTATTATTATTATTATTATTATTATTATTATTATTATTATTATTATTATTATTATTATTATTATTATTATTATTATTATTATTATTATTATTATTATTATTATTATTATTATTATTATTATTATTAACGTCCCCAACTCTCTTCCTCGCGACACATTCAACTTTATTCGATATGTAAATTACACAGCTTTAGACATCACACTGCACAATAACTTTTGAAAAATCATCGTTAATTTGCAACGTGATCGACATATTCCGCACAAAAATGCAAGAGACCAAGCGATTAATCGTAGTTTACACAGTCATGTACAGCGCTGCTTTAGCCATTTCCTAATCAGTGTCATATGCTACAAATAAGTAGTCCCATATTAGATTCTCATTATGCAGACTGATGTCATAGGTTGTGGTTATCGAATGAAGTTCAATATCTCGAGAAGAAACATTCGGGGAAGTTATGCTGTCCTGTTAAGCGATCTTTGCAATGCAATCGACAAATCCTTGGCTAAAATTTCATGACACAGGCACTGCCAACCAATTTCTTAATAATTACAATGATTTGATTCATTTGATGAAGCTCTGAAAACATTTTCATTCAAACTTTTTCGGTTTCCCCTCAGCAGCATTTCCTCGCTTTACTCTCTAAAATTTCTGATACTAACGGGGACTCGGGCGGACTTTGTGCCCTGTGCCAAGGGCTACCTGGTCGTATTTGGGTTTTTTCCGGCCTTCTTGAAAGAATTGCCGAAATAATCATATCCATCGCATCGTCTAATATGAAACAACCAAAGATTGCACAGTTAGCACGAAATGATGCTTGCGGTGTTATTCTACGTTTATCTCTACATCGCCGGACAAGCTGAAAAATATGCCTGACCATGGTGGGAATCGGACCTACGACCAGGGTGTTAGCCAAGATTCCAAATCTGGCCGTTTATGGGTCGTCTCATATTTTTGTGGGCGTGGTCGGACAAAAACATGTGTTTTGGGATGTTGCCCCAATTTTTTGTTTTTACAGAGTTACACTTTAATTCCATCAGTCATATTTAGGCATACTGTGTTTTCAAAAGGATAAAGAATGAAAATATATACCATTATATGAACAACATATGGCTATAAATCGAGGTATTCAACAAATATTACAAGTTGTAATTTTCTATCTTAAAGAAAATAGTGCCTTTGGCCGTCCGTGACCGTCTACTTAAATATAGCCGTCTAAATTCAGAAGTAGGCGTCCCTAGGACGGTCAGACGGCCGCCTGGCTAACGCCCTACCTACGACCTTTGGAAGGCTGCTCTACTAACTGACCTGACCACGGCATTGGGCTAGCATTCAAAAGGTCGTAGGTTCGATTCCCGCCGTGGTCAACTTGCCCAGTGTGGATATAGACTCAGAGTGGCACCACAACATGATTACCTCAGTACATAACACCAAGACACATAAAAAATTACTAGCAAGAAACTTTTTTGTTCGTTTGTGATCAATTCCTTGGGTTTGAGATTTATATACAACAAAAAATACAATTTGGTGAAATTTTGATTTTCTAGATTTTGTAAAACATACCCGCTTAAATGTGATTTGCAAAGCAAGATACACAGACGAAAACGCCACTGCTGCAAGTTGCCAAATTTACCGCTTTGTTGCAACTTGTCAACGAGTTGCAACAAACTTGACAATTTCATCAAGCTACAACAAGTCTGTTAAAATCAAGCTTGTGGCAACTTGTCATTTGCAGACTTGTTACAACTTGTTGAAACAACTTGATGCAAGCCTGTGGAAAACAAGTTTTGGAAATCAACTTGCAAACAAGTCTTCTGACAACTTGCAACAGACATATGTCAGCAACAAACATATGATGTGGGCTTGTTGATAGCAAGTCTGTTACACAATGTCAACGGACTTGCAAAAACTTGCACATAAACAAAGCTTACCGATATTTTTGTTCGCCTTGGCAGAGACTGGGAACCTTAAAAACACATCATGACCAAATGTAATATGTCATTTTGGTGATTGATTAAAATGACGAGGCAATAATTAGTAAGAAAAGCAATGCATAAATATAACCACCTACCATCCTTCCAATCCATGCTCTTCACAAAAAGCATTTAAATATGAGTTATCATAGCCAACACCATTCATGTCACACTAGTAAGTATACACGTACTTAAGTAACTGCCTGGCTATACATTGTACCATCATAGGCGGCCCAATTCACTGTGTAGTTTCAGTAATATATTGAGATCAGTGCGCACATTTTAAAAACGGGAGGAAAAAAGGGATTATATTTAAGAACTTGCAAAGTATGTTTGTGTGAAGTATGATCTCTATATATTACTGAAACTATACAATTGGGCCTCCTATGGTACCATGGGAATTATTTTGCAAACAGCAAAGAGAAACTAAATTAAAACTTAATTAAGACAGTACATCATAAATTACCGCACATCAACTTCAAACAAATTGATTTATCCTTCACAATGCTATTGGTAAAAAAACTTAAATCTCAATTGCAAACGACAGTAGTTTTACATTACTGTACCTTGTTGCCTAAGATAACAATTGGTATGGGTCTTTCATCCTCCGTCACAATATTGAGCGTTAAATCATTGTGCCACTATATATCAAGGAAAAGGACATAGCAAATTTATGGAATAATGTATAATGAAATTCATATTTATAACATCTCTCGTGGTTCCTGCCTGTTTTTAAAGGGCATTGGAAAAGATTAAGGACTGCATTTTCCTATATTGAAAGAACGCTAAGATTCTCAAGGATGTTGAAAAGTCCGTTATGTAAACAAACGTTTTTTCCGCATTATAAACTTCTATATTTGTAAGATACCATACATTGAATCAGGTTTCTACTAAAAATGAAATCACAATAATTTTAGGGCCCTAGAACAACATTGTTATAACTACACAGTTATAAAAGATTAAAAGAAATAAAATGAAAAGAAACCTTTAGTACAGCATTCCAAGTGTCTGGTCTGTTCCAAGAAAAACAATAATTAAAAATATATGAATTCACAAAGTAAAGGCAAAAAAATTACGCTATTTACCGGACGGTGATATGTTTAAACCAGGCGCTCTAAAACGTCATGGTTTATTAAATTACTGTTTTAGAGCGCCCTGGTTAAAATGTTCAAAAAATGTCAGTAACTACACATATTAAAAGTTCAGTACGGTATTTTCTTTTTATCTCAGGCGAGTTCAATATCCTTGGCATTATTGGTTTTTACAGGTTTCTGTGATATTGTACTTGAATTAAATTAAAGTCAGTTTCGCATGAAAAGCACAACTCTTAATTAAAAAATCACTGTTCAAAAGTTTACAAAAGAACTGTCAGCTTTTATTCTGTCAGTTTTTTACTCTATATTATGGTAGTAATTTTTACCCCCTGTATAATATATTCAAATTTTACCCCCCAAAATCGGGACATTCTGTGTAATAGTTAATACACTCTTAAAATTACATACATTACTAAAAACTAACTTAATGAGACCTCACCTGGATAGATCGTAAACAATAAAAGCAGCCATCCTAAAAAAAGTTCAAGATGGAACGTTTTTCTTTGTCAGTATATTTATTTTTTTTCAAAAAAATTCATGATTATATAGTATATGACTTTTCAGATTGTCTATCATCTACACACTAGCTGTACAAAATACCTTCCTGTTTAGCAGTTTTGCCCAAAGCAATAGATGTCAAACTCAGAGAAAAATGTTTTTGTTTAGGAGTATAAATTCAGGAAAAACTACCTGGTAAAGTAAAGGCAGAAATACAATAAACCGTAAGGTCTATTACTGATTAAACTTACGCATATTTATAATAGACTCGAGTCATATGGCCATACCGCTCATGACCAGCAATGTCCCTAAAGGTTCATTTAAAATATTAAAAGTATTTAAAACAAACAACTAAATGATCATTGAGCTTACACAGCCAACAACACTCAAAGTGCAAAAAGTGTGTTGACATCTTGCAACAGATTTCTTACGTATCAATAAGCTGATTTCAAGATGCATTTGCACGGCAACAGCTAGTTAATAACAGGTCTGTTGCAAGTTGTTGACAAGCTTGAACATTGCATGTTGATTATTTGTCAAAACTTGTTATCCACAGTACAATTTGTAACAAACCTAATTTTAACACTAAGTTGCTTGTTGCTACTTGATGAAATTAACAAATCAGTGTGTTGCAACTTGTCGACAAGTTGCAACAAGCTGGTAAAAGTTACAACTTGCAACAAGTCTGTAGCATTTCTCGCCGTGTAAATGAATGTATGCAAGCAGCAAGTCTAAATTAAGTTTACAATGTCTGACAGTTTTAACAGGGCCAAAGCTAGAATGTTAATGGGCAGGGGTGTATTCATATACTCATGTTCTGCATGTCTTTGATCAATTTGAACAGAAACTTGTCAGAACATGAATATATGAATATGCACCCCTTAATCATGTTCTAGTTATGGCCCTGGGTTTTTACAGTGGTTTGTAAAATTCTTACCACAGCTGAAGATGTACACTTGACTTGGAATCCCATGGGACAACTTTCATTGCAAAATCAGCACCCAATGTTGGAGTGTAACCATGTAAAAACTGACCTGAAGAGAAAAATAAAATACAATTAGTTATTCACTGCTTTAATTAATCACTTCTAGTCAGAATTGATTGAGAATTATGGCTGCTATTTTATCTTTAGTTAATTGTAGATAAACTAGTTTAGTCTTGCTATGCAAATTTCAAGTTATTTTCAAGTTATTATCATTATTCACTTCTTTAGAAATTGATTGTTTTCGCAGTCATTGAATATGAAAATATTTGCAAAAGCGGAACTAAATCGTCAGGCTGGTTAGGCTAATGTACATGATAACACAATTATAATTAGAGTTTAGTATACAGTTAATTCAAGGAAGGTTGTCTTTTCAGAAGCATGAACTGTGAACTTTGAGCATGCAAGGGATGAGAAGTTATTGTTTATTTTCACCTCTAAACTCAGATTATTTCTTCAAGACTGCATTGAAAACATATGATTGCAAACTTACTTGCAACAAAAGTAATTCCCTGGGCCAAATTATCCCTTGCACGCTCACAGTCAACAGTTTAAATATGCTTTTGGAAAGACAATCAATTAATTAATTTAGCTGTATACAATATCCAATGGATAATTTTATGTGGGAGCAGTGTTCAAGTGGTGAAGGCATGGGCTATTTAGAACAATCGGGGGGGGGGGGGGTTCTCCACCAGGAAAATGTTGAAAACTAGAACCTCTCAATGGCATTTTCTGTCCTATTGACATCGATTTTTAGCTGCAGTTTTGGTAACAATTCAGAATTTGGTAACCAGGGACGCCGGAACAAAGGTACGGCAAAGGGGGGCAATGCAGACGGCAAGGGCAACTTTGGTCTTATGAATTATATTTATAAAGTGGTCGACGTAAACCCGCAAATCAGTAAACCAAGAAAATCTTATAATGCGGAAATCAAAAATCTATATGCAGTAGTAACAATTTCGCTACAAATAGTTGACAAGAAATGGTTTACAATGCTCAGATGATACGGTTTCGTCCACATATATACATTTATAAAGTATACTTTATAAAAGGGCACTTTTGCGCCCCCCTGACCCCTTGAGAAAGGGCAAGGGGGGCAAGGCCCCCCCCTTTCCGGCATCCCTGTTGGTAACCTTATGTGCTAGGCAGGCAGATCAGAAATAAGCAATATCGCCAAGAGGATATTGCATCATAATCCACTGCAACTACCCACCTTGTGTGTATCGTTGAATTATTGATGTCTGCTCACATGAAAAGAAAATTATGATGTCGTTCAATAATTATGTTGAGCAGTTTCATTCCTCAAATTTCTAACCATAAACATCAACATCATTAATCTTACCTTTCCTGTAAAGTAAAATGTATCATACGTAAGTGAAATGTACCAAATGTACCATAGTCTACATATAAATTAGGATAAGACATACAGAAAACAACAAAAATGTGCAACCAAAATCTTGATTGTGCAATACAAACTTATCTCTTAGCTATCTAAAGTCTGTAGCAACATGAAAATACCTAGACTTGCATAGTGCAGACACGGATTTTTTTGTCAATACGAGATTTATAAAATTTAAAAAGTAACAAAATTCTTGTGCGTGTATTTTCGTAGATACATGTAGACAAATCCTGTCTTTACTAGACCACCAGCCATAAGGCATAACAAGTCACGAGATGAGCATGCCACAAACTCTGACAATTAAGCAAAATCAAAACAAAAATGATCAATATACTTCTGATACAGTCGCATGTCTGTACACTAACCTACTGCCACTTCACCGACGACCAAGACTTTAAAATTGTATTCCTGCAAATCATCAGCATCCTCGTACATTTTGAGGGGACATCACAAAATGTCTCAATAAATCAATACACATCACGAGACAAACTTTTTTCAAGGTTAACTACTAATTAATTAACCCAGTTCAGTGATACTTCTTGGAATATATTTACTTTCGATTGACCTGCCCAGAAATTTACCTGCCCCCCCGTCGAACAGGCATTGGTTGTTCTAATTTGTTATGCAAACAGAAACGAAAAAATTATCCCGGGGGAGAGATCAAAAAGCTCCACACAACCACAACCACACAGTTTTTGGCAAACATCACTTCCGGTGGAATGACGGCCTGTGATTGGCTGAGAAGCACTTTCGTTGGTCATGCTGAAATTCAAAATGGCCGCCGATAAAAGTTATTTTTTACTTTTGACGAAATTAGACAAGTGAAGAAATATTCATCACAAAATAGTTCATATATTACAACAGCAAACAATTTCATGGTAAGAATGTGGCGAATTACCCTGCCTCCCTGAGTAACACGACAAGAAATCGTTTGCAACTAACTAATTAAATACTTTTTCACGAGTTATAACTTATGAAAAAACAACGCATTTTTGTGGAACAAAGTAGTAAAATTCAAACCACGCATGAGAACAAGTGGAGGAAGAACACTAAAAATGTAATTTTCATTACTAGCGCAATGCAAATTTTGTGGACTTATAAAGAGTTTATTAAAGAAAATAGAAATGCATGATTTGAAGTCCTAATACCATGTAATAAAACCTCGCTTGCTCGATCTCAATGCATAATTTACACCATATAATCTTTGGCTGCAGATTAGAATGCTTGTCATATTTCATTGTGAAAACAACAAAGTAGTGCACCCCACTAGTGATGGGCGGTATCAGGATTTTTAATTCGATACCGAGGAATACGCTACAAAACGAAAAAAATTTGAAGAAAAACTTTTGAAAAAACAACTTTGAAAAATATACAACCGCCATTATAGAAATAAATGTCAATCCCCAAGCTCGAACCTACAGCATCTTAACTGTAAACCCGTAACTTAATAGAGGACTACACTATCGACGCCAACCTCGTACCCAGGCTTCTATCTACGCTCCCGGTGCCCTCCCGCTGCAATCTCGTTCCCCGAGCCTGCGATCCCTTGGGAAGGAAACGGAGGCTCTGGGATAATCCGTGATCGACATACAAAAAACTGTATGTCGCCTGTACTGCGCATGCGTTGGAAACAAATAGTTCAATAAGACGAAGGGAAGAAGCTGGCATATAATTACAAGTGACTTTCCATAACCAGTAGGCAAGATACAAATCGTGTCTTTCCGGTCGACAACAACAGCCTTTACTGCTTCGTATTGACACTCCTTCCATTTGAGATTCTTCTTACCCAGTCGCTCTAACGCTTCGTCCAACACAGAATTAAATAAACTAATATTTTCCACTGACTTTACAAACAAAATAGTAAAAGTACTGTTCCAAAAAGCTTTAGAAAGAGGCTATTGCGGCTTATTGAATCGCATGCGCAGTACAGGCGACATACAGTTTTTTGTATGTCGATCACGGATTATCCCAGAGCCTCCGTTTCCTTCCCAAGGGATCGCAGGCTCGGGGAACGAGATTGCTCCCGCTGCTTCTTTCGCAGCGGGAGGGCACCGGGAGCGTAGATAGAAGCCTGGGTACGAGGTTGTATCGACGCCAGCTGGTAACCTACCGATTAAGGGAATTTCGCAGTAATTGTTCCCTAAACGAGAATTTGCAGAGACTTTCCAGGCTTGAAGTTTATGATATGCCAATAGTAAAAACACAAAAAAAGTTCGGGTCACCGAGCTCGTTCAGAAGATATGACAAGCATAATACACCACATTTCTCGAATATGACGCCATTTTTATTGTATTTGATCTACAGCAAAAAATTGCAATTGCACAGCTATCATTGAATTTATCAATGATCCTACCGTAGTACACCCATCTAGCAGTTAAAATACAAGAAAAAATGACATTAATTAACGAATTCAGAAAACCCTGACATGGTTTTTGGTGCGGAAACAGTTTTTTTCATGTATTCTCAGACATGTTATTTTTAGGAAGTATGGGTAAGAAAAGTCAACTAGTACGAGTTGTAAAAACGATTTTGCCATAAACTTCGAAAATGATATGTAAAATTACACGGGGAAGAAAAAATTATACTCACCGACCTTTTTCGAACATACGGCACTATGCACATTAAAAAGTTATCCACACCCGTGTCAGCCCTAGCAAGACTTTTTGGTAATTTTTATCTCATACATAATGCACGAAAAACAACATTTCTTCCAAATATTTTTTATTTTATACAAAAGCGGCCGTTCCTGGCTCTTATTGAATGATTTTTCTGTGTTAAAATTGCCGCCATCTTGAAAATATTACGCAATAATTTCTTATTAGGTATGCGCAGAAAAAGTGCGCAATGCTAAACTGAAAAAATTACCTAAAAAAACATTTTAAAACCAGTCAGATGAACGTGGATAAAAGTACTGGTTACCAGGTGCTCTGGCGCGTCTGAAATAGCCTTTACCCAGTATGCTAGGTTCTCTCCGGCTATGCTTCGAGGGTTTTCTCAGGGCACTCTGGACCGGGTTTCCTCCCTCGTTAAAAACTAACTTGCGCGAACACATTCTTCGACGGTATATAAATGAATAAAAGAGTTCAAATAATAATGAAAAACAAAGATCAATGTATGATTTACAGGAATTCTTACAACAATATAAAAGAGCCACACATGCAACGTGACGTCACTGAGCTGTCCAGGCTCTTGCATGTATTGAAACATGAAATTATTTTACCGGATGGCTCATCCAGTATTGTCAAACTTTGCTTGGTAGCCATAGTTAATAGTTGAAGGAGGATTCGGAGTGGATGCATCGTAGGCTGCCATAGGTGTGGTTGGCTTAGTTGTGAGTTTCCCTGCTTCCTTCCCCACTGGGAATCTATTTATTTCGACGTGAAATTTAACCGGACTGCTATAGTCATTCAGTCATTATTACAACTTTGTACAGTGCAGCGGTCAGTGGTATAAAATCTAAATAATTTCACATTTCTAATTGCATAAAGTGACTGTTCTTTAAAACAAATAGTAAGGAATACATAGGTCAGTGTGTCGCTTATAGTAATGGTTACAATAATGTAAAACGAAAGAACTGGTGCAGTGTTGTTAGCATTTTGTGCAAACGTGGCCACGTTCTTGGTTTGCACGAAAATTTATTAACGGTTTGCCCGTCCTGTTTGCTCAACTTTGCTTGGTAGCCCTGGTGGTCATGGCACAAGGAGCCAATTCTTGGTTGGTTTAGATGGGGATTGTTGAATGCTAGGCATCTCCATTGGTGATTGCAGGTTAATGATCACGATGTCTTCTTCATCTTTCTTCTTGCGACAACACCGACGACGAAGGTATGAGCACAAACAGCTGGTATGGGTTGTGAGGACGAACAGAGATCCGCCATGAGGCCAACATACAACTTTGAAAACTCTTTAACACAAGCTTCCACACCCCGATAACCGACAACACAGCAGCCGTCACCACATTCACTGTAATCATCACACGAGAAGCCATTGCAGCTCGTTGAACATTACTTTCCACAACCCTTGTCTTTGCAATTAATATACGTCGACTCTATTAAGGAAACAAAACCCCCCCAGAATTGCCACAAAAACTTTGCTGACGTCGACATTTCTGTCCAAGTCTAAGCAGACATTTCTGTCTGCATTACTCCAAGTTTGAATTTGATCAGGAATTTGATTAGACGATACCATTGTAGTTTTATTCTCCGGTTGGTTGGGGTCACACTTCCGGTTGCACAACTTCTCTCTGTCTGTCTGTCTGTCTGACAATGTAACAGTTTCATAGCGACATATAGCAGGATTTCAGTCACGTGATAGGTTTGTGTGTTTGTGTATAGTAGCATGTATATACAATTTGGCGAAATTTGTCCGCTTTCACAGGGCAGATATGAAAGCGGCAATATATGCAAAGTTGACCACCAAGCGTTGTCCTATGTAAAAGTATTGAGTGAAACTCGCCTATTGAAGTAAAATGGGTTGCACTTACTTATAATCTTAAAGACGCAAGGTAAAATCAAAATTGAATTGCCCCTCAATATGTTGCAGCTCCTTTAGAGATTTCACGGAGCTCCCTCGGGCTTTCTTTAAGATTTCCACGGAGTTTTGTAGGTGTTCCCCCGGTTCTTGAAGCGGGTGAAGCATGCAGTGTGAAACTAGCAAACTGTGTGAAAGGTGGACAATATGTTTTTATTAATTGTTCTCATTTAAATAACAATAAATTGTTTGCCTAATTAGCCAGTTTCTGATCAACTAGACCGCAAAGCATGCATAGATAGTTTAGAAGGGCAGTGCAGGGTAAAGCATGCATAGATAGTTTAGAAGGGTAGTTGTACTTTTCGCAACTGCTCCTGGTGATAAAAATCTTGATATAGAATATAAGTTTCCCACCTGCTGATTGTTCAATCTTGTTATTCTTGTGCTTGATTCAAGGATCTGTTTGGGACATCCGTCGCCAATCGTGCCCAAAGAAACGCATCTACCGTATTTGTTTTTAAAAACCCCACCTTGGGTTAAACGCCGAGTTTAAACGAGTGCCGACTTTGAAAAGGGCCGACTTCGATTAGGCGCCGACTTCGAATAAGCATCGTACGCTGTTAGAGGCTGTACGTGTTGTGCCCTTTTTTTATGCGTTTAGCCACAAATTGCAATTAAAATAAATTGAAATAAGCGTTGCATCCGAGGTCTGAAAAAAATATAAGCACCACCGCGCATATTCGAATAAATAGTGTATTTTCACATTATAAATAGAAAGGTCTTGTAAAAAAAGATGTTTATACCAGAGGTCTTTTTTCACCCGGAAAATACTTGCATCTGAATAAGTTATTCTGTGGAAAAAATAAACTTGGACCAATAATTAATACTGAATAGATTACACATTTTTAAATAATATTTTTAATGCAAAGCTCGAAGAATACATCATTTCTTAAGAACTTTGTTCGAATGTCTATTACTACGAAAGAAATCAATCCTTTACGTCTTTCCTAGATGCGTGGGCCAGGGTCGTTTAACCACTTTATCCCTGTACCTGGGGCTAAAAGAATGTTGCGACAGTGGTTGAAATAAACATTACTGTAAGTTTTTTCCGGCCTTTGAACGTAAAGGTAGAAAGGCGTTCCTGGACAATCTGAACGCATTTGGAGCTTCTTAGATGCTTCGACTATTTTTTTGCTGCATATTTCTTTGCACGGTGTTAACCAGGAGAACAATGTGATGTATTCAGGACACGAATTGGTGTTTATGATGAATGCGTCTATCATTTTTTCCAGTCCCTCGTCCGCTAAAAGTTGCTCTTCTGAATGAAGAGTTATACCCATTTCTGTGTTAGCGGGTATAGCCAACCTAAAGTTGCTTTCTTTTACTCGGCTAGGCCACACTGACGCAGACAATTCCGAAAACTGTACGCTATTGAGAACATTCTCAACGTATTCACTGTCGTAGATCACATCTTCTGAGTCTTGAGGATGTAGATAGATATATGTAAACTGTCCTTTTGTGTAAAAAAACGTACATCATTAATTAGTGCGAAACATTAGAGAAACAATTGATCAAGTGTGCTTCTTTGTACGTTTTTAAAATATACACAAGCATGCTAATGAAAAATTTTTAGTTTGAATACACAATACTAATAGTATAGCCTTATGTGAATATCCGTCAAATTTTAATTTTGATGGAGACAAATTTGGTTCAAACTACCATCTAATGCACATCAAATGCTTCCTTTTGATAAAAGCAATCTTTCTATGTGCATTGCAAGGTTATACGGGTAATGGAAGTGAAAATAGTTTTAAAAATAATGAAATTTCAGGTCCTATTCTATATATGTGAATATACATCAAATTATAATTTTGACGGAGACAAATTTGATCCAAACTACCATGTAATGCACATCAAAAGCTTCCTTTTGATAAAAGCAATCTTTCTATGTGCATTGCAAGGTTCCGTCAATATTCGCATACCTAAAGGCTGAGGACCTGTAGGATAAGATTTTCGGAGTTTCTGCTTTACATTCTGCCCGATTTTTTTTGCAAGGAATTTTGCTTTGTTAAAAAGTAGTGTTCTCTTTGCTGAACATGACGGGCGTCGACCAGGATCGTTTAACAAGATTATCCCTGTATCTGGGGCTAAAAGGGTCTCGTTCAAAAAATTCTTTTTGTAAATCTTTTCCGGAGTTTCAACGTAATGGTAGAAGGGCGTATCTTTACACTTGGCATGCATTTTGAGGCTCTCTTTTGCTTCTTCTATTTTTTCACTGCATATATCTTCACAAGGTGTGACCGAGGAATACAATATGACATACTGAGGACACGTTTTGGTAGCTGTGGTGAAATCATCTATCATTTCATTCAGTCCACCTTCAGCTAAGAGTTGTACTTCTGAATAAAGCTTTTCCTTCGGTACCGACAGAGCCATCCTGAAGTTGCTCTCCTGTACTTGATTTGGCCACACTGTCGCAGACAGAGAAAATTCTTTATTACTAGTAAAAGCGTTTTTAACGTCTTCATTGTCGTAGATCACATCTTTTGAATCTTGAGGTTGTATATAGGTGTATGCAAGTTCCTCTATATTGAAAACAAAGTACATCATCAATTTGTACGAAACATTTATTCATCAAGATAAAACAATTGATCAAGTGCTCTTCTTTGTAAATGAGTATGCCAATGCATCGTTTTTAGTTGATACAAAATACTAACAGTTACTTTCGTATTATACTCCTGTTCTAAGTATAAAATTATTCCGTCAAAATTCACATACCTATAGATTCAGAATTTGGTTTTCCGATCTTGGGCATTATTGCCTTCACAATTATCTCTACATTGTCCTCGACATTATCGAAACGCGTTTTACTCTTTTTCGAACTTGAAATGTTTTCCAAGTTTTGGCTTTTATCGATGCTTATGTACAGGAGAAACAAGACACAAAGTGCTTTGCTGGATATCATCTTTTTTAGTTTGAAATTCAATTTCTACTAATAAGAATTTGAGTACTATATGTCCAAGTTTAACATGCATTAAGTGAATTCTCGTTGGTGATATAAGTCTTTTAATATATTTTCCTGCATATTTTTCTGATGGGATAACATATAAAACTGATCCGTAACTGATGGTAATCGATGGTGATCGATTGTTGGTTGATTGCGGTTATAAGATCATGTCCATAATCTTAATCTTATGTCCATAAATAGCATTGTATTTTACATTTTTACACGCGAAATCTCCCAAAATTTCTATCACAAAATATCCCAATGTCATGACTTTCTCAGAATTGTGCGGCGATATTGAAGTAGAGAACGAATAAGCGTTCTTTTCTTTTTCACATGGTCTGATATTTTGTTTCATTGTTTGTGTTTTCTTGTGGATCATTCATGGTAGCATGCAGGTAGTTGTTTGGACGATAATCGTTCCCATACTATTTTTACATTATCAACACAGAAATTAGCATAAAACCTATAGTAATATTATAGTAATTCCTCAGTTAAATCTATACATGACTGTTAATTGATTTCCGAACTGGTGTCAAAAGAAATTTGACGTTTCATACATGCACAGAAGAATAATTAATCGAAATGGTGCTTTTTCGAGATAGCTGAACGTTGAAAAAATTTGTAAATATTTCTTATCATTTCTCACCCATCTCCCTGTCTCCGAACGTCCTGTTTTTGTTGAAGTGAATCTATACGGAACAATTTTTCTTTTTCTCAAAACGAGAAGTTGTATATATTTGTAACGAGCTGGGTCTTTCAATTTTACATATATCATTCCTAAAATTTAGTTATATTATAATAAATCAAGGTTATATTTTACAACCTATCTATTTGAGTATTTGGTTTTTATAAGCCTTGATAAGGAAAAAAAATACAAATTATCGCTTATTTCCTCTTCCTTATAAGTTCCAGTAACCGTGCAAAGTTGGTTTTTAGTACGACGTTTTATTTAATAATCGCTGAAACTATCTGCTTACTCATGCATTAATTGATGCATGTAACCTCTGAGAAATAAAAAAGCGAACTGAACTTAATTAACATTTGAGAACACGAAAAAGAGTGCTTTAAAATAGCTTTAAACATGACCCATTTTATATACATCTTGTGAATTTATTTACGAAGAAATTTTGCCAATAAACATTGGGTAGGCCGAGAAAATAAGACTTAATTTTTATGCAAATCAGTAAGCCAAGTTTTTATCATATACAAAGATACTAGTTAAACATGTATTTCTTTTACATTTTACTAATGAATTGTTAGAGTTTTTGAAATATAAAACGCTTGCTTGGAACAGTATCACAGCACTAAAGATGATATTAGAATACACTAGAAATAATCTCAAAAGTGTTCGACAAAGAGCTCTCTTTACTAGAAATACGTATAGTACCACAGCACATATAACGCCACACACTTTAATGGCAAACCTGTTAGCTTTACAATATTAGACAAGCGAGAACACATCCCGAAAAACTGGGCTTTACTCGAAATGTCGTAGTACAATTTTGTGAAAGTGAAGAGTTTTAAGCCAGCCATGTTACAGGCTTTAACGGGTAGTTATAAAATACAATAAATTTCAAGATCAAAAGATGAAACATACACAAATGGCCGCAACTGATTAACAATCGACCACCTTATAACAAAGCAGCTACATGCTATCGGATGTTACGGATCAGTTATTTGTTTCATTGTTTGTCTTTTCTTGTGGATCATTCATGGTAACAGTTATATCTTTGAAATATCTCCCTTTATGCAGCTATTTTTATATTATCAAGAAAGTCAAGAAATTGGCATAAAATCTGAATCGGTTGGGGGGAAGGGGGGAATGACAACGTTTCAACTATTACGAAGTATTATAATTCTGTTACGCGTCCATTGATCATTCTTTGTTTAGCTTTTTTACCTCTTTTGGTTAAATTAATGTTAGTGAATTTATTTAGTGAACTTTTTTAAAAGCAAGGCTCTATCATTACAAAATGCCATTCAGTGCAGCCGCGCCGCCGGTACATGTAAACAAATATGCATATAAGACAAATATTCATGGAAATAAATTTAAATATATATACTTTATTTTTAAAATTCCACAACTATATCGTTACACTGTGTTAGCTGAAATACCAGTCTTTTTGAATGCTATATAAGCTGACAACTACAGTCAAAATTAATAAAGATCATCACAAACATTACTAAATAGTCTACTGCTGAGAAATCATTCTTGCACAGTCGGAAAGTCCAGGCATGTAGCTTTTGACTGTGACCATTTTTGTAAAATTTGAAGAAAATTGCGCAAATGCTAATCCGATAAAAGTAGTATGTTAAAAAACTGTATGATAAAAAATTAAATATAAAAGAATAAATTGTAAAAAAGACTTCTCGAGCTAGTCTTAACAAGCTTAATTATAAAGCTATAGCTATACTTATTAGGAATCCCAGTTAAGCTGCAGCTAACCGATTTGTTGTGTACAGTGTACTTTGAGTTATAATTACCGCGGGTATATTTTAAAAATTGTTATATATAGGTAACGTTTCCCTGGTAACTTGGGTATACGGGTTGGCATGCAGTGTATTTGGTACGAGGTTGACAAAAATCATTTTACCATCCTTTGTTTTAAATTAGTAGCTTAAACTACAAATGACAAGTGTATAAATTATTTGTATAGCTGTGTCGTTTGTGATATTTAAGAAATATAAAACATTTTCCGTGTTGATATACAGTTATATCAACACGAGCGGAAATTCGAAAAACGAGAAATTGTGTGGAAACACGACACCCGCAGGGCGGAGTTTTTTCACACAATTTCGAGTTTTTCCAATTTTCACGAGTGTTGATATAACTGTATATCAATACGGAAAAAATGTTTTATATTGCTTTTATAATATAGCGCAAAGAACTTTAACAGAAGAGTGGCGGGAAATTTTCCGTGTTGACATAGAGTTATATCAACACGGCTCTTAGCCAATCAGCGTTCAGAATTTACAAATGCTATATTATAAGAAACTCTTGCATTCGACTGTTAACAGCAGTAACAGTAGACATAATTATATCTCAATGGTGGCCCAAATGAGATGGAAATCCCATATATATTAAAAATGATGCAAGAAATAATACAAATGAATCGGTCATATAGAGGTGTTAAATTATCCAACATTTATTTTTAAAACGCCTGCATGCATGCTTCGGCACACATGTTAATGAGTTTATGTGTATGTTAATGAAATGGAAAAACATAAACATGCACTAATTGAAACATATTTCACGATATAAGAAACATGACGAATGAATTTTGAAAAAAACGAGGATTTTTTAGCACTCTATTTGATAAACCAAGGTAAAGGAAGTTCATAAGTTGATTTTTAATAATAAAAACGATTTGAATGTATAATATAGCTATGTGCCTAGCAAATTGATGTCAGTTCTGTTGAAAATTTTGCAACAGCCTTAGCAATAAGGCAGCAAGTATATAAGCACTCAAAACCGTGGCTAAAAGAGGCTGATTTCATAATTCCCCTTACCTGGAATTAAACGAAGCGTAAAATTATTTTGACGTATTGGAATAAGTCAAGCATAGTTTATGGCACGAAAAATGTTTAATTTCTTAATGCTTCAGATTTTTGTGTAGCCGAAATATGGGTATATTGCCCATGCAACTCCGAGTGTGTTCCCTGCTCCTTACGAATAAATTTCTCATTATTTAATATTTTTCTTGGACTAAAGATGTTGCTTGTTTAATAAACTTTACTGTTAAGCTTATTAAAATTGACTTGTGGAAGAAGCCGGCAAGAAGACGATTAAAAAACTATGCTTCTTTGATAAGTGTCCTTCTCCTAACTTCTACGGGTTTTTGTCAGTTACAAGAAAGCCAGACTGTACATCAAATTTAAAACAAATTACACTGAACACAAAAGTAGAAGCTATTTTTCGTGGTTTATTTTGTTTATATTTGCAGATAAAATATAAATCAAGGCAGATTTCGGTATACATATAAGTGCTAGCTAGAAAATCAACACATTATCTGCATTATTTAAGAAAGTTTGAAAATATGGATTTTAAAATGGATTAAGATGATTAATAAAATGGATTAATAAAATGGATTTTAAAAATTGTATGGAAATTTATCGGAAGTGCAAAGAATTCATTCATAATAATTGTACTTCATAATCTCCAATTGTACAGTATATTTATGCTATGGAAAACGATATCTAATACAAATCCATGCATGGATTCTGGCAAAATTTATACCGGTGAATTTGAAAAACCGTGGCAATGAAGATATTTCCGTATATTATTGATTGTCAAATCCTTTTCCATTTTAACGATTAGATCATAAGAACTGTAGGATGTGAAACACGAGAAACGTACGTGTAATTATTATCTATATTGATGAACAGATAGAGATCAGAAATCATAGAAATGTGCTCTATTGAAGTAATTTATAGGTTTTATATCACAGTTATAAGAAGATCTGTCTAAAAGTTAATTTAATATATTGTTTTTGTTTATGTCAGTTACTATGGCAACACACGCCTACGAATTTCATGCACTCTGCGACATTATTTTTACATTTTTATAAGAATGAATTCTTGCTATCTCAATACAATAGGATGCAGCACAATTTAATGCAAAATATTATTTACGATTCCGTATTAAACAACGCAATACAATACAATATATTACACCGTACAATTAAAATACAGTACAATATAAAAACTGGAATATGATGGGAGAAAAAGATGTTGTTCGAAGGACAAGGGATGATTAGAAAAGTCTGTACCTTCTGAAAACCGTAAAATATAGTAGAAACCAATTTATAAAATATTTCAATAAGACAAGATATTTTAAGGGACATTATTATAAAATATAGCTTAAACCATAATCCGTAAATTAGTATTGAAACCCAAAAAATAAAACAAGCAATTTTGTTTTTGAATCATATCTTGGGTTTCAAAATGCTATACTAATCTTCGGATTATGTTCGTCATGTTTAGTGATGCTGGATATCTTCATTCTATCTGACGGACTATATATACGTGTGGTCTTTCTCTTTATTTTTATGAGGGATTATTAAAGACAAATTTCACTAATATAGAATGAGTAGCAAAATGAAATGGTTAAGGATGTTAATAATGAATTCTTATATTTCTAAATTAGATCGTATAGATTTTATTAGTTCCGTTGACAGTATAATATGCAATTACAACATTTTGTGTTTTCCGATCATTTTTCCAATTAAATCTTGCCTATTATACTCAATAAATTGAAAAGATAAATGGCAGAGAATTTGGAGAAAATTAACAATATATAAATCATTCACTTTCGAAAGCAACTGATGCATTAATAGTTTAATAGTTTATGGTCAAACTACAGTGAGATATTACAGAATTCGCATTCAAAAAAATAAAAATATACAATGGTCATACATAAGTAAATATCAATTCAGCGTCTCGGAAATTACTTTTTACCTACTGATCCTCTATACAGCCTCGTTTTCACGCGCCACAGCTTACACATATGTGCATGGATAAAGTTAATCAGTTAAATCATCAGTCATAAACATTTGCAGAAATATATTTTATTCATCATGGAAATAGGGAAAGATAAACTTTATCCAGATAAATTGTAGGACAATTATAGTAATATTAACTGCAAATTATTGTTGCTGCAAATTTTCATTATACTGTCTCTTTAAGCCGCTCCTATCCGGCAGCGTACATGATCGAAGTCAATATATGATCATTAAAAACGGATATAAACCCCATACTGAGAAAAAGTAATACACACGAGATCTCTGATAGGATACATGTTTTTCCAGAAACCTAGCCCTATAGATAATGAATTGTATATTGTGTTTTTGATACCCGCCTGATGAACGAACTCGTACAGAAGCTCAGCATGCAGGGCCGAGCTGGCCTTAAGTTTCAATCTGGACGAGAGGCTTAACCTACCGGTCCACCTATACTAAAGCGGTTGAAAAAATGCTTCATAGATTACGTTTGTGTACTTGCTCAAATGTTGAACCAACGGGCTCGTTAAACGACGTCAGATGGTTTCAATTAAGGTTGTACTTTCAAAAGCGTCGACTGCAAAACTACGAGCGCGCAAGGGATGACGGATTATTGCTTATTTACTCCTCTAAACTCGGAATTATTATTTGAAACAGCATCGTCGGAAACTTACGACGGTAAATGTATTTGCTACAAAGGTAACTCCCTGAGTAACAATAACCCATCGTCCCTTGCGTGCTTATAGTTTACGCTTTTGAAAGGGCAACCTTAATTAAAATAGCTGTGTAGCGAGACATACATTCAATATAGCATAATCTTGAAAGCTTCAGTACGATGTGACGGTAAAAACGCCTAAATAGCTGCAACATAAAAGACCATTTACTATATTATATTGCTATTATTTTATTATTATTATTCTTGTTTTATAATTAGGAAAAATACACATTACGTAGCTTAGACAACTAAATTACAATGGGATAATTACATGCAAATATGAAAAGGACAAGGTTAAAATTACATAGAGTTATATATTGTTTGTCACATTAATTTATATTACGTACAAGTCAAAAATTATATTACAACTATTTTTACACTATGTATTTAAAATGTTCAAACTATAACAATTCGAGATGTCTAAAATGTATGACGTAAAAAGTTATTATAGGTTATCGAATGCGATATTATATTTGCGAATTGCATATACTAGAGGATTATTACTAAAGCGCTCTGTTCTTCAATTAAAATTTATAGAATTTATTTCCATTAATTTTCGTGTTGCTCTCCCGTATCTCACAAAACTGTGGGTGGTAACAAATCATCGAGTTTATGCATATAGGATCTTTCATAACCTTTATCAATTTTATACATATCTTTACTCTTCGATTTTCCAAAGTTTCCATACCACATTCAATCAATGCTTATTCGTAAGTCTTTCTAGGGCAAATTATTTTCATCACACGCTTTTGGTTCCTCTCTTTGTCCTTAGATTGTTCCTCTGTCAAACCCCCATGCCAGATTTGAGCACCATATTCCATGATTGATCTAATTGCCAAAATGTAAAATGTTTCAAATCGTCTCATGGAGCGTTGTAGCCGTTTAGTGTAGCCGCTTAGCTGCCTTTTTTACAAAGTATTCAGTGTTTGTTTTCCACTTAAGGTAATCATCTATCCATAATCCGAGTAGTTTATAAGAGTTTACTATTACAAGGACACAGTCATTTATTTTGATTTTGATGAACTGTTTTATCTTTTCAAAAACTTAGCATAATCTTTTTACACTTTTTTGGATTTAACTCCATCTTCTCGGATTTTTTTTTTCAAAATCTACTAAATCAATACTAAATCAATTTTCTTGGTTATGTTCCCAATTTCGGTAACAGAAATATGATTATGGACATCTAACGCCTCCCAACCATAGATATCTCATATACACTAGATGGTGCATCCCACACTGTGGGCAGGCAAAAATTGAAGCCGGATCGCAGGTGCTGGTCGTTACCACAGAGTTGACACGGAGCATGATAATTTGTGTGTTTTGTATTGCGGAAATGGACAAAGCTGACAATAAATCCTCTTTTATGCAGCTAAAAAATATTTACTGCACAAATGAAGAAAAGTATAATGTTTTCTGTAACATTTTTTTTGATGAGTGGAAACGACCAATATGGCTGCCGCCTATTGTTATGAGGGGATACCGCTGAGGTTTTTGGCTTCACTTTTTGATATACGGATGCGCTATCTATTGTATATGAGATATCAATGCTCCCAACTCGTCGTGCCATCCATGAAGAGAATCGTATCCTCATCCAGAACGACGTCATCGTTCTCCCCTTGTGCGACAACTTGGTCTATAACACTAGGTAGCATATTAATTTTGACCACGAAGGCGATTGATCCCAATTTGCTGCCCTGCGGGACGCCTCCAGTAACATTTTCAAAATCATTTTCAAAAACTATGAGAGATGAGATCGTTCGTTCAAGAACCACGCAAATACTAGTCAGGGCAGATCTTACACACATTTCGTTCATATTTTCTAACAGTTTATTGTGGTCGATAAGGTCAAAGGCCTTTAGAAAGTCAAGAAACACTATCCTAATCACTGTGTGCATTTGGACTTCGTGCGACTTGTGTGTTAATTTCACTGCGGCATTTATTGTGGATGTTCTCGGTATACCACCATATTGCGAATCAGAAGTTTTCCCAACCGTATCATCGTATTTCCTTCGAACAGCAAAAGATTCTTGAACTTTTGTAAAGTACTTCGCAAATATCTTTATAATTTTCAAGACTCGGTCATTAGCGTCAGGTGGTTTATTAACGACAGATTTTCTCTACAGTAGAGTTCCAGCTAATCCTCTCTCACTTTCGGATAATCCTTACTTAACTTTGCAAAAAACTGTTTATCATCCATCTAGAGCCCAGTAGTGAGATCCAACATCATTGCGTGCCCAACAAAAAACTCACTCATCCAGATTATATCTTATGCCTTGCTGGCGACAGCTATGTCCAAATGTTTATATGTTGTTCAGTTTGGTTAGGCTATTGCGCAATTAACTGAGGATCCGGGGTACCTATGATTTTCAAATCGATTCAAAGACAGCCCTTTCTCATCAATTATTTTAAGAACTTGAGTAGAGGTGCGACCTTGCAAGGTTTGAACCTGAGTCTCCTGAATTGAACGTGAATTATTTCATATATAGCTGCCTGTGGTGCAGCGTTGTCAGTTCAATTATTTAATAGATATCATTTTAGGTGGAAATTTCTAGTTTCTTTAATAAATCAATCTCGCGTATAAGTATATAATCAGGTATTCAAGCATGGAAGAAGTAAATAACCACTTTAAATAACATATTTTTGATTAGTTTTCAGAAAAAACAATGATATGCGTTAATTAACAGCCCGTTCTACGCGAAGTTAATTCATTTGGTTTACTGTCTTTTTAGACAAAATCAATCAAGCACGAGCTTTTTCATGCGGCACAGTTTGTTACACAAATTGGGATGTGTCATTCTGCAATTGCCAAATATAACCAATGTGGTTAAACTTCAAGATTTAAGTAAGAAGATGTTTTATGCCTTTGATCTATTAGCCAGCCCCCCCCCCCCCCCCAATCCTACATTCTAGAACCAGTTCTTAGTGTGATAATTTATAAGACAGCGCCAGATCAGGGAGATATCAATGACTGCGTGGACATATATCTGGCATAAAGGGACAACAGCTGCCCGGAATAATGACTGTCCTTGGCTGTCGCATTTAATGAACTTTTTAATAACGTGAACTGGGCGTGTGACTTTTAATTTGAAAATTGAAAAAAGTAATAACTCTATTGAAGCATTAATTAAAATTTGCGAAAGATTACTTGATGCATATGGACTTTTTATCAATCGCGGGGAGCACATCGACCAGAATACGTTTCCCACGGATATTGTGGTATTGTTCTGAGAGTGGATGACATTAAAGGCTTACACTGACACAATCGACTTGAATAGAACCGATAGGCAGTAGTGCTACATTGTTCATTCGACTGGCCTTGAGCAAAAATTGACAGTTTTCTTTTTCTTCTTGCACAGGTAAGTCGCTTTGCAGTTTACTGTACGATATTTTAACTGAAAGGTCACACACTTGCAAAAGTACAGATTTATAAAGAAATTTACGATCATTAATTACAACTTGAGAGCAATTTTCGAGCTAGAAAATTATATTTTGTGCAAATTAGTTATAAGGCAATACATAGGACGTTTTAATAATCAATCGAAACCTTTTTAAGTCAAATTCATACATCTTTTTATTTAGTTCCATCGTTCAAGCCATACTACTTTGCATTGTGCTTTATTGCGCCACTTTGGAAATTTTCGTAGACAGTGAAAATCGTTTTAAAAGCCGAACAAATCTCTTACGGATATTCAATTTGGAACAAAAAATCTCATAAGATAATGCAAATCTCTCGCATAATTTACGAAATCCATCCCTGAATCTTCACAAATTATTCCTAAAAAATTGCAAAGGATTGAGACATGCTGCAATTCAAAATGTCGATAGAAAGATAAGCAGATGAGACTGTAAATTTTCGACTTTATTTCAAAATCATCATCAGACAGAATGAAACACAGTACGTAGCATATATACAGAGCAAGAGAGTGATGTGTAGGTTGGACTATTTCTGTTCGGGTGGAATGTTTTTTGCTGAAGTCTTCTTAAAGAGCTCGTGTGTATCATGTAAGCTTGTCTTTTGCACGCTTATATATGCATGTTTACCTTTTATGTTTACATGTAGTTTCCAAAGTAATCCAAGAGGTGTTTGAATAATTCCGGATGCCTCCTTTTAGATTCCAGATCCCTACTGGGTTCCATTGTTTGAATTTCGGGTGTTAAGCCGCTGGACTCCGGATTTCAAAAATGATTAAAAAGCTGGATTCTTAATTGCAATTCAATTGTATCTCATGAATATCATTTCTTTTGTTTAAAACCTTCAAAAGAAGAAATAGAATTGAATTTTAATTAAATTGAAATAAATATGAGGCAGTACAAATTAAAGCTTGGAGATCACTCGTAAATGTCTCAAGAATCAGCAGTTTTCTGAGCCGCCAATAGTCCAACCACCGACATTATACCCCACAGCTGATATTATAGATCTGTCGTAACAAGATCGTTACAATATTGATGAAACAAGGCAGCAACATTACAGAATCAGTCTTATAGTCACATTAAGCTTGTTAAGAGTTATTTTCAGCTTGTTCCACCGACAAACAGTGAGAACAGGCTCTTTACAGGGCTGTGTAACAGCTTGTGTGTGCGCGTACGATATGTTACGACCCGTTGCCTTCACAAAATGTCATTTTTCTTCATAGAGGACGAAAATGTTTCTAACTTTCTGGTATTTCGTGTATTCTGTACATCTTATTCGAAGCGAGATATGCATTTCAAAATATTTTAAAATAATTCACGGCCGGAGACTTTCAGGCACACCAGACGAAAAGATCCTGACCCAAAGTATAACGGTATGCGCCATGAGATGTATGCGAGTGAAACGGTGCCAAGGTATTAATTTCATCAATGACGGCGAATCCCAACATTGCGAGCTTTTTAATACAGATAAAGTGGAGCCTGGCGATATCACAGACGATGAGCAATCAGTTTACTATTACGCTGTTAATGTTGAAGGTAATAATTAAAACCAGGATTGTAGCGCTTGCCCTACGGTTTAGCCCCGCTAGGCAAAAACTTTATTTCAGTGATTTAAAAAACAAACAACTTCTATACAGGATCCTAAAGTGGAGGGAGAGGTTTTGTTCCCATTTCCCAGCATCTCATTGTCCAAATGCACAAATCCCACAGTCTTAATAGCTGTCTTACTCAAATCTTAACCCCATTCCCATTTCAGTGCACAAAATAGGCAATTTCCAGTTCCCATTTCACCTTCAAGATCCGTTGTACAGAAATGCCATAAAAATGATTTAAAATTTTAAAAAGTGGGACTAAATTGTCATGCTTGCTAACCCCTTGATAAAGGATCCTTCACATTTCTTTGTAAAAGCTACCCGAACAAGTGTAACAGCTTTATTTACGCATAGGTATAAGCGAGGGTATAAAATGCGATCACTAAAATATGTTCGGCACAAGAGAGCTCTTTGCAAAACTAACCACTAATGTTTAAAGATTCGACTGCAAATTCAAGAGACGGATTGACCACGAGTAGTCATCTATGACTGGCAGATTGTTATGATCCCAATGTGGGATCACACTTTAAACAACTCCGAAAAAGAGCCAACGAGGGATAATATCACTGTAGTTAATCAACTTTCTGTGTGAGTAACTCGACCCTTAGTTTGAGTAAGCAGACTAAAAAGAGTCCATTGAAAAAAAAGGCTAATTTGCTTTTGTCAAGCAAAAATAAAATTTCAAAGTCCAATATATCCTTTCAAGGTGTCAAAACTTCTCTTATATTGCATTTTATATAAGTCTTCGAAGAGACGATACTCAATACAGTCAATAACTCCTCCATGGAATCAGGTGTCTTCCTGGGGATGAAAATATCGACTCTTTTAAATATCATCGATTTTTTGAATTTATATTGTACTTGTTACAAATTTGATCATTATTACCGCCGTGAAATAGACCTAAACCAGTGGCGTACTAGGGTCATTGTTTTCGGGGGGGACGGTCGGCCCCCCCCTCCCCTCGCTCCCCCCCCTAACTACGCCACTGGCCTAAACCAGCGCAATCTTTACGTTTTCCGGCAGGTAATTCCAACGACAATACCACTGTATCTGTATCATCAACGACACATGCGCCTACCTTAACGACATCATCGAACAATCACATTTCGCCTTCATCCACAGTCCCTATCTCAATGACGTCCTCCACTACGTCACAGACGCCAGCAGTTGCGTGCAAGAAAATTTTTCAGGACAATCCGTAAGTAATGCATCTCATTAATAATGATGTTTTTAAGCTAGTTAGAACCTGATGTGTTTTTCAGTGGTGACTCAACCAACATTAATTCGAAGTACAACTTCAAATCATGAGAAGAGGTGTGAAAAGTAAACGTTTTATTATGTACTAATCGTGAAGTCGTTTGGGGGAAAAATCGTTTGGGGGAAAAATCGGGAGCGCGTGCTCTCAGCTTCCCACGTATATGCGTATTATGAGGAGGCATTAACATTAATAGTTGTTTCGTGTGCAGTTATACAAACGTAGGAAGGTTAAATTTAACTGATACTTAACAGATCGCTCGTTTTGGAGATGAAACTGTGAAAGATCTGATTTTTGTGTGCTTTTGACTGCACTATCAACTTTGGAAGAGTTTGAATCGAACACATCCACTGGGAAACCGACCTCCACTTGATATTTTGATATCTGCATATTTTTCAATTATTGTTTTAAGTAAATACCGTACGTAAATTTGTTCCAAGTGAAAACTACACATTCAAATGTTACATGCCCCATTCTCAAACAACATACTCAGGTACAGTATATGTTCTGCATTACTTTAACTCTGCGTTCTATCATGGTTTCCTTTCAGCTTCTCTACGGATGGGGCCTACACAATATTTAATGGCACGGCAAATGAAGCTCGCGTATTCTGCGATATGACTGGATCGCTCACAGGTTGCGGTGGCGGTGGCTGGACTTTGGTCATGAGAATTGATGGTCACAAGGTATTATCCCCGAAAAAAGGATGTTGTTAAAAAATTAAAACGGATATTGTGGATACTTCCAAGCTTCTTGTCGATTAACCAGCATAAAAATATATTATTATATACCTTGGAGTTGATATCATGTCAAATATTTAATATAAAAAAAACAGGATCAAAATAAGGCTTTTGATACTTATATACAGAATATATACGGAATACGAAATGCTTGAAACATCAATTGTTACGTGACTTTCTTGAAATTTACCACTAAAAGTTTTTAAAATTCATGCAATTAATCAAACTAAGTCGCTAAGATGATCAAATCGTTTATTTCTTTCTTTTTCCAGCCAACATTTCAATATAATGCCAATTATTGGACAAACAAACAAGAGTTTCAGCCAGGTTATGGGGGAACTCTAGACGGCTCTCTTCAAACAAAACTCTCGACCTATCACAGCACACCATTTACGCAAATGTGCCTTGGAATGAAATATAACAACGAAAAAGGCTGGGCAATGGTTGAATTGGCAGGCACTTCTCTTTTTGATCTTATATCAAGTGGCACGCACCACCAAACAAATTTGGCCGTTGCTGATTGGAAAAGCCTCATTCCTTCGGGTGCAATGCTTCAGTCACAATGCCCTGTTCAAGGAATAAACGCGTTTCGAGGGGACACTGGTGCTCGCATAGGGATCACAGCAACCAAAACCTGCGGTGTAGCCGGTGATTATAATTCCAGGATTGGTTTTGGCACGACAGGCTGGAGTTGTGGACAAGATGGCAACACCGCATGCGGAAACGATGCTCGATGCAGCACGCCTACTTTGAGTAAGAAAACAGTGGGCTATATTTTAGTCAAGTGATACTAGAAAACTTATAACGTGATGCATTGTGGTCTATGCAGGGTAAAAACCACCTTGCATATGTAAATGCCGCTATCGTTAGAGGAATACGCCGTACAGGAAAAGTATTGCGATGAATGTTTTCTTAGTTACAATGAGGGTATGTCAATCAATATTCTAAGCACTTTATGCCATCAGTGTGCACATATGGTGTAATGAATTTTAAATAATAAATTTCATTCGGATTTATTTATCTTCCTAGGGTCTCCTTTGTTCTATAAGTTACCCTGAGCATTTGTCTGTTATTTACAATAATAAAAATGACGGTTTTCTCCCATATATTTTATTTATGGCGGTTTAAAACAGTTAAATTACCCTGGATAGACCACAATGCATTGCGATATGCTCAAATTTAAGATGGCGTCGCTATTGTTGAAAAACTCAATAGATGTCATTTCCCCTCTTGTCTGGAATATTTATGAGATGTAATGCAATTAAGTTCATATTATAGAATTCTTTCCAAAGAATAGCACATACCTGGCAGTGTTGTCCGTCACTTGTGAGAAATAACGAGATGCGTCAGCTGATTACAAACAAGCAATGGGTTACTCACCAAAAATTTATTGTTTACACCGTGTACAAGTCAGAATAAACACATACAGCCGGGAGGTGTACTCACTCTAACAAGTTCTCACTGTTAAGCATATATTTGACGTGAAATAAATAGTTCGTACAAAATATAATTCCTATAACTATGTCGTCAGCTCATATAGCACATTTGCTTAATTCATTTTCAGTTAAATTATTGTGTTTGAGGGTTTCCCGGAGGGCGAGGAAGAGTTCCCGTTGTTCCTTCGCTTTCTTTTAAATTCAACCTTGTTCCCCAATTTTTGCTTTGTTTCTGTGTTCCCATTGTAAAATTTGCAGTGTTCCCTTGTTCCACAAACCCACCGGAGAGCTTCTTTTTCTTGCCCAATCGAATCAGCCCCTAATTATTTCTTGCACATTTTGTAGAAGTGTCCAAGTCATTGAAATGCTTAACATTACAGTCAAACTACATTTAGATGCTTAACGCTGCCTGAGACACTCAACTTTGACTTTGCCCGAGAGCCACAAGTCACCTTTGATTACCCTCACAGTATCTTCTCATACCTGTTTTTTAAAAAATTAACTCCAACTTCGCTTAACTTCGTGCGTGTGCAGAAACTCTGACCATGTGTCACCATGTGTACAATATTCGGTAGGGAAAGTTAAAACAGAGCATGATGCTGAAATAGATTTAATTGATATATGTTCATTCTGCTCTAGAAGTGTATTGTGTAAAGTGAAGCATCATATATCGCTGTGTTTGCCCACATCAACAACACAACGTCCAGAAAACACGTTTAGAACGTTTAAATGACATTCATTCAACATGTATACTGAAATAATTAATTTTAACGGGATTCAGAAACTCCATCGCCAATGGGCAATGGACCTTTCCCCTTTTACATGAAATTTTGAGAAAATTCAAAATAGGCAAAAATGTCACCACAGCTTGAAAGAGCATCCTAAGTTTAGTAAGATTGCAAAGTTCGGCTGTGAGATGTTGTAAAATGTAGAAAATATAGCCTTGCGAAGTTGGCAAATTTTGTATATATTTGTATTGCGGGCGGAAAAGTGACAATCGGTTGTTACTTTCGATTATCATTTTCCTACGCGTAATACAAATGTCTACAAAATTTGCCAAATTTGCAAGGCTATATTTTTTACAGGTTACAACATTTCACAACCAAACTTCGCAACTTTAGTAAACTTGGGATGCTCTTTCAAGCTATGGTGATATTTTTGCCTATTTCGATTTTTTCAAAATTTTGTCTGAAAGGGGAAAAGGTCCATTAGCTAGTATTTTGAACGCGTTTGAAACTTTCGATTGCGCAATTCATAATGATTCTACTTGAGTTTTGAACTTCGGATACGTTAGTATGTATAAGGCAGAGGAGCCTTGGTAGGCGTCCCGTTAATTTTTAAATGTAATTTCATTGAACAGTTATTTGAGTACATTTATGAGTTAATTTACAAAATTCGTGTCTGCTATTTATCAGTGTACAAGGATACTCGTGCGGGAACACTCGCATCTTTGTACACTGATAAAAAACAAAATAGTACTTATAAATTTTTATATACATTTTTGCTTTAATGTAAGCAATATTTGTTATATTAAACATATTACCTAGACAAAAAAGTATTTTTATCAACAAACTTTTTGAAATAGACTTCGAGACAAACGCAAGCGATGAAAGTTTTATTGAAGAACAACGTTTCGAAGCCATCTGATGGCCTCATTATCAAGTTCGAATAACAAATATAGATAATTTTTACAGTTAAAATTGTTTAAACGGCAGCTATATCTCTAATATCTATTAAAAAAAATAGAAAAATTCTTAACACCTCAGAATTTTTAAATTTTTTAAAATAAATTCCATCTTCTTAAACAGTTTAAAACAGAATATTGAAATGCTTCTCATACTCAGATCTTCGCGCTCGGTGGCGAAGTGCGAAACTTAGTCATGCAAATGCCATTTTTTCTGTGTTTATAGACCGCCTAAGGAATCATTTTCTAAAGAAATGAATAATGACAATGATTTAAATTTGCATAGCATGACCAAATTGTCGGACAGGCTTAATAGCTACTGTTCGCGCTGTATAGTCTGATTTATATCACACAGTTTAATGCAGTATCTTTTAATATCACAGTAGCGGCAAAATTGATACTGTTCAATTTCTTTACATTGGTTTTATCTTTAAAACGATATTAAAAACAAAAAAATAAAAATTAAAAACCCAACTCTCTCCCGCCTACGAAAAAGTACGAGAGTGTGACGTCAACGAAGTGTTATTCTAGTGAAGATTTGGCCTTACACATAACATGGACAACTTTCAAGGGCCTGGGTTCGTTTTTTAAGAACATGTCAGTAGGGGCCGTCAACAATACCATAGGAGATAATGAACTTATTCGCTCACCTCTTGTATATAGCTTTTCTTATATTTTCAAGCTTGTGGGAGCCCTTTGGAGTATTCAATTTCCTACACACTGAACCTTTACAGTCATTGCAATACCAAATTAAAACTCACTTGTTAATGCTCGCTGTTGTTTAGATTTTCGTCAGAAGGACTGCAGTAAGGGGGGAACAAAATAAGTCATTGAATGGAGTCAATATGCTTTGTGGAGTGAGACATGCTCTCTCTGTTTCTCTCTGCAATTTTATGCCAACAAAGCTTTGAAATGTCTTTCTATCTATCTTTTCACTGCACGTTTCCCAATGTGGGCAAACTAAGGGAAATTTTTGTGTGAAGCATTAGCTTCCACGAATCACAAAATATTGGTTACGCTTGCACGTGTCCAAACAATCCTGCAGATGTATGCAAGTCATACGTCACTGCACGCGTGGTTACAATTTCATTGAATTAATAAATTGAATCAATAGCTAGCTAAAAAGCTTTTGTCTCGAAGATGATTTGATTAAAGAACATTGATGGAAAAATAGTTTTATTTTCATATCAAAGAACTTTAGAATGTCACGATAAAGGCTTTTCATATCTAGTAATTATTTGCTAATTTTGCTTCGCTACATGAGCAGGGTGACCACAACAGCATATGCGAATTATTGGTGGCCACTCTAAACCTCATTCAAATAGCTAAAAAATTAAAGAATAGTAACAAAAAGATTCTCTCTTTTTTGGAAGTTTAAATACACATAAATAGTATGTAATGCTCAGATTAAAGGGTAAGGGCAAAAAAAACCATTCGTTGCACCTGTTTCAGTTTTTTATAACTTCATTCTTGAGATCATATATAACTTGATTCTTGAGATCAGTGGCGGATCCAGGGTAAGTCAAAATAAATTATATCAGCTCAATTTTAAATTCAAAACAACTTTATAACAATGTCATAGGTTATGAATTTCAAAAGAATAAAATCTAACCAATGAAGTTGCTTTGAAGGTATTTTAAAATGTAAATATATCCTAGAATGAGCTGTGGTAATTACTCGAGCTAAAGCGAGAGTCATAAATTCCCTTCGGTTTTTTTTTTCGCGCAAGACTTAGTCTCCCACGCAGCCATTCTACATTTTGACCAATCGTGGCAAGTCTTTCAGGCTTAAGCTTTTCTGAGTGGCTGCTCTTCAGTCACATCAGTTTATCATCTCATTCGACTTCCTGTCCTTGACCACGACGTGTCAGGCAAATGGCAAGATGTATATATGCTTTCTGTGCCTACTCGATCCAAGCAAAATGGCTGTATATACGCTTTCTAGGCGTACCTGATCAAAACTAAATGACCATACACATTTATCACGACTGGTCTGGCAAATGGCAGCCGCGCTGTATTGTGATTGTAAAACGTGCGTTTTAACCCGCGCACTCGATCAAATATATGTGAATATTTGCTTCTACGCGTCCTCGATCCAAACAAAATGGCTGTATATGTATATGCTTTCAAACGCCGCTCAACCTGACATACGCATACTTTAATTTGTCTACTCGTCTAGTTTATACAAATATACACCATCACATGTATCTACACTATATCAAACTTACTTCTATCGCGATCGAGTTATACAGGAGAGTATGTTGCCCTAACAGTATTAATTATGTACTGAAAAAGACCTCAGTGTCGAAATCTCGATGTGAATGGGCTGAGTACGATATGCTATATGATTTGATATTAAGCACAGCTGTAAATATCGACAACAGCGTGCTCGAGACCCAAGTCAGATTCTGAGTAACAAAATTCACGCTGACGGATTTATATATGAAATATATTGACGCTAGTTACGCCGCTGGCCGGATTAGTTAGCCCGATATTGGTTCAATATATATTTTGATATGCTTAAAATATGTAAACATGCCGCATCACATGCAGAGCGCGGCTGAGCGCTTTAGCTCGAGTAAACGCTTAGCAAGCGTCTTGTTTATTTTGGCTTACGCTAGATCCGCCACTGGTTGAGATATTTCGGCTGAAACTGTCCGCCATGAAGTGTCGGCCATCTTGGATTTTTAAAGATATGCATGTTACATCACAAGTGGGATCATGCTCACGTCACGCGGTTTTCAATGCATATAAATACAAGGTATTTTCCCCTACGTGTTTCCCACAGTGCATTGTAGTTCATTGTTTAACTCTGGCGTGACATAAAGACTTCTAACGTCTATTATTGGACAGTAACGATCAGGGCAAACTTGAAACTTGTTTCTACCTGTTATTTGATATCACGCATTGAGTTAAAGCATTTTGACCACAGGATAGAAAATTAACAAAAAGGTGTACTCAAAATAAATCACCAGTCACGGTTTACGCAGTTTGGCGCGCTCGTTTCAGTGCCCTAAACAAGTGTGTTGCTATTTTCCATTCGCTGATGTTGCATCATCTTCACAACTTCCAAATCATACATAACGATCGATTCATGAACATACAGGTGCAAAATTGATCAATCGGTTTCTAACAACTTGCTGTGCTGTACACTGTCAACAACTGTTGCCAACAACCATTGTTCACGGTTATTCACAGGGAACAATCACCGTTCAGTCATTGTTGAAAATCATCGACAAGCCTCTTTCAGGAACTATTGTCGGGTCTTCTTCCAACAACATTGTCACGACCATTGTTCTTTCTCAACATCGAACAATACTCATCAACATTGACACAATTCAACAAGAGTTATTGAACCTTGATAACAACATTGTTCAGGTGCTGTTCAGCGAACGTTACATCAGCCTGGTCTTTGCTCTGTATATCAGTGACATACGCGCTTAAAAACGCACAACCTGTTCAGGCCTGACTTATTGTCAAACTCATTTTTGGCAAAATAGATCCACGTATAGCGACGCATACAATGGCCAACAATAGTTTCATTTATTTGAAGTCTAATTTTGTATGTAATTCCTTCAAATTTAACACAATTACAATCACAATAATTTGTTCATCGCTATAAAATTCTTAATTGTTAATCATTAAGTACTTATATAAGTCATCACAGGAAGAAAGCAATTAACGAGTTAAACTGAATCAGCACTTCTATTCAAGTGTGTCTCAAGGAACAAAGCTAGGTCAGTGGTTGTTTCTTATAATGATAAAGGTTAATAATTGTATATATGAAAATTTGTAGATGATACAACTTTAAACAAAATCATCAGGGAAAATGGGGAAATCAATATCCAAACCCGTATAGTTGACTTAGAAACCATTGAAATTGAACGAACCCAAGAGTTACGAATCGGATTTTGTAAACCAAAAGCAAGTTTTGACCCAATTAGAATAAATGGCGAAAATTTAGAACTGGTCGATAATGCGAAAATCCTTGGTCTGAGTTTTTCCAATAATTTTGCTCAAATTATATCGAACGTCTCATTGA